>CM060968.1:75875606-76475606 GCA_030765045.1 Tenodera sinensis
ATAAATAAATAAATAAATAAAATATCGAACATCTAGACCAGGGATGTCAAACAGCACTCCCAGACTGTGAACTTGAGACACGTGGACTCTTGCTACCGGTCTCTCCTCTGTTGTATACGCAGCTAGAAGAGTAGGGGTGAACTGGTGCCAAACAACAAACAGTGGCGGCTGGTACCATGCTTCATGTTCGTACAATTTACAAATGGAAATACACTGTTGAATTAGTCACTGTTTGTTGTTTATTGATGCTTGGCAATGTTTCTTGCCCACAAGTTTGTCAATTTTAGGTTCTATCTCCGAAGAACATAGGCGTAACACTGACACTAAATGTCTGTCAGTAATATTAATACGCCTGAGCGCTTTATTGATATTCAATTTAGAAAAAAAACTGTTATGTCGACATTTATGTCGACGCAAACATTGCTATCAAACGACGCGCAGATTGGCGAAGATGGGTAATGTAGTTTCAGGTAATGAAATATACAATTTGAGACCTAAATTTCCGGAATTGCGCAATGGTGTGTTGTTTTGCAAGTCAATTAATTCTAATTGCAAGGGTTGTTGAAAAGTCTCCATTCGGGATCCATAGATCTTCTCCAAATCTATTCTTGAATTCATTGAGGAGATCCTCTAACAATGTTCTGTAGTTTGGTATCAGATGCTTACAGCCATCATTGAATACACTTTGCAAACAAGGAAAATGATGCACATCCTCATTATCAATTTGTGTTATCCACAATTCAAGCTTCTCCATAAATACTTTCAAGTCGTCAAACATGTTGATTACGAGTCTGTCCTTAACTTGTAATTTCAAATTAAGGGAATTGATATAGAAAGTCAAATTCACCAAGAACGCCAAATCATAAATTATTTTATTTTTTTAAATGCAATAAGAATTGAAATATTTTAAAATTTAAGAAGAGTGAGAAAAACATCATGAACGTGCAAAAAATAAATTACAAATCGAACATCTTGACCTTACCAGTTAGATACATCCCCCGTGGCAACCATATTTAGCTGGTTTTCAGAAAAAAAAATTCCTTGCAGAAGAGAGGTTTTTTCCCCTCCTACTCTCACCCTCTCTCCTTCCCTGTCTCTCTTTCTCTCTCACAGTATATTTTCTATTTACATTTTCACTAACAAAGTAGTTTGTGAAGCATTTAAATTGATAACGAATAGTAGTGGTAATAATGTTTGCCACGGAACTCCTGGGGTTTGTCTTCAACCCTATCTGGCAACCATAGCTAGCTGGTTTTCAGAAAAAAAATTCGTTGTGAAAGAGCGATTTTTCCTACCATACTCCCTCTCACTCCCTCTCTCTTTCTCTCTCTCTCTCTCTCTCTCTCTCTCTCTCGCTCTCTCTAATCAGCATGGAGCTCGAACAATTATTTACACATTTTAATGTAGATTTACATCTATTCTTAATACAATAAACATCTAATTAGATACTGCTGAAAAATAGTGTTAACATTAAGAGTATATTTTCTGTAATAATTATGATTGTAATAATAATAATAATAATAATAATAATAATAATAATAATAATAATAATAATAATAATAATAATAATAATAATAATGATGATGATAATGATAATGATAATAATAATGATAATAATAATGATGATGATAATGATAATGATAATGATGATAATAATAATAATAATAATAATAATAATAATAATAATAATAATAATAATAATAATAATAATAATAATAATAATAATAATAATAATAATAATAATAATAATAATAATAATAATAATAATAATAATAATAATAATAATAATAATAATAATAATAATAATAATAATAATAATAATAATAATAATAATTAATAATAATAATAATAATAATAATAATAATAATAATAATAATAATAATAATAATAATAATAATAATAATAATAATAATAATAATAATAATAATAATAATAATAATAATAATAATAATAATAATAATAATAATAATAATAATAATAATAATAATAATAATAATAATAATAATAATAATAATAATAATAATAATAATAATAATAATAATAATAATAATAATAATAATAATAATAATAATAATAATAATAATAATAATAATAATAATAATAATAATAATAATAATAATAATAATAATAATAATAATACAATAAATTGTCTGCAACCCTATCTGACAACCATATTTAGCTGGTTTTCAGAAGAAAATCGTTGCGGAAGAAAAAACGATTTTTCCTCCCATACTCTCTCCCTCTCTCCCTCCCTGTCTCTCTGTCTCCCTCTCTCGTTAAAATGGTGACAGCATGTTCCATTACAGGTTATCAGAGGTGTGAAAAGATTTACACCGAATTTATTAGATGTTGCAGGGAACCTTGGAAGATTCCAAGGGTAAGGATATCAGCAGAACATGCTGTTGTCGCGTGACTGTGGTTATTATTCTCATGCCACCTATTTGCTGCACTGGGTGTTTACAAAAGAGCTAAACCATCGCCTAAGCCTAAGGCTATTTGATCACAAGCACCTTTATCTGTAGCAGAGGAAAACACGATATAAAGCGAAAATATATCAGAGTATGATATAGTATATGGAGCACATTTACAACATTACGTTCACATTACTTTCTCCATCCACTATCGTTTATTTTATAGTATAGCTTCTGCAAACAATTCTTACGAAAACTTAGTTTACTATTTTCTTCACAGTAATCGCGGTGCAGACACGCTTTTGTTACGTTTCGTTGTAGGTACAAGGGCGATACAGGAAGTCAAATAGGTAGTCGAGAGTTTAAAAGCTTATCGATATTTGTTGGACTTCAAACTCCATCTCTTTTCATGACATCGCGATAAACAACCGTACGTTTTTGTCTATCTCTTATGGTTTACCAGTTATACAAATTCCTTTCGAATGAAGACGTCCTCGCAGACTATTTTCAGAAAATTCAATTTATGTTTTAGTGCGGCGCCGTGGCCGAGCGTTTACACCATGAGCGTCGGCAGATATTTTTCCGGGGGGGGGGGGGGTGGCACATGTTTGAAATTTCCAATCAAATAATATTAATTCATTATTTTGCTGTCAAAATTTATATTTATTGCATATAACCATATTAATTTATGGTAAATAAAAACTGATATTTACATTAAAATTAAAATAGTAGTTTAATAGTCAGTAATTGATTGTACATTAAGTTGACCAACTTCCAGGGGGGCCAGTTGACCCCCTCCCCTTCGCGACGCCCATGGTTTACACCTTTCGTCTATCGCCAAGGTGGTCCGGGTTCATCCCAGGGACCCACGTGTGGTATTTGTGGTGGACCAAGTGGTGCCTGAGCGGGTTTTCTCCGGTTTACCCCACCACTCATTCCACCAACTGCTCCATCATCCCCTTTCCGTTCATCCATTTCGCCTACTTTTCATCTCATCCTCTTCCGCACTCTCATACCTGGAAGTGTTTAACGCCCGCTTTTACTACATACGGCACCGCAGGCGGCGACACTGATGATACATGGACTGAAGATGGAACACCGGTAGAGTGAGATGGCGGGGGAAACCGGAGAACCCGGAAGAAACCTGTGCCAGCGCCGCTTCGTCCACCACAAATCCTACATGCGGTTGCCTGGGATCGAACCCAGTCCGCTTTGGCGAGAAGCGAATGGCGCTGGACTGACAACCCTTTTCCGTTTTGTTACTCTGCTCTAGATCAACACACCATAATTTCACGAAGTAAATGAAATTAGCTGATTCATGTGAATGTAACTATTTTAAAATTATTTGTCTATGTATTTACATAGGAATGCATAACAACTAGTGGTGCGCAATTACAGGAAAACCACCAGGTTAATTTCAAGGCTATGTACATAGGCACTGAAATAGATAATGTAAGCATGCATCACTTGTTTGTTGCGAGTCGCAATATTCTCATGAAACGCAACTAGCAGGCAAGTGTCGGAACCACAGGGAACGGTCACTTCACTTCTGGCGTGGGTGAAAGAAGGTCGGACATCATGGAGCGATGGTGTGGTAGAGTGGCCTTGGTGACGGGCGCAAGTGCTGGTATAGGAGCTGCCATAGCAGAAGAACTGGTCAAGAAAGGGCTCAAGGTGGTGGGCTTGGCACGCCGGAAGGAGAAAGTGGAGGTGAGTCAGGTGCCGTGTTCGAACAGGTTATTGCTGTACTGGCCACCAGGAACTGTAGGTGTATTAGGGCTAGCAATGCACTAAAATGTTATAATCATGGGCGTCACGAAGGGGCAGCAACGCGGGTCGCGGCCCCTCCCCCTTGGAAGCTAGTCTTGTATATTTAAACGAGCAATTCTTATTCCGCGCATCTTGGAAAAGGCTCTAACGATTTCGATCAAATTTTGTATTCAGACAGGGTTTTGCTTATTAAGTTTATCTATATAGTTGGCATTCCTGAAAAATCGCGATTTTACGCGTAACAGTCACAATTACTCTAAACCTTATTTTGGCTATAATGTCTATGTTAATGTGCCAATTTCAACAAACAAGCCAGGATGTTAAAGGTCTTGTCAAGAGCTTTTAGGAAACCTAAATAAAGTTGACTTAGCTGTCTTAGTCTACGTGTAACAGTCATGAGCAGACATGTTTCCAGAGGGGGGCACATGTTTGAAATTTGCAATCAGATAATATTAATTCATTATTTTATTGTCAAAATTTATAATATTTGTTGCATATAACCATATTAATTTGTGCTAAATAAACAATTGATCTTTTAAAATAGTAGTTTAATAGTCAGTAATTGATTGCACATTAAGCTGACCAACTTCCAAGGGGGAGGGGCCGCGGCCCTCCCTTGCCCCCCCCCCCCAACAATTACGATGAAAATTTATATTTAGTTAAAACTTTGTTTTTCAAGTTTATCTAAATAATTATCTTCTCCCCAAAAAATATGATTAAAAAACGGAAACGAAAAGAAAAGCCAGCAAGTCACTCAGGTACTACACTTAATGTGCAATAATTTTTTTCCCAAAATATTTACCTTTAGCATCAATATCTTTTTGCATTCCATGAAAGCAGTGCTTAAAGTAATGATGCTGTCTACTAGGGATAGACGAATGAAAAATAAGGATGATGTTTTAGTTTGTGGACACATATAACAGGGAAAGTAAATTTTCTGCACTCTTCGATGCATTGTGATTCACAAGTGAATGAATAAAGAAAGCCTTAATGAAATAAATGATGGTTCTGCAACTAATCTATGCCTTTTACTATGACTACGAATTGTATTCATTAACGAGACTTTGGATGAAAGTAGAGATTTGTCAATTTGTTATTTAACAACAAGACATTAACTTCACTTCGAAGTCGCCGATTTTCTCGACTTTTATCCTTAGCTTGACTTTGCATAGTGGCTGACATTCTGGCAACAGCAGAATTTGCCGAAAATATGAAACAATGCAACACTATGTTGGAGATGATCTTATTTCTCGGTGTACTATTAAGAGATGTACAAAAATCGCTCGAGTTTTATGGGAACAACGAATTCAGATATGGATATAGATTTGATAAACAGAGTTAGGTGGATATACTAGCGATGTTTGTACACGTCTTAAAGGAACTTTAAGAGGATTACATGTTCCACTCATGATACAATTATTACTTGCACTGCAATGTTACGATACAGGTAAGAATTAGTTGATTTTCTAACAGTTTCAAATAAACTTTAATCATTACCACCTTTCGTTAAAATGAGGTTTAGGTTATAGTGCACAATCATAATTTGAGGCACTGATCTGCTGCACTGATCTTGATGCCATACCAGGTGAGGATTCACAGTTAAAACGAACGATTAAAATAACTCACTGCGATGAAATCAACACTCGCCGACACTTAGAACCCTGAAAGAGTCAACCAGGGTGAAAGGTGAAATGAAATGAGAAGTGAGGTGAAATAGAGGGACGGAAAAATTAGGAGATATATTATTCTTCCCTCCCAGCAATCGCCTGATGACCTAAGAACCCCCCATCCTCAAAAGAAAAGAAGAAAGAAGAAGAAGAAGAAAACTTGGATCATTAAGGTCGTCCAAGAGAACCGAACTTACGACCTCTCGAGTGCGGACCACAGACGCTACCCCCTGAGCTATCCTTATGGGTTGCACTATCTTCACAGGCGCCTTGTTCTGCTTGTACAGTCAACGACTTTAAAAATACGCCTGGCGCTGTGACTTAGTCGAAAATATGATCGTTTTACGGGGTCTTGGGCTTGTTTCTTCATGTGGGCATGACGAGCTGTAAGAAATTAACAGCAATAAAATGCATTTTAGAGCCCAAGACCCCGTAAAACGATCATATTTTCGACTAAATCACAGCGCCAGGCGTATTTTTAAAGTCGTTGACTGTACGATCCCCCTGGCCGAGCTTCCTGACCTATGTTTCTTTTCGGAGGTTTCCCCGGGTACAAGCCCGAGGGGGGGGGGGGCGAGCCGAGTATCCGAGACCCGCACTCCCCTTCGGAGTACCAACCCGAGGGGGCTGGAGAGGACTCAGACCGAGCCAGCCTTCACCGGGATGCTTCTATCTGGGAAAATGTAGGGACCTTGCACTATGCTCTGTCGTGGCAACGTTCCGGCCGCCCTTCGGATCCATTCACCTCATCCATCCTCCTGGTAAACCGTAAGAGATAGGCCAAATCTGACTATACAAAATGCAGATCTTGCAAAAATACATAATTTATGTCCAAGCAAATTTTTTGTAGAGTGAACCATTTCGGAGATATGCCTTGTTATTTGAGTGAGTTTTGGAGAATTTATACTTCTGCCAAATGTAACATCGTTATTCATTTTGTATATGTTAACCGTGCAAAGGGAACGGAATTTGAAAGCTTTAAAAGATTTCACTATCGCTCAAAGCCTACTGTTATCTCATATTCCCCTTGTACCTGCAAGCAATAATTTCTGCAAATGTTTATCTCAACTAGCATTAAGAAGATAGAAGAATAAGTGTTTTTAAGAATGGTTAGTACAAGAGTAGAGAAAGTCATAAGATTTTTTTTTAAAACTGACTTCATAATATGTATCTTTCAACTGGAAGAACAACAGGAAAATTTTTTCTTTTGCAAAATTCTTCCCAAAGTTATTTTTATATTGTATACTTATGTTTCACATTACAGCCTTATGCACTAAGCAGAAACATTTTCTTTTTCACAGTATTATTTGTTTGTTTATTGCTTTAAGTAACTCAGCAACACCATCACCAAAAATATCATGGCAAGATACACATTTCTTAATTGGAATGCCGCCAAGAACAATAGTGAAAACAGCACGTGTGACAATGATTGTCCTCTAATCCCTTCAACAACAGGCAGCGCTAATTGCATGTGACGCAGATTTTATTTAGACTACGTTGTGATAACACTGCGGTGACAATGAACACTTTTAGAAAATCAAATGAGGATTAGTTTTAAAAAAATCTGATGTGTTACACCCACCTGACTTTCTCTACTCTTGCACAAACCACTCTTACAAACACTTATTCCTCTATTTCATGTTAATCGAGATAAACATTTGTAGAAATTATTGCTAATTTTCTTGTAGGTGCAACGGGAATACAGTAGGCTTTAAGCGATAGTCAAATATTTTAAGAGTGGTCGCTATATGATGACTTTCAATTTCCGTTGCCCTTGCACGACCAAGATATAAAAAATGAATAACGATCTCCCATTTGAGATCGTCTAAAAGTATTACAAAATTCTAACAAATAATAAGGAATACCTCCGAAATGGTTCACTTCGCAAGAAACCATTTAACACAATTTTAAAAATGGATGTGGTGGTGGTGGTGGTGGTGGTGATTGTGGTGGTAGTGGTAATGGAGGTGGTGGTGGTGGTGGTGGTGGTGGTGATTGTGGTGGTAGTGGTAATGGAGGTGGTGGTGGTGGTGGTGGTGGTGGTGGTGATTGTGGTGGTAGTGGTGATTGTGGTGGTAGTGGTAATGGAGGTGGTGGTGGTGGTGGTGGTGGTGGTGGTGGTGGTGGTGGTGGTGGTGGTGGTGGTGATTGTGGTGGTAGTGGTAATGGAGGTGGTGGTGGTGGTGGTGGTGGTGGTGGTGGTGATTGTGGTGGTAGTGGTAATGGAGGTGGTGGTGGTGGTGGTAGTGGTAATGGAGGTGGTGGTGGTGGTGGTGGTGGTGGTGGTGGTGGTGGTGGTGGTGATTGTGGTGGTAGTGGTAATGGAGGTGGTGGTGGTGGTGGTGGTGGTGGTGGTGGTAGTGGTAATGGAGGTGGTGGTGGTGGTGGTGGTGGTGGTGGTGGTGGTAGTGGTAATGGAGGTGGTGGTGGTGGTGGTGGTGGTGGTGGTGATTGTGGTGGTAGTGGTAATGGAGGTGGTGGTGGTGGTGGTGGTGGTGGTGGTGGTAATGGAGGTGGTGGTGGTGGTGGTGGTGGTGGTGGTGGTGATTGTGGTGGTAGTGGTAATGGAGGTGGTGGTGGTGGTGGTGGTGGTGGTGGTGGTAGTGGTAATGGAGGTGGTGGTGGTGGTGGTGGTGGTGGTGGTGGTGGTGATTGTGGTGGTAGTGGTAATGGAGGTGGTGGTGGTGGTGGTGGTGGTGGTGGTGGTGATTGTGGTGGTAGTGGTAATGGAGGTGGTGGTGGTGGTGGTGGTGGTGGTGGTGGTAGTGGTAATGGAGGTGGTGGTGGTGGTGGTGGTGGTGGTGGTGGTGGTGATTGTGGTGGTAGTGGTAATGGAGGTGGTGGTGGTGGTGGTGGTGGTGATTGTGGTGGTAGTGGTAATGGAGGTGGTGGTGGTGGTGGTGGTGGTGGTGGTGGTGGTGGTAATGGAGGTGGTGGTGGTGGTGGTGGTGATTGTGGTGGTAGTGGTAATGGAGGTGGTGGTGGTGGTGGTGGTGGTGGTGGTGGTGGTAGTGGTAATGGAGGTGGTGGTGGTGGTGGTGGTGGTGGTGATTGTGGTGGTAGTGGTAATGGAGGTGGTGGTGGTGGTGGTGGTGGTAGTGGTAATGGAGGTGGTGGTGGTGGTGGTGGTGGTGGTGATTGTGGTGGTAGTGGTAATGGAGGTGGTGGTGGTGGTGGTGGTGGTGGTGGTGGTGGTGGTGGTGGTGGTGGTGGTGGTGGTGGTGGTAGTGGTGGTGATTCATTGTGTTTACCTTTGTCAATGGGGGATCGAGGCAATACACACCAAATCAGAGTTGTTGGTATTGGTATAAAGTCATGGAGCGACAGAGAGTTAAGGGAAGGGAACTAAGCAAAATAATAATACATACTGGGTGGAAGGGAACTTAATACATTCCTACAATGCTTCATAGAAGCATTACAAACAAAAACTCTAATGACATTTTGTTCTTTGATCAGCCGATTTCGAAAAAAAAAATGGTTTTTGTCCCAAATTGGACGCGTAGTTCCACAAGAATGTACGAAGATAACAGTTTGTTACTTGTAAGATGCATAGAGTAACAGATTTCTGACATAGCTTCGGTAGTAATTACGGGATATCACACAGGGTTTCGAAGTAATCAATCACTTAAAATAATTAAAGGAATACTCCGAGCAGCTTTTTGAGATGTGAAGTAATTCGAGGTTAGTCAGGGAATTAAACCGGTTTCTGGATGTAAACAGATCGGTCGCTTGCAGGGTGATGTAATATTTTGGGAGCTAACACTTCTGATTTGCCTACACTCGCACAGTAAACATGGAAGGACACGGCAATGTAATTGTTTACGTTCACAAGACACCACATAGCAGTGGTTGTTTATGTACTGGCCTAGTGAAAGTGACACCCACACAGTGTTGCCAGCTTGTTTTTGACAAAACTAAAATATCTTTGTAGGAAATGGTCAGAGACAAAAACGTAAAATACAGAACATGTTCCAAATAGCGAGATCTATCACTGGTTTAAACTAAGGTAGTGACTTCCCTTCCAGACTGTATACATTTAGATTATATAGATGCGGGGTTGCCAACATTTGGAAGAAAAATTATCGTACCGGCCACTCAAAATTATAGATTTGGAGTCAAAATTATCGTACATCTTAAACCAAATGCTACAACAATAAAGATATCAGTATACCACTTATGAGAATGTAATAGTATTGATGTTTATGGTATCCACTTACAAGATCGATGACCTCAACCAGTATTACAACTTTAGTACTTATGTTTCTAGCACTGTTCATCTGAAAGTTCATCTTCCTCAAACGTTGCAGCATTACACAAATTTGTTGTTGTGGGGCAACGAGATCAATGCAAACTCCGCCAGTTCTTTGAAATCAGCATTTCCCCAAGGTGACACATGTGTTTAACAGCACTCCAGAAACTGCCAGGCTCAGGCATGTTCTTTATTTCACATGGAATATCACTTACTCCGAGTTTTCTCTATTGATCATCAATTTTTGAACAGTGCCTTCTTCATTGAGATTACCAGATCTGCGCACACTGGCAACAAGAGGATAAAGAGTAGAAGGATTAGTAGGATATGAAATGGTTGCCTTAGAGGGATGGAGACAGACCATGAGGGCAAAAGTGGTATTGGTACTTGTAATTAATTTCATTTCGCTGGTGTGACAAACCAGTGAAAATGATATTTCGCCGGTATCGAAATTATAGTACACCCCCATAATTATCGTACGGGTTGGCAACCATGTGTACAAACATTCAAATTATCGTATGCCCCCATAATTATCGTACGAGTTGGCAACCATGTGTACAAACATTAAAATTATCGTATGCCCCCATAATCATCGTACGGGTTGGCAACCATGTGTACAAACATTAAAATTATCGTATGCCCCCATAATCATCGTACGGGTTGGCAACCATGTGTACAAACATTAAAATTATCGTACACCCCCATAATTATCGTACGGGTTGGCAACCATGTGTACAAACATTAAAATTATCGTATGCCCCCATAATTATCGTACGAGTTGGCAACCATGTGTACAAACATTAAAATTATCGTATGCCCCCATAATTATCGTACGATTTGGCAACCATGTGCACAAACATTACAATTAACGTATGCCCCCATAATTATCGTACGAGTTGGCAACCATGTGTACAAACATTACAATTAACGTATGCCCCCATAATTATCGTACGAGTTGGCAACCATGTGCACAAACATTACAATTAACGTACACCCCCATAATTATCGTACGAGTTGGCAACCATGTGTACAAACATTAAAATTATCGTATGCCCCCATAATTATCGTACGAGTTGGCAACCATGTGTACAAACATTACAATTAACGTATGCCCCCATAATTATCGTACGAGTTGGCAACCCTGCATAAATGGCTACTACTCACATGACTCATGGTGAGTGACAGCCGTGTCTCTAGCCAAATACCGTATTAGGCAGCACTTAAGATAACACATGCTAACAAACTCTGTGCTTTTTTTAGATAAGTCAACACAGTTTTTATCAGTAGCCACAATAATATCTGAACATAAACCAAGCTGCTTCGCTAGCTTAAAATATTAACCAATGTACGCTACATTTATACTTTCTCTACCGCATACTTAGAAGGTAGAGGAAGCAGTTATTGCACTTCCCAAAAATACGAGATCGAGATTTCATCACAGATACGTGTTTCGAGGCATCCTGAATTTAAAAAAAAAAAATAGAAAATAATTTTTAGGGAAAAAAAAGGTGCACGTGTGTCTGTGAAGAGCATAACTCAAATACGAGAAGTATCTTCCAAAGATACGACAAGAAAATTGCCCCACTTCAAAGCATCCTTTACAAGGAACTGTTTTCAAATTATTTCCCCCAAAACGGCTCTAACGAGCTTGATTAAAATACTATACGTTTAACCCATTTGCATGACAGATAAAATGTATACATTGAATTCTCTGTGACGCCTTCTTTATTTGGAAATAATTTTGTGTAATTTTATTGGCAACCGATAAGAAACTTAAAAATTTATTGTACAGAAAATGTAGAACTCTCTAAAACAGAATTTATTTCAAATAACTTTTTTATGGCAACAGGCATTTCCGAGGTATTCATTATTTTTGGTCTGAGTTTTTCAGTCCTTTGTCATTTTTACTTATTGATCTATTTATCTATAGTGTTAGGAAATATTGCATTTCACCCAAAAATTCTCTACCGAAATTTCACCGGAAATAAGGTTTTGACACTCCCTGAATAATACCGCTGAACCACTTATTGCAACAAATGACAAAAATCGGTCCATTACTTTTCTGTCACTTTATTATCTTCTAAAATTTCACCACAAATACAGTTTTCTCGTCGTTAACACAGTCAGCAGTCTTTCGCGCTATCACAACTCACAATTTTTACATCTCATAACCTTGTTCAGTCCTTTTAGTTCTTTCTTCACCTCCTCTGTCTCACATGCACTAATTACGTAATCACTCGTGACACTCGTTAAATCTTCTTAGGATGCACAGATTCACTGACACTCTAACCGACTCGTATCGTAACTGCCACTCTAAAACTCACTCCTCTGGTCTCCTTATATAGTGGAACTGACATCACACGGACCTTTCTCGATTTCTACTCATACACGCACCAAAAATGACTCAGCTAGAAGTCTCGCGAACGTTCTCGAGAACTCTTTTGTTTCTGCCGCCTCGATTGTTAACAGTCATGTACACACAACGGTCCCGCGAGGCAGCCTTGAGTGTCTTTGCCACTCACCGGCACGGGATGTGATGTGAAGTAGCTTGGCCCCGTCCGTCCTTTGTTGAGCGCCAAGCCCTACTTCATATTATTCATGTTCCCTTTTGAAATAGCAACATTTATCACTGAATATGTATCATCTGATCATACATACACACATTTTAGAAAATTTTGACGTTTTGAAATAGCACAAGTAGAATGCACAAAATTCTTGAGGGTGAAAGAAGAAAAAGAAAACTCTTTGTCCATATGCCATTGGGCGTTGCATTTCTTTTCTGGAGGAAACTTTTACAAGAAAACTTTGGTATGGCCAACAAATATGAGCATCAGGTGCATGTATAAGGAAGATTATTAGTCATCAACGTGTATTTTAATGATTAACACCTTTATACTATTGTTGTCATTTTTATTGATTCGCGCACTTTTGGGGTCTACTTCTAGGTTTAGTGACCACATTTCTAGTTACACAATCTATCCATCCCATCTCTCTCTCTCTCTTATCAATCAAAATTAACGCTATTGAAATAAATTATTCTTGTTTATTAAACTTTGAACCTTATACTTTCTGGTAATTTAGTTGAATGCATTACAAAGTTATCTGATCTGAAAAGTACAAGTCATCGAAAGAAGTAAACTCATTAAACCGTTGAATTGGCACTTGATTTCTAAGTCAAACTGTATAGAAAACACAGAGCATGTAATGAGACTATTCGAAAATTATATAAAAATATTTTATCATTAAATAATGCAGAGTCAGTAAAGAATATTTGTATAGCGTTCATAAATATGTGGAAGGCTTGTTAGGAATGTGTTACCAAACATTTGTATAGTTTTCTGACTTATTTACAGATGTACTTGTGTAACTTGGTCCTTTTAAATTAAAAGTAATTAGTCTGATTAATTGATTATATTCATGAGTATATTCATTATTACATTCCGCCTCAGTAACGCAGTTCTGATGCGGATGATCCGGATTCGATCCCCGGTACTGATGTGAGGATCCCCCCCCCCCCCCCGGGAGGTCTGGCACGGGATGCACTCAGCCTCGTTAGGTCCCGGAGGGACTAACTGAGGAGCTACCTGATAAAGGTCGCGAAGGCCGCATTACGGACGGGAGGGCACGGGGTTGACCACGTCCCACCCTCTTACTCATGAGTCATGACACCTGTATTGGAGGACGCAGCGGCCGGGCAGTAAGCCTTGACCCGCGAAGGGCTGTTGCACTAGGGATTATATTCATGGATAGTGATCCATTGTCTTCAACTCTTCATAAGATCAGGATTAGTCAAATGTAATTACGGCAATGGGTTTCTGACTTAAATATAGACTTATTTGATATGCAAAATTACCTATTTCCATTAAAATGAAGCATTAATTGCCTATACATTCAACAAAAATCGAATCAAGAACAGATGCCCAATCCTTAGGATCCCAGTAGGTTCACAACTGATTCCGGTAGTACATTAATGATGTTAATAATAATTATAATTGGCTTTTTATGCTGTATATATCCTCCAAATCGACAGTTTTATTAATTTTTATCCAAACTGTAGGATGCAATATATGTATTCTACGATAGAGAGAAAATTTGGTTGCACCATTAGATGCCTCTTAAAATACTAAATACGAATTCTTGTAGCATCTGACTCTTTGACTCAAGTTCTATTTTGATTAGCAAGTTTATTTGGATGTAATTCTATTCAAGAATGGTCCGTGAACCACACATATGGAGGGTGTCGGCTTATGATGTTAATTTCAAATGGATAACGTAAACATGAGCATTATAAATTTGATATGATAATAACCATAGTAGTCTTTAAGAAAGAAGTTGGAGAAATCGCGGTCCAAGTGCATTGTTTGTGTATATTTGCTGTGTTTTACTTCACCGTCGCACTAAAGATTTTCTCCAATAATGCTCATACATATATCATCCCAACCGTAAGCACCAATAGAAGAATCAGTAATTGTGTAAAAGTTCGACTACTTGAAGGTAGCACAAATTGGGATTCATTAACAAATTTGTTTGCAAGAATTTGCTTTGAGAAGATTATAAAAAGGGGGCGGAGTACTATAGTTTGCAGATTGGTTATTACTTGCAATTCTGAAATTGTTTCAATATGTGACTACACCAACAACCTGATACGACTTTTAAAAGACCTGGAATGAACCATAACATTGGGTAGGATAACCTCATGTCAGAAAGAAATACTCTTCAAAATATACTATTTAATCACAATGAAAAGTGCAAGATCTCGGAAGACAAAATTCATGTGTTCAACGTTCAGAAGATCAGTCAACTAAATCCTTCTAATCGACTACGTGGTTATATTTACTACTTCGGTGGAAGTTAAACTCGTCTATTTTGTGAGGGCAGTTGCATGCCTCAAAGACGCTCAAAATCAAGCACCTCACATGAGTATTCCTAGGCAAAGCGAGGCCGATAAACAAGGTAACAATTGACGAGCCGAAACAGAAGCCGATTTTAGACTGTTAAAGAAACTTTCGACTGCCGACTTGTTTACGAGAAGTTTCTTGAGAAAATGTGTTTTCCAGAGAATTTGCCGGCACTTAGTCTCGGCTATATAAACGAATGAGCGAACAATGTTAGATTATTAAGTTAGTAGCTAGTTTTTAAGTGTGCGTTGTGTACAATCAATGTTGAGAGAGTTTGAGTACGTAGTGACAGTCTTAGATATTTGATCTACGCGTCGTAGTTGTTTGTCGTGTTGGAACAGTTTTAATAACTGAATCGTCGGAGTTGTTTGTTTGAACAGTAGAGCAGTATTAGCGTTTTGTGTAGAGGTTATGATAAGACAGAATAGCTGGGAGATGCAAGGTCACGACGAACTGAAGATTGTTAACCATAAAAAAGAAAACTGTGTTTAATCCAGTTTTAGAAAATAAATAAAGTGACATAAAAATTAACTAGAATTGTCAATTTGCCACACTGGTGCCAGAAGCGGTATTTGTTACACTATCATTGTTACAATATCTTTCCAGTTTAATTAAGCTATTGTAGTTTACATATTTATGCAATAATATATTTACCTCCTTTTCTGTTTCTTTCTTTTTTCCCCCAAAATGAATTACAATTCAATTTATAGCTCAAAATTTAATAAACTAAATTAAACTATCTTAATCATATCCTCTCTGCTCACTTTATACATTTCTCTTAATTTTCTCCTTTATCCCCTCGCCTGTGAAACAAATAAAATTTGTTGATAAAAATGCATCCCAATACTCGTATGTTTATAACAGTTTCTGTTTAATTTCTACTATGTTCTGCAGGTATTAGCAGCTAAACTCAAGAGTTCCGATGCTCCTGGTGAATTACACCCTATTGCCTGTGATGTTACCAAAGAGGAGGAAATCATAGACGCTTTTGTATGGATCAAGAGTAACCTTGGAGGAGTAGATATTTTAGTCAACAATGCAGGAGTGGCCCATCAAGCCTTTCTTACAGGTACCTTCTTTGCACCGTAGTAAGAAGAATGCTCAAACAGAAAACTATTTTTTTCTTTGTTTTCTTTCTTTCATTTTGCATTAGCATTACAAACCCTGAGGACAAACTGTCAACGTGCGTAAGAAAATAGCATTAATGTGCATTCCTTCCACTCCTACCATATTCTTCAGGATGCAGCTAAGGCACTTTTTATAATGTACCATGGCGCTGTCTCACAAACAGCTGGTTTCTACGATACACTCACTAAGCACTTAAAAACAAACTCAATACTCAACTCTGAAAAAGTGCTCCGACGGTGGCTAACTACAAAAATGGCGTCTCTCGCTGCACTCATTTCCGTCCTTGTTCTGACCCCTCCATTGTTTCCGGGTCGCGTATTTATAAGCAGTATTGTGAGGTAGCTTGACCTTGAGGGCCTCTGACGAGCTGCCGGCATCACAGTACGAAAGGAAAACTATACATCAAGGGAATTTTATACCACTAATGCTGCAAGTATGCTGCATGTTTATCACCATTACACATAAAAATATACATAGATGCTCGTTTACTCCGAAAAATGCCATACGATGGGGATTCCTGTGAACCACAATTACACTTTATATCAGTTGCTTTGTGCAGACGACCAGGACGCTTCATGCATAATGAGAAAATCAATTGAAAAATATAAAATGTAAGGACTTAATACTAGTTTTAACAAAACAGAATGTTTATCATCGACATGAATGCGGATGAAAACTTAAGAGATCCTAAATGAGGAAATTAGCATGGTCAATAAATTAGTAACTGGGGTCAATATTAGAAGCAGATGGAAATAACAGATTAGAAATTGACAAAAGAGTAAATGAAGGAACAAAACCACTTGGAATGTTGAAAGGAATATTATGAAGCAAAAACATTTTAAGCAAAACTAAGAAGTCCATATACAATTCAATAATGCAAAGAATGTTTACTGCTTTGTGGAGCAGAAACGTGAAATAATGATTAGCCGATAAGAAAGAAAAGAATTAATAGCAGACAGATTTTTGGCTGAGGACTTCTCGGGTCTCAAGAAGGGATGAAATTAGGAAATAATGAATGTAAAAAAAAAGTCTTGGCAGTGATAGAAGAGAGATCAAAATGGCATGAACATATGAAAAGAATTGGAAATGATAAAATAATATGAATGGTACTAGAATGGGAAGCTAAAGGAACAGAGGATAAAGGGTGGACAATAGAAACCTGGCCTTTACAGGACTAACACACAAGATGCAGTAGAAGTAGATTATGAAAGAAAAAAAAAGTTATGAATGGGTTGTAGGAAAACTACTCTATGGTAGAAAATTCATAAATAACAAAAAATTATAGATGTATACGTGCTTACATGTGTGTGTGTGTGTGTGTGTGTGTGTGTGTGTGTGTGTGTGTGTGTGTGTGTGTGTGTGTGTGTGTGTGTGTTTGTGTGCATCACGAATGCACCACGCCAGAGGATGCATTAACAGGCAAACATGCTAAACGAGAGAAATGAAAAAGTAATTCTCAAATTCTCTTTACGCGTTCTTTTATATGAATTATGCGGTTCACAAAATAAATATTCTCTGCCCCCCCCCCCTCTCTCTCTATCACTCTGTTAAGTATTCTTTAAGATAAGATATAGAGTATTAAAACGAAAATTATATTCATGAGTTTTACGCATGGCTAGTATTCCTTCCATATCAGTTTCTCTAATGACCTCATTTGAACTTTTGTTTATTTTTACTTTCTTATCTTTCATGATAGCTGGCGTGAAGTAGCCTTGTTCTCAGAACATGATCCGAAAGTTAATTTATTGCTTATTAGTAGGTCTTGTATTTTTAGGTTCTAAAAGCTTGGGAAATAATTACTTTTTTGTGTTGGAAGTGGTAAAACATGTGCCAAAACAAATAAAATAGTTTAAGATCTGAATGACTGAGCTAATGAGCGATTTTTGTTTTTTAACCTCGAAAACAAAAACCTTGTCCTAAGCGAGATTCGAACTCGCGACCTCATGAGCGCGGGGCAGACACGCTAACCATCACGCTACCGAAGCGGGTGAAACACGTGACAGATACTCGTTAAACATTACTCCTGGAAGAGATCACCAAGTAGAATAGAATTACAGTATACGACCACATGATTCCACAAATTTTCCATCCCGAGATTGTCGATTGTCTTGAATTTCGAAAGTTTTCACTCCAGGTTACAAGAAGTAAGTCTAGCATAATTATTTCACTCACACTCACATCAATGACTTCATGTTGCCCGTCCAAAACATTTAAAATGTTACACATTATGTTAAATATATTATTATTTTCTTTTTAAGTTTTGTGCTGCAGGACCAGAAAGAAAATTCAGTTGAACTTGTTTTCCACATCCTTAACTACTTGAACTGCTTCTCGCCAAGGTATTCCTGCTGATTCCAGTTTCTTTATGGAATCACAGATTTGCGGAAATGTATGCTGTCATTTCTTAACAGTGTCACTTAAAAGTTCTTGAAGAATTTTAATTCAACTGGCATCAATTACGTATGACAGCGGCAAAACCATCCAGCGAGTCACCACAGGCGTAGCAGGCTGTTTGGATTTTGTTCTGAAAAATGTCAATCCTTTTAGGTGTCTTGATAAATATTTTTTACCCATTTTAATTAACTTGTCAATGTCAGGAAACAGGCTCTAATTTCCTACATGTTTTATGCAATCCATGCGCAACACATGTGACAATCGTTTGAAGTGCATATGAGGCCTATTACAGTGGCGTATAAACGCTACATTATGGCATCGTCGAGAATAAATGTAACTAAAATTTACTGTGTCTTCTGTCAATCTATACAAATGGATTGTTTGAATATGTCAGGTGAATACGTGTTTCTCAATTGGTAACATTGTGCTGTAGTTTGGAGTTCGGCCGCAATCCTGACAGACCGCAACTTCAAACTTACCTACTCCAGTTTTGCAGGCGTTGGGGGGGGGGGGGGGGGGGGTAGTTTGCTTAACAGGCACACACGTAAGCATCTCTGCGCATAAAGTAATGGGCCTCTACTGAAAGAAAATAAAATGATGTTTAAAAGTATAAAATTATATTACAAACTGATAATATAATAACCACTAACCTGTGTTACATGAGGCATTGAAAATAGCATTACATTTCCGGCATTTGCGTAAAATTCCTGTGAACATCCATAAGCTCCGCGGATGTCTCTGGCAATTTCTCCTGTGATATTTTGTTATAGAGCTTCTATTGTTCGCAGGTTATTCTGACTTTCTCTTCTACAATCTATTCTTACATTGTTTTCATGTATTCTTCTAGCTACAACCTACTTCTTATTAATTGAAATACACTTTAATTACACATTTACACATTTCGTTGTAGGTATAAGGATACACTAAGCTAATGCAATACATAGGCCTATTTCTGAAAAGGGTATCGCTATGACATAACTTTGGAAATTTCAGCTGTTTACGTGGCGAAAAAGAAACACGAACACGAACGGCGACTTACCGCTTGATATGATGCGTTTACACGATTGTCAAATTTCATCTCTTCCCATAACATCGCGAGAAGCAATTGAATAGCGGTAACACTTTAAACAAGTGACAAAGTATCGAACAGTTGAATCCAATTATAATGGATACGTCGGAAATAACAAATGCCACAAAAATGCGCTGATGACCTAGAAGTTGAGCGCCCTTAAACCAAATCCAAATCCACAAAAATATTTTAAATAAATTGTGCGTTTTAAAGAGATAAATCTTTTTATCTAATAAGTTTTAGTCTATCTCTTATGCTTTACTCGTTACACAATATTAAACACAATTCATTCAACATGTAGAGGACTTAAAATTTAAATTGAATTTTATTTATGAACGCTCTTTAATAGCCGTAGTTATCAGCATTCCATACTATGTTGGGCATAAAAGACCGCTTAATTTTACTCAGAGGGCTCTTTATCACGCTTGAGGTTATTTTGCCTGCCGGAAACTACTATACGGAATCAACAGATTTACTTTACTTCCGAAGAAAAGGTGATTTTTTTTTCGGGCGTTGAAATAAAAACTTGACAGACTATTCCCATGAAATTTAATATATCTAGGTGACAGGTGTACATTTTCATCAAAATCCTTAGTCATTTTTGAGAAAATCAAAACTTAACGAAAATATTTGCTTGTAAAGGAAAGTTTGGTGCGGGGGTGAGGAGGTTCAAAATCTTCGTATCACACCCTGAACATGAATACCAAATTGGCATTTATGCAAATTTTGTTTTTGAGCTATTCTGTTCACAGATGCGTGCAGTCTTATTTTTCTGACGTATGCTATTTTATTCAGAGAATCTCACAACATGAATTTCTAGTAGAACCTCTAAATCCAATTTTTGGTTGTCATGAAATATTTCCTGTTATTTAAGCTAAGTAATTACATAAAGACCGAGAGAGGCGACGCCGCGTAACGTGTGCGATTCGCATTCGGAAAGTCGCGGTTTCGATCCCCGCACACTGATTTATAATTCCATTTCCTATCACCTTTCAGGTATGCTTTCAAGCTCGTGGTGCATGGAGGTTCCGGACAGGTGGCGCAGATGCTTGCGCATGTAAATGCTACTCTCGGCGCTGGGTGGCGTTATGTGGTCGCTGTCCTCTCGGGGGGACCCTTACCGAGACCAGACCCGGAGTATGATGGTTGCTGAGCGGGTCCTGGCGCCGGAATGATCTCTGAGCACTTATTGGGACTTCCACGCATCTCTGGGGCCTGCCTGTGACCCTGTGGCCTTCCCCTCATTTCATTTCCTCCTCTTCATTGCTGGCAAATCTTTTACCCCAAGCCATTTTTTTCAAATTTGGAAGTAGGAAATAATCTGAGGGAGCTAAACCTAGTGAATGGGCAGCATCAGGAAGCAATTCAGACCTTAACTCAATGATTTTAGTCATTGCAACAATCGTGCACTGCTTTAATACAAATGTTTGCCAAATACAGCATTTTTTTACCACTCAAATACTGCAACAAGTTTGCATAATACTTGCCATTGATTGTTTTTCCCATCTGAAGGTAATAAATCAAAATTATCCCATGTGCAACCCAAAAAACCAATGCCATGACCTTGCCTGCAGATGCAACTATCTTCACCTTTGGAGCTGATTCACTTCCTATCAGTCCATTTTTTTGACTGTTCCTTCTGCTCAGATGTGAAGTGATGGACCCATGTTTCATCCAAAAGCAGACTTCTTCAACATAGAATCCAGCTCAACTTTAAAATGGTTACACTAAGACCTTTTAAGTGGAAGTATTATATCATATAACAATGACCAATTCTTTCCAGTTTTATAAATTTACTGAGTGTTCACTATTGATGACTGTCAAACAATTACTACATAATATAGCATCATCAGACTTCAAACTTAAACCTTATAAGATTTATATTTTCTACCATAATAATTTTTTTAAACAAAATTACTATTGGTATGTCAGTTCAGGTATTTTCAAGACCGCCTTTATAGTATCTGACTGAGGGCTCTAATTGTGGATTGTATTTGTTTTGAACCATGTGCATTTATGTATTTTATTAAATTAAACCAGTTCAACCTTTTTAGGAACTCTCTTATAATACTAACTGAATTGTGTTTAGCATATTTCTGCAAGTTATGATGTGCTTAACACTTTCATACCTCTAAATTCAGTGAATGGATAAAGCATGGAATTTGTTATTTTTTTATTTACTTGTAAAATCTTTACCTGTATATATTTTCCACTTACATTTGCAGCACCATCATAACATTATTCACAACAACTATGAATATTTAGCCCTGGTCTTAGTAAAAGGTTACAATTGTTGCCCAACTTTTGAAGAACTTGATGTAGTGCTTCAGAAAAAGATGTCATTTTTATATATTATATATATATATCTTTTCTGCATTCATAGTTTCATCTATAATACGTATGTCACTGTGCATTTTCATAATCACTGTGATAGCTGTGATTTCCAGTATTTAATTTATCCACCTAAAGGAATATGGTTCAATGTATCATCTAAGTACGGGAAAATCTTCACTTCATAGTTTCATAAGCATATCTGCAGTCACATAAATCATAAGATTCAATAATTCTCAATCTTACAGATGGAGATACCTCAGAATGGCGGCAGATGTTGGACGTGAATGTCTTAGCACTCAGCATCTGCACCAGGGAAGCAGTAAGGGACATGAAGGCCCGTGGAGTCGTCGATGGACATATCATACATATTAATAGGTGAATTGTCATCATCATCACATATCCTTTTAACTAAGATGTAAGTAAAGCTTTGGACATTGGTGTGGTTACCTTATTTGTACTAAAGATGTTATAGGCTACAGACAGAGTTCTGTACCTTTCTCTTTGTACTACTCAGAATACAAGAATGCATATCATTGGAGAGAAAATAGCAAAATGAGTATAACAAAGATGTGGTGTAAGATCACCTGGTATGCCCATTTATATTTAGAACTAGTATTAATACAAATTTAAATGCACTGGAGCTTGTACACATAGAAACACATAATTAAATTATAGAAAATGAACGTGAAGAAGTTATAGGAATAAGAGTTTGTAAGAATGGTTAGTACAACAGCAGAGAAAGCCATGTGAGTGCAAATTCAGATCAGAAAGTTGATTTCTATATTGTGCTTTGAAGATTATCATACAGGAAAAGAACTGTTCACATGTGTAAGTAGATCCAATTGTGCTCAACAACCAGATAGCAACCAAGGGAACCTCATTTGGTGAAGATTTTGATTAAAAGAAAACAAATATTTTATGTTTCAAAAGCTATGTCAACACTATTTTGCAAGTCAATTATTACTAACTGCAATCATGGCACTCCGTCAATATCCACTAATTGTGATATTTTCAGTGATGGAGTGATTTAGCAATATAAAAAATGTTTTATATTGACCCAGGTTGAAACCCTAAAGCTTAGAAGTAAGCCAATTTATCTACTAAATTATCCAATTCCCTATTTATAGCCACAAACAATAGAAATATTTGGTCTTTGAAATTTAACAATAGCAGAATTGTTCTGTAAAATCCATGTACCAAGAGGAACATCATGTAACAACTCAATCCAGTATTTGGAAATTTTATGAAATAAGCATTTCTTAATATGCTGATCCTGATATTTCTTTGATCCGTTCAAGTATCATTGTAATTTAAAGCAATATCTTTATCATGTCTATCCTTGTCAGTGATCTCTTCTGATGTATTATACTCACCTTAGTATTTCAGGACATGGACTACCACAGAGCAGTACTATGTTCTACATGTATGGAGCTACTAAAAATGCAGTAACACAACTTACTGAAGGCCTAAGACGTGAACTCAACAAACTGAACACTGGAATTCGAGTCACAGTGAGTATTCCTAAAAGCATCCTGTGTAGATACCTCCATGTATCCTTGTAGGATAGAAATAATCATTAAGTATGATTAAAAGCTGACTGACTTTTATGGTTAACCCTCCATTAGGCACGTGTCCTTGTGGAACACTGTTGGTTGCACTGGGCCTTGTATGCCTGTTCTATAATTTTAGGCTTATATGCTTGTGTTTATTTTTTAAATTTCATTTTTCCTTCATTTCCATGTTTAGCTTCATTTAGCTTAATATGCATGGTTTTTATTAGCATTTAGATAGATTTAGATAGTCGCTTCACCTCCTTATATAGTGAGAATGACATAACATGGATCTTTCTCAAACTTCACCTTTTCTGAAACCTCTATAAATATGCTGGCAGTTGGACATCTCATGAATAATTTCGAAAATCCTTTGTTGTGCCATGCTCATTGTTACGTGTTTGCAAACAGTGGTGCAAGGTAGCCTGACCATGAGCGCCTTTGATACACACTATGCCTGGTATATGGTGTGAGGTAGCTTGACCCTGACAGTCCTTTGTTGTGCCCTGCGGCTCGCATCACGATAACATTTAAATTACAAAAAAAGGGCTATCTGAATTATCATGAATAGATACACCATTAGGAAAAAGTTATAGACCACTATTTCATAGGGCATCTACCCTATACAGAGGGTATACTTATCATCTGGCCACTGCATCATCTAGCCACAGCCATGGCCATGGAGTAGTGCAGAATGGGGATGGCGGAGGTCAGCATGCCAACTCTTCCAACCATAAGATGACTACTTGACCTTTTAGAGATGCTACATTTTTACTTTCTCTACTGGTAAGTGGGGGAAGTATTGTATTCCACCCAAAAATTCAATGTCAAGATTCCACCGGAAATATATGTTTTGAGACCCCCTGTATCCAAAAAAAGCATTTTTAGAAAAAGGTCTGCATGTGTGTCAGTTTATATGTCTGTGTGTCTGTGGACAGCATAACTCAAAAACGAAAAGTCGGTTAAAAATCAAAGTTGGTATTTAAGTTTAATGTCTTTCAAGGATGCGACACAAAGATTTTGAAGAAAATAGCCCCACCCTAAATAAAATGTATACCTTGAATT
Organism: Tenodera sinensis; assembly: GCA_030765045.1. Taxonomy (NCBI): domain Eukaryota; kingdom Metazoa; phylum Arthropoda; class Insecta; order Mantodea; family Mantidae; genus Tenodera; species Tenodera sinensis. The sequence goes on from CM060968.1 coordinate 75,900,142, forward strand.
TTCTGGCTATAGCCCCTGTAGTCATATTTACTCTGGACTACTTTTGCATAACTGGTAAACCGTTAGAGATAGATCATTCTATACAAAAAATGTATATCTTGCTAAAATACACAATTTATGTCTGAATAAATTTTCTTGTAGGGAGAACCATTTTGGAGATATTCCTTGTTATGTGTGTGAGTTTCGGAAAACTTAAAACTTTCATGAAATGGAACATCGTTGTTCATTTCTTTATATGTTAAGTGTGCAAAGAGAATAGAATCTCAAAGCTTTAAAAGATTTGACTATCGCACAAAGCCTACTGTATTCTAATATTCCCTTTGCATCTACAAGGAAATAAGCAATAAGATAATTTGTACAAATGTTTATCTTAACTAACAAGAAGATACAGGAATAAGAGTTTGTAAGAATGGTTAGTACAAAAGTAGAGAAAGTCATGTGAGTGCAACACATCAGATTTTTTCAGAATAGTTACTCAATTGGCATCCTGAGGTCAAGTGCACCCCAAATCAACCTCCCAAAGGAAAAAAATCCCCACTCCAAGGATCGAACTCAGGTACCCCACACCAGAAGCAGATGCAATGCCATTGCACTACAGGGGGCTGTTGACCACTATTTAACAACCTAAATATTTTGTCACTTTCATGCATATATGAATCTAAAATATATTTTAATTTATGTGAAAAACAAATTAAATAAATGCATAACAAAGTAAGTTCAATTTTATGAGACAAGAAGAAAAATAAATTGCATACTAGGAGTTAAAGAACTAAATTATCTGAAAAATGCTCTAAATACAATGAATTAAAACTGTATAATTTTCCTCCTCATCACTTAACTAGTATTTCAAATCCAAATAAATTCTAAAAGGAAGTAAATAAATTTATGCTAGAAAAGCAGTTTTATTCATATTATATTTCCTAGAAAATAGTTGATAAGTTTCTTTTGTATATTGAACCTAAATGACTTAGTTATAAACTGAATATTTATTGTGAGCAGGGACTAAATTGCTATTATTGTATTCCATATAGTATTTTACTTCTCCTAAATAATGTAGATATAATGGATGCAAAAAATAAATAAATAGATTGCTGCCATAAGTTTTGCTACAGTTGAAAATAGGTTCTGGCATTTTTATTTGGATTTTTTCTAATCATTGTAAAATATGGTGATTCACAGAGTATCAGCCCTGGCCTGGTACGAACAGAAATCATGGATGCTGGCAGGATGAGAACATTTACATCACGTGAGATTTATGCCAACAACCCCAGTCTGGATCCCAAGGACATAGCTGATGCTGTAATGTATGTACTGGGAACACCACCTCATGTTCAGGTATGTTTGACACTAGCTGATAAAAGCTAAGAAATACTTGTGACATTGTATTAACACTGGTGAAGCTAGTCATAACTGACTGGGGAGTCTGAGACTTACCTTAGCTTTTTTTGTTTTTTTAAGATTTAACTCCACACAGTGTTCTTTTCTGGCAGAAAATACATCACTGACATGATCCCTGAAGCACTGGTTCTGGAGAGTTCATTCAGTAATGATTTGTCCTCTTCTTTATCTGATTACCCTCCCCTTATGTAGAACTTACACCCCCTAGGACTTGCAAGCCTGTGCCTAGGGTCAGATACCTGTTGGGGAGCAGAGAAACCTATGGACTGGACAGAGTGAAGGGTGGATGGAAGTGGGTGGTCAGCCAAACACCAGATATGACAGTGAGGAAGAGAATGATATGAAATGCAGGTGAGATGGAGTGAGTGAGCGAGCGAGTGAGTGAGTGAGTGAGTGGAGTGAGTGAGTGAGTGAGTGAGTGAGTGAGTGAGTGAGTGAGTGAGTGAGTGAGTGAGTGAGTGAGTGAGTGAGTGAGTGAGTGAGTGAGTGAGTGAGTGAGTGTTGCTTAACTTGCTCATTTGGGCCAGGTGAGACGGATGAATGGAATGGCGATTATGGAGCAATTGATGGAATGAGTGGCAGGGGAAACCAGAAAACCCAGAGAAAATCCACCCAGATGCTACTTTGTCCACCACAAATACTACATGCGGGCCCCTGGAATCGAACCCGGGCTGCCTAGGTGGTAGGCAAACGGTCTAACTGCTTGGCCACATTGCCGCCCATGATTTGTCTATTGCAAATGTGCTTAAATTCCACAAGAGATTAGAGATTTCTTTCCTAATTTCTTCATTTATTATCTGAGTTATACATTCAATAAGGCCATTTTGAATATTAGTCAAATTCCTTTACAGGAATCATAAAAATCATTCCCAACATTTAAGTTTTGATTATGCATATGTGTCATTTATGGCTGCTGGACCCCCTATCACACAACACGTCAACCTTTGTACCCAAAACTGTGTAAATATGCATATATGTACTGTTTATACAGATGGATCATGATTAATCAAACTCTTGTGTTCTACAAAGCATAGCCGAGATATTGGCAGCCCTAAACTGCAAAGCATAGCTAAGATGTGCTTTTTATACAAAGAGAAGTGGATAGCATAGCCAAAACATCAGTGTAGCTAAAACCCAGTGTTTGCCAAACTAGCAGATTTCACTCAGTTCCTTAGGTTGGCACTTTCATGGACCCCGTTAGTAAAGAATGTCTAAATATTTTATTAATGATAATGATTGCAGAAGAGAACAAAGTAAATCATGTTTCCATTTTAAACACACTATGATTGAAAGTGGTAACTTCTACTCCTTCTACTACTTCTACTTCCTGTACTTCTTCTAATTCCTCTTACTCCTGCTGCTCCTCCTCCTTTCTCTTCCTCTTTCCTTCCCCTCCCCTCCTCCTCTTCTCCTTCCCCTCACCTCCCCTATCCTCCTCTTCCTGTTCCTCCATTTGCTTTTGCTCTTGCTCCTCTTCCTCCTTCTCCTTCCCCTTCCCCCTCCTCCTCCACCCTCTCTTCTTTCTTTTCCTCTTGATGTTCCTCCTTTCTCACACTCCTCCTTCCCCTTTCCCCTCCTCCTGCACCCTCATTTCTTCCTTTTCCGCTTGCTCTTCCTTCTCCTTTTTCTTCATCTCCTTCTTCCAAAAGTCTTTAATGATTGAATTTCAGTGTAGATTTTTATATGAAAGACGTCATGTTATACTTATTAATGCAAATGGATAGTGATTACATACTAATTTAGTTTTCCCCTCTTTGTTTCAGATTCATGAGATGACCATTATACCAACTGGACAAAAATTTTAGGAGTATTCTGGAATATGTGTAGAAATATCAAGTGTATGAGCCACATTGCTTGATTATATTTATTTTAATAGTATCTGAATGAAGCAAATTTAGAAATTCTAAGGCAGCATGTCAAATTTACATATATTTTATACAGCACTCTGTCTTTACATATATCATACAAGAGCAATGAGAACTGCAACGTCAACGCAAGGTCTTTCAACATATTTTCAGTTATGGAAGTTAATAAGCAGTGGACAGCTAATGCTCAGAATTTAATACCTAGTTTTTGGAATCCAGAATATTTCAGATCCGATATCAGGAACATTATGACACGTCTCATTAAACACCTTTAATATGAATGTGGTAGCATACATTTTCATGGTAAATGACAGCTGCATATTGACAGAAATTATTTGTGTATCCCTATGTAATCAGAGGTTCATAGAATGCATACCAAAGATTCAGAGTAAATGCAGAATTGAGCAAGCCAGAAATCTCAATTCCAGTTCCATGCACCGGTAAAGCCATGATGTTTCCTTTATTTTTTTTCAAAAGTTAAACAATTGACAATAAAATTGAATCACAGATTTATAATAAAGTTAATTAAATATGATATTTTAGTCTATTTATATTTGTCTATACATATAGCTGTTTATACTGTTCATATCCTGCATTTCACTGACAGTTATGTTCTAAGTTAATTAAGAATTTAAAATAGCATTGTTATTTTTTTATGCAAACAAACTTACTGTTGGTGTTTTTAAACACACAAGCCGTGTTTGGGCAATGTTTGAGAGGTAAAATCAGGACTGAAAAATTCAATGCCATAGCCAGGATTTGAATCACAGGTCTTCATTTCATAGTGTGGTTGCTCTAACCACTAAGCTACCATGTCCAACTTGAATCAGTTGGGGAATTTAGTGCCATACTGGCAAGTTGGCCATGATAGCTTAATGGTTAGAGCAGCCGTGCATGAAGCAGAAGATCTGTGGTTCAAATCCCAGCTATGACACTGAATATTTTTAAAATTATTTTAGTGAATTTCTTTATATAGTTGGAAATGTAAACAGTATATGGTACTATAAAGGTAGATGATAAATAGTTCTGATGAATAATAATAGAACAATCTTTAAAGTATTGTCCATCTTATAAAGTAACTGTTTTATGCTTTGTTTTGTTAGATTAGACATAACCTCTGATTTTAAGTTGAAAGTGCTCCAACAAAATTGGAAAATATGCATAGAGGACAGAAGGCTTAGCTTTCTGCAAATTGGATGTAGATCTTGGAAGAGTCAATTAAGAATATCACCCCAACCAAGTATTCCAATCTTACAAATTACCTAATATTACCTATGTACTTACATAAATGAATAATGTCCCGAAGGTTAATTGCACTCTCATCTATGCCCTCAAACTCAAGCTGTTCCACACTACTAAATATTTTAATTGTTTCATAGTAGACTCCTTTCTGGAAGTAAGAGTGTTTTGCACTGAGACAATAAATATTTCTCTTTAGTCTAGCGTTAAACTGACTCTGACAGTGCACTCACTAAAATTCTCTCAACACTTCTGACCAACACTTAAAAAATCATAATAAAAATAATAACAGGCTTAAAGAACCGTACCTTTAACTTGTTGATGCTATAGTATCTGTCAAGATCATTTCTTCTATTGATGGAAGGGTGGATTATACATATTTGGCAGAAGCATGCATCTTCAGTAGTATCTTACAATTTTATGTTTCAGTACGTCATTTCTACCAACACGACCTAGATGAGCCATCATCATTGCAAGTTATGCATAACACAACACAGGCTACTGGTAACAATAGTGAACAATGCATGTGCATTGCATGATGAGCAACAAAACAATATTTCAAACTAGAGCCACAGAGTGTTGAAATTACTCAAGTCATTATGCATGCATCAATGAATGAATCACTAGACTCTTGCACTACATACACCTTATACTTGCTTGCCAAAATCAATCTTGGCAACAAACCGTAGAACTGTACTTATAGCTACTGGGTCCTTGCCTAAAATGGACCACAGTGTAAGACCGTGTTTGTAGGTATCATTACAGTGGTATCACTTACAATTGTAGGTAGCGGTAACAAGTTACTTTTGTTTACGCAACCATTGTCATTTATTACATACATGGTTGGTGCAATGAGATGCAAGATGTCAAGGATGCTACTTCTGAGATATTTCAAGGGGTATATGAGTGTCACACTGAAAGCCATGAGCAACCCATTGTTAAAATTAAAATTGCAACAATGTAAAAAAGATGACTTTAGGATTGTAATCTGCATGCTTCATACATGTCATATTGTGATGCCCTTAGCTTGTGTTATGTAGCAATAGGCATTATTTCCACAATGACAGACAAAATTTTGTTTTGACAACCTGCTGTTATTGAATTTCTTATTAAAGAGAAAGAAAATCTTCTGTTGAAATTTACCTCGGACCTCAACTTGCCTATGGAGATGTCTGCATAGGTGCCAGCAATATTAGGAGAAAGTTGAAACATCTAAAGATGGCAAAATGAATAACAAAGATGAGTCTTGTAGCACTCATCCTCAAATTTCCTTCATGGAACACAATACGGAAAGGGTTGGTTAATTCATTAGAAAAAACAGGCATGTCACTATGTATGAAAGTGCTACAAAACTTGCAATACGACAAAGTGCAGTGCAAGAAATAAATGAAAGCTTAGGTTACAAAAAAGTTTGTGCTTGTTAGGTCCCATTTTTATTGACCAAAGACTACAAACTTCTAAGAAGAAGCGTTACCAAAAATCTTGTTTAAAAATTTCAAAATGATGATAATTTTCTGAAAAATATTGTGACAGGCAATGAAAGCTTCATCATTATGAGCCTGAAACAAAATGCCATAGTATGGAATGGTACCACTTGCATTTGCCATCAAAGAAGAAAGTAAAGACAGTACAATCCACTGGGAACATTATGGGATACACAAGGTTGTATTCTGATTTATTTTCTTGATCCTTGACAAACCATAAATGCTGTCCACTATGTAAAGAAACTTTTAAATTTCTGTTGTGCATTGCATGATAAATGCCCTGCAAAGATCATTCTGCTACAGGATGGTGGTGGCAGTGGCAGTGATGGTGATAACGACGATGATGCATAACTTGCCTGACCAAATATAGAATTGTTTTTGTGCATTTTTATTTGAATTGTGTATAATTAAGTTTAGTTGGGTGCAAGAATGAAGTAATGTGTAAATATGTAAGCTTTTTTCCTACTTCCCATTTGCACTGTTTTGTCATTAATATCACTAATTCCAAATTTCACCAGAAACTATGTGAAAAGAAAACAAATCATATAAAGCGAAAGATTGTTATGCATGACCTTCAGTCTGTTCATTAAATGCATCCTACTTTAATTCCTAAACAGTAGGTATGCAGGATCACTAGCATTCATTACTAAACAGGAATAACTGGAAAACATTTTTGCTTTCTCTATTAGGTATAGTAAGTTCAGGAAGTGTTATATTCCACCCAAAAATTTGATGCCGAGATTTCACTGGAAATATATGCTTTGATGCCCCTGAATGAAAAAAAGCATTTTTAGAAAAAAGTGTGTGTGTGCGTGTATGCATGTGTGTGTGTCTGTCTCTCTGCCTGTCTGTGTGTCTATCAGTCTGTGGACAGCATAACTCAAAAACAAAAAGTTGGTTAAAAACCAAAGTTGGTATTTAAGTTTAATACCCTTTAAGGATGTGACATGAAGATTTTGAAGAGAATTCCTCCACCCTAAACTACCCTTACATGGAACATTTTTTCTTCACAATGGCTCTTCATTACAATGCCATATGTTTGAGATTCTTTTATGACAAAAGAAATGTACATCTTGAATTTTCTGGTTATAGTCCATGAAGTCCTATTTACTCTGGATGACTTTTGCATAACTGGTAAACCGTAAGAGATAGAGCAAATCTTAATATACAAAAAAATGTAGATCTTGCTAAAACACACAGTTGATGTCTAAATAAATTTTTTTGTAGAGTGAACCTTTCGGATATATCACTTTTCATTTATGTGAGTTTTGGAGAACTTATACTTCTATCAAATGGAACATCGTTATTCATTTTTATGTTATCTGTGCAAAGAGAATGGAACTTGAAAGCTTTAAAAGATTTGACTATCGTTCAAAGCCCACTGTATTGCCATATACTCCTTGTGCCATCAAGGAAATAAGCAATAAGATAATTTCTGCAAATGTTTATCTGTATTAACATGAAGATATAGGAATAAGAGTTTGTAGGAATGGTTAGTACAAGAGTAGAGAAAGTCATGTGAGTGCAATACATCAGATTTTTAATTTATTTTTCTTTATTTTTGCACAGATTTTGAATTTGTTCAATATTCAATATTGGTCTTGGCTGTCCGAGCTTCTTAAGTTTAAATTGAGATATAAAACTCATACGCCTGCACTAAATATTCTAGTTACTCTGTTCATGGTTCATTAGTTTATTTCACAGTCACTGTGAGATTCACAACTTGATACCGCTCAAAAAGGCTGCTAAAACTATGTTTAGCTACTTACAAACACAGTGAATTACATTTTGTAATATGCTACTAGCAAAATGAGCAATGTGAATGCAGTATTAATGTACTTTCTTGATATTGTTTTAAAGGTAATATGCAACACTATATCTTAAATGCTACAGCTACGACTAATTTAGTTCAGAACTAAATTTCATTTACAATCAATTTAAGAAAAAGGAGTACGTATGGTATGTGAGTGACAGCACTGTTAGCAAAGATCATGCGATGTTGATTTGCTTCATTCTGGTCAGACAGCTCAGAGGCGCTTTCCCCCTCCACTTGAACTCTGCCCAGATTATCTTTCATCTCCATGCCCCTCACCTATAGTTGAAGCCATCCCTGCACCTCTCCACACCACTTGTAGTATCCTCAAGATGCAAAGATTCCCAGACAGGCAAGGTGTAGTCCAAAATTGTATCCGTAATGAAAACATTGGCGCTCCATTATGTATTAGCAGTGTAAAACCACTTTAAATGAAACAAAATGGGTAAATAGAAACAGGAAGTATAGGAAAGTATTTTAGCATGATGTCTGATGTCAAGGGTATAACTTGTGCTTTCAATGTAATGTTACCTTTTTCATATTTATATTTATTGGGAGGGTGCTGTCCTAGAGTCCTTCATTGACAGCCGCCACTGCAACAGAGGATATGAGCACTGATGTATTTTTTATAAAGTGTGGAATTATAAAATTCAATGAATCCAGCTTTTCATTCCAGTAAGTTTTATGATAGCACAAGGATACCAAATGTATCTTGCACATTCTGTCTCAGGAACTAAAAGAGACCAAGATGGTATCCTGAGTGAAGACAAAGAGCAAGAAACTAAAATGAAATTTCTTTATTATTTTTCAGTGCTCATACAACTATTAGTTCTGATGGTGATGCTTCTGTTAATGTTTATAGTTTGTTTTAATAGTGTCAAAACTACTTCTGAAGGAAATGAGGAATGAATGAAGGTGTCTTGCCACAATATACAAGGTAACTGAAAAGTCACACAACATAGGACAACTTTGTTATTCATGCAGATACTGAAAAAACAATTTATGGCAAAATTGTTGGAAATACATAGTTTTAAATCATGAGCTTAACTCACCATTCAATTCAATCATTGGTTAATTTATCAGTCCGCTTGAAATCACAAACTCAACAAAACGAAATGACTGTGAAAATGGAAACTGAAACAAACACAAACTAACCAATGGTATATCTACATTATTTACAACTAAACAAAGGTGGCAATCGCAATAGCAAGCTCATGAGTGGCAACTGAAACAAATTAATGACTTGACTGCCATGTAGCTACACAGCTAGGACACTACTTGAGGAATTGTTAAAATTGATTGCCCTCCTGTTGACAGCATATCTGAGTATGGTTCATGTAACCCTTGCATATGTCATGTAACACCATAGGTGTTATTACTGCACAGACTCCTTTGATATTTTCCTGTAGTTCCTGCAGTGTTTGGGGATTTTTTCCATACACTACAGACAACTGTTGCCAAATCTGGCAACCTAGGAAGCCATTTCACTGGACCCCTTTTGCCTATCCAATGCTCAGGTAAAGCTTAATTCAGGAATTTGTGAGTTGTTAGTACGAAATGTGGTGGTACTCCATCTTCTGAAAGAAAAACCATTGTCTTTTTTCTAGGGGTAGATTATCCAAAAAGGGCAGGAATCTCATCTTGTGATGCTCTTTGTACGATTCAACACTGAGTTCGTTGTTAAGAAATACGGGATCAATGAGAACACCCCTGTATATACCACACCACAAATTTAACAGTTTCCTGAATTCTGTTCAGAGACATTGATTACTGGAAAAAAATAAACATTCACCAAGGTCATGAATTAAAATGTAATTTTCAACAATTTTGTTGATTACTGGGAAAAAAAAAATGAACAAAAAAATTCAGTATCAAGGTCACAATTTAAAATGTATTTCCAACAATTTTGCCCTATATAATTTTATTGGTATCTGCACAAATAATGAAGTTGTCCTATGTCATACAATTTTTGAATTACCCTATACAGAGTGAAAGTGAAATGATCCACCAGACTTTAACAGCAAGAAAGTCTAATACCAAAATGTTGAAAAGTTTATAGTTTTTTAGAAAAAAATATTTTTATCAAATAAATTTATCATCACCTGGCTGAAAAATTATTCATTGAAGGTTCTTGATTTATGGCTATATTCATAGAAAATTAAATAAACAACAACTTTTTCCTTTGGTGTATTTCAATAGATTCAATGGTTTTTGTGTAAATTAAATTTAAAAAACCCACAATTTATTACAACAAAAAGGCAACTAATTGTGGGTTCTTTTAAATTTAATTTACACAAAAACTGTTGAATCTATTGAAATACGCCAAAGGAAAAAGTTGTTTATTCAATTTTCAATAAATATAGTCATAAATCAAGAACCTTCAATGAATAATTTTTCAGCCAGGTGATGATAAAATTTGTTTGATAAAAATATTTTTTTCTAAAAAACTATATACTTTTCAACATTTTGGTACTAGACTTTCTTGTTATTCACAACATGAGAAATTTGCTGTTAAAGTCGGGCAGATCATTTCACTTCCATTCTGTATACGTCATACAAAAAATCAGCTTTATGCCATATTTCAATGACTTCTTGGTTATGTAAATTTTATCTCAAATGCCAACAGACATTTCATCAGTACAAGCACTGGCAGCAATACAATACACCTCTGCTTATTCTTCACAAAATGATAGACAATATTACAAATCAGCATAGTTGGATCAACTTTCTTTTGCTCCTCTCTGTCATTTTGTTCAAACTGCAATGGTGAGAATAGCACTCCAGGTTTTGCCTCACATACCTACATCTGTGGCAAATACAGAGTGGTAATTCTCAATCTAGATTTAAATAATCCAGTGTAGAGATGTGTGCAAATAAAGGCTCTCAGCTTAACAATATCTTCTTCCATAAAACAAACATCTTTATACCTCTGTCTCTCTTTCCCTATTTTGAGAGTTGAAGCTAACCTTCTTCTTCCTCTTTCCCTCGTGGCTCTGTCAATCCATTTTCTCCATTCATTCCTGTCCCTCATCATTCTCATTCCTCCCATAGTCTTGTTCCTTTTTCACCCATCTTTTCCATTCTGTTATCCTACATTATTTAGGCTCTTCCTTTTCCTCTCCCTCCCTGTACTCTCACTTCTAGCATCTGTTTAATTGATGTTCCCACTGCTTTTGTTGTCTTTATTCAATTATCTCCTCCAGTGATCTTTGATCTACCTCTTCATCCCATCTGGTTTTATTTACAGTTCTTCTAAATATTTGTACTCATTGGATTGAATTTTACTTATTTATCTTGCAATAGTATGCTCTCATTCCATATGTGAACATACCACCACTACCAAAAATAAAACAGGGGATTTTCATGGATCCCCAGATATGCAAATTGCACAAAGATGAGCATTTCAACCATTGGCGGCTCGTGGCTCGTAAATTTGGGAGGGCAGCATAATATATTTTCAAAATTAGCACATGGACATGACAGATAATTCTGAATTTTACCCAAATATATGTGAAAAGAAAATGAATCTATAAATTGAAAACTTTCTATGCATGACCTTCCATCTGATCATCAATCAGATTTTGAATTTGTTCAATATTCAGCATTCTTGGCAGCACGAGCTTCGTAAGTTCCAATCGAGACACAAAACTTGTTTTACCCACACTAAGTACACTAGTTATACTGTTGATGATTCAGTAACTTATTTCACAGTCCCCATGAAGATTCACATCATGACACTACTTGAAAGTGCTGCTAAAACTGGGTTTGTTTAACCGTGGTTTAATCGTTACAACTACTTTCAGGGCAAATTATATTATGACATAATATGTATACAATGTGTCAAGCTAGCAAAATCACCAACATGAATGCAGTATTAATAGACTTTCTTGGTATCGTTTTATCACAAATTTGCAACACCATACCTTAAATGGTACACATAGAGCTAATTTACTTCAGAATTAAATTTCATTTATGATTAATTTAAATTACAAAATTCAATTTTAGAGAAAGGAATATGTATACGAATGGCAGCACTGTTAGCAGTCAAACAGTTCCGAGAAAAATGATCGAAGCTGCTTTGCCCCTCCATCCGGGCACTGCCCAGGTTGTCATTCCCATCCACACACCTCCGTCTATAGTCAAGTCATCCCCGCACCTCCCCTCACCGCTGGCAGTATCTACAAGATGCGAACATTCCCAGAGGGATGAGCTACAGTCCAAAATTGTATCCGTAATGAAAACATGGGCACTCTTCTGCATGTTAGCAGTGTAAAAACATTTTCCACAAAATAAAATGGGTAAATAGAAACAGAAAGTGTACGAATGTACTTTGACATGACGTCTGATGTCAAGGATATTTGAAGTAATGCTTTTGGTGAAGTGCTACCTTTTCTTTCTTATTTTTATTTATTGGGAAGGCGCCATCCTAGAGTCCCTTGGTTACTGCCATCAGAAAACTACAAATGCCAGGCAAAGCAGTTGCACCTTCAGTGACCTTCCTTCGAAGGAGGTAAATACATGTATAAGCTTATATAGGCAATAACATACAGCTATCAAAACTTCAAAACAAGAGCTAATCTAGCATTTTTACTAATATTTTCATTATCAGCACATCTGGAAACATAAAAATTAGCTGTTTTCATGCCAGTTACAGAAAAAAAAGTAAAATTTTGTTGCATGGTGTAATTGAAGTACATGAACATGTCCTTTTAATTATATTTTTGTTTCTTCACATGGAATTATCAGCATGTAATTTAATAATTTTTCTTGGAAAAGTAGAATCAAATTCTGAAAAATCCAATGTCATAGCTGGGGTTTGAACAACACCATGCTGACATGTTGCTATGGTAGCTCAGTGTTTAGAGCAATCGGATGAGATCAAAAGATCTGTGGTTCAAATCCAGGCTATGGCATTGCATTTTTCAGTCCCATTCTAACCTTTCCATCTTTGTTCTACACACAGCTAGTGTGAAAGAACAATTAATTGCCAATTATTTTCTTGTTAGCTTCTTGTATAGTTATTAGGATTAGGAAATTGTGTACTCATAATACTTATGGTGAATAAAATATCTGGCTGCAAAAGACTTTTGGATGCTGAATGGTCACATGGTTGGATGAATCTATGTTGATTCAAGCATGCTTTATTAAGATTTAGTAATTTTTAAGGTCTGAGATACAGTATCCTTCTAGGTGAACTAATACTCTGTTTTAGCATGTTGGTCAGTACCATATAATTTACTGAAGAGCGGCTTTGACAAAATATGAGGCTACCGCATTGTGAGTATGCTTTATAAAGCCACCTTTCTAGGGTTACCAGATTATTTCATGAAAATATAAGATATCTGACAAAAATGTAGAACATTCTAAAGTAAGAACAAATTAGAAACTAAAAACTTCACTTATCTTAGTTAGCAAAAAATAACAGCATTACTAAGATAAGTGAAATGTTTAGTTTCTAATTTGTTTAGAATCTTGTTGCTTCACTGTTAATAGCTTCAATTTTACCTTATGTAGAACATTATTGGTCAATACAAAAATAATGTGAAATTATAATTTAAATGCTATATTTATATACCCACTGGCATATACATTTATATTTTCTTAAAATCCTGAAACATACAATGAAATTTTCAACAACTCAGTCATTATATATATATATATATATATAGGTGTTAATGAGCTACACCGAAATATTTTCAGAGCAAGTGGAGATCTCTGAAACAAGTAATTTGGGATAGGAGACTTATGGCCTGTTGGTTCAAATGTGGTAGTTACGGCTATAAGTTTCTAAAGTGCCAGTACGCCACTGCTAACGATAAAACCACTTCAGTGCACAACACACGAAAATGAAGAGACGGTCGGAGCACTCTCTCTGGTGCAATGGTTATGACATTAGCTTTCAAGTGAAAGGTAAACGAGTTTGCGTCTCCTTCACTTTATTTGTCTTTTTTTTTTTTTTTTCATTTTGTTTGTTTGGTTGTTTTTGTTTTAATATTTTGTCTAAGGTTTTAATTCTTGTACAATGCATTTTACCTACAGAGTAATTTTGACCTTGTGAGTGCAATTAATTACAATTCCTTCTAACAAAGGTTGAATCCTGCTTAATACTCTCACATGCTGTACGTCTGAATGGGAGGAGGTTTAAAGGGTGAACGAAGTTATGTAAAATGAAAAGTAAATGCAACTCTTTACGTCAGGTTTAAAGGAACTGCCTATTGTAATTTATGACGTAGAAAAAAAAAAAAATTAACCACATGATAGTAACCGAACCAATGACCTCAAGAACAACAGTTTTCAGTGTTACGGCTTAGGCCACCAGAACAGTTACACAAACACTACTAGAGTAGGCTATTGATGCAAGAAGGCAGTTAATCGCTGTTCAGTGTCACACTGGCAGATGATACGTTCGAGATTTGAGATATCTTTGAGGCATTAAATTTTGAGAACGCCAATAACGAGCTATTAAGTTTCGATATTTCTGTACTCAGGAAGCAGTTTTAAAGACATTCTAACCCAATAATCTCACCCACCTTCTTTAAACACCAACTTATCAGCATCTAATGCCATTTAGGTTTAACACAATTAACTGCGTTATGTTAAGCCGCAGACCATGCATTGCCTATCTCAACTTGCTTATATTAGTCACGTCTACAATCGCTGAAATTATTTCAGTGTAGTTCATTAACACCCGATATATATACATGTGTTAATGAACTACACCAAAATAACTCGACAGATTGTAGATGTAACTGATGTAATTTAAGATAATGTATGGTCCATGACTAAACGTAACGCAGTTATATGGCATTAAACATTAATATCAGATGCTGATAAGTCAGTGTTAAGCAAAGCCAGATGCAAAACTGGTTTAGAATGTCTTTAAAACTGCTGCCAAGTATAGAAATATATAATTTCAGCAGTTCATTATCGGCGTTCTCAAGATGCCACAAAAATCTCTCAAATCTCAGACTAATCACATGACAATGCGACAATGAACGATTAGCTGCCTCCTTGCATTGTGAAGCCTACTCCAGAGACATTTCGTTGATAGCTCTTGTGGCTCAGTTTGTAACGTCAAAGGCTATAGTCACAAAGGTCATGAGTTCGTTCCCTATCATGCAGTTACTAATTTTTCCTTCTTTTTTATTCCATGTGAAGAAGAGCATTAACACTACTATCATTTTCTAATTTGGCTCATACCAGAAATCTTGAATAGGGCATGACAATCATTCCTTTGCCACTGTCAATTTTGCCATGAAAATTCAGGTCACAATTTTGAGCAGTTCCCATAAAACTGACGTAAAGTCTTAGGTGTGTTTATGCATTTGCTACTTCTTTGACCCTTTAAACTATTTTCAATTTTGAGGTGCAGTATATGACAATGAAACATAATTTAAAGTCTAGATCAAAACAACATTAATATTCTCTACTCAAAATAAATAAGAAATAAAAATCTGATGAGTTGCACTCACATGACTTTCTCTACTCTTGTACTAACCATTTTTACAAACTCTTATTCCTATATCTTCATGTAAGTTGAGATAAACATTTGCAGAAATTATCTTGTTGTTTATCTTCTTGTAGGTACAAGGAGAATACAGGAATGCAGTAGACTGAGCAATAGTGAAATCTTTTAAAGCTTTCAAATTCCATTCTCTTTGCATGGTTAACTTATAAAAAAGATTAATAATGACGTTCCATTTGACAGAAGTATAAGCTCTCCAAAACTCACACAAATAGCAAGAATATCTCCGAAATGGTTTACTCTACAAAAAACTATTTAGATGTAAATTGTGTTTTAGCAAGATCTACATTTCTCGCATAATAAGATTTGGTCTATCTCTTATGGTTTACCAGTTATGCAAAAGTCGTCCAAAGTAAATAGGATTACATGGGCTATGTACATTTCTTTTGCAATAAAAATATCTCAATAATCAAAATCATTTGATCCATTTTCAAAAAAATAAAAATTTTCCATATAAAGAGTAGTTTAGGATGGAGGAATTTTCTTCAAAATCTTTATGTCACACCCTTGAAAGACATTAAACTTAAATACCAACTTTTCGTTTTTGAGTTATGCTGTCCACAGACTGACATACTTTTTCTAAAAATGTTTTTTTTTTTTTTTTGATTCAGGGGGCCTCAAAACATGTGTTGCCGGTGAAATCTCATTGAATTTTTGGTGGAATGCAATACTTCCTCTACTTTATTATATGTAGTAGAGAAAATAAAAATGGGAAGCGAATGAGACTCGAACTAAGAAATATGACAACCTTATTCTTGAACGCTAACCATGTGACAGAGAGGTACTCTCTAAGACGTCTCTTCCTTTTTGTATGTTGGGGTCTTAAATGGTTGATATTAGTCAATGGCATACTAGCACTTTACACACTTACAGCCACTTATGCCACCAAAATTTGTGTTTGTATTGTCAGCTCCAAATGATACAGGCACATTTCTTTTCCGTTCCTAACCATACAAAAGTATCTCAAACACATGATGATATTGTTTCCATGGATTTTGTATGATGCCTGCTGATGAACAATGTGAAATGCAAGTGTTGCCTTTACAGTTCTAACACAATATGCTTATTGAGGGCTCAACAAAGAAACCTTTAATATCTGAAATACGGACAGGAACAGTGAAAGTAAAGCAATTCTTTGCCTCTACAAAATACCACACTTTTGTCTCAGAGTGCAAATGCTGCCTTGCCGATCTCACGTTCAACGTTATTAATGCATGAGTAGGTCTTTGACTGTAATCATGTTGCCATAGCAAATTGCACTTGCAGCTAATAACCATTTATTCTAAGAGGTGGAATCAGGACTGAAAAATTCAATGCCATAGCTGGGATTTGAACTACGGATCTTTTGTTCTCATCCGATTGCTCTAAACACTGAGCTACCATGGCAACATGTCAGCATTGCATAGTTCAAATCCCAGCTATGACATTGAATTTTTTTCCACCTCTTAGACATTGCTCACACACGGCTTGTGTGTTTAAAAACACCAGCAGTAAGCTTGTTGGCAGAATTAAAATAACCAATTATTCATTTCTATTTTCCTAGCTTCCAGTTAATTTAGTAACTGTCACTGCTTGTTTCTGAAAACGTAGGCTGAGACTTTTCAAAAATTCCCCCCAGATGCTGGACAGATTAAAATGTAGGGCATGTCCGGGAATTTCTGGACATCTGGTTACCCTACACCTTTCCAAAACATGGAAAATAGTACTTATTTTAATTAGAATTCATTTATTGACTACTTTAATCAGTTCAGTTTCAAAAGAAAAAAATTTGGTTAGTTTGTGTATGATTCTTAAAGCATGCAATGTTATACATTCATTTTTTTTCCTTAGCAAATAAGAAAACTAAGTACAACAAAAGTAATCAAAATTATATCTTACTACCTACCATTATTAATTTAGTCACCATGTTTTACTGTAAGTTTAGGTATTACATCCAATAAGAAGGAATATCACATGCAGGCAGTATTGCATACTTTTCCTTCAATAAATTGAACTTTTTAACGTGTTAAATCAAGAAGTTAAATTATTATAAAAAACTGATGGATTAAGATGTGTTAATTATTGCCTTGTGCATACAATATTACATATTATGTACTTTAATGAGGAATACTAAGGATAAAAGGTGCAGCAAGCATAGGGAAAGGAAGTCAGGCAGAGCATGAGATGTGGGAAAGCAATTTAAAAAAAGGGAAGACTAGCATGACATAATAATGCTCCATTTGGTTCAATAAACACATACAGAAAATAAGCTTTGATTAAGTTTGACTCTTCATTTATATTAGAAATACAAAAGCAGAAAAACTAAGGTAACAAGAGAATAACAAATTATGCTCTTGCATCCACAGTTTTATTTTTTCTAAGACTTTTTAATTTCACTTCATATATACAATACTTAGGGTCTCGTTGCTGATTGAACAAGCTCTGTTTCCTTGTATGCTTTGAACTCAGAACAGGACTAGATGACAAATACAAATATTGTCATCAGATAAAGCGCTACGTACAAAGGGAAGTGTGATTTTACTCCTCAAACCTTTATGAGCAAGCTATTTCATTTACAATTTTAAAATAAATAAATTTGATCTCACAAATGCTATACTTGTATTCAAGCCATTTATTTCTTTGAGGTTTAACTGGAAAGGGTTGTTGAAGGAAAATTATGTTCATAAGTTGTGACATACAATGACAAATGGAGACTAAAAAGAGTTCATCTCTTAGACATGGGTGAAAGTCTTAATATTGGTGTAGTTAAATATCACTTGAAATAATTTAAATACTAAGAAAATAGGTCAAATTTACAATGTGATCTGATGCAGCATCACAAGAAGAGCACAAACCTTTGTTACACTACTAATAAAGCTAACAAAGTCAAAATCTTCACACTATTTTTTTAACATGGAATTATATTTGGCCCCAATGCAATGTGGCAAGAGTACTTAAATATAGTAAATTCCTAAGCACAGATATCAACATATCACTTCTTGAGATACAATGTGTTTAGCAGCTGCATATTATTAATTCTACAATGTTCTGGACAAAGCAGTTTGGCATAAGAGGCTTTAAGTTTCTTCTCATGAGAACAAACATGACATACATCACTGTTTAGAATCTTTATATATGCTCCATGCAAAGGCCTAGAATTACACTCCTTTCAAGGGCATTCTTCATCCCCTCCCCCCACCCCCCCTCAAAAAAAAAACTTAGTACTATTTTGCAGTAAGATGCTCTATATGGCCCAAGCTGTATAAAAATTACAGAATGCAACAAATTCCAAGCATTCAGTCCTGAAAGACCCAAGAATAGTCTCCAATGGAAAGTTTGTGTTGTATAGTTGACAGAAATCCAGACTTTGCCAAAAATAAAATTATGAATCATTGCCACTCATACAAGACAATTGCGTTTCAAGAACAATATCAAATTATAAATGCTAGGAACAGTAGTATGAACAGATGGAAAAGAAATTGATGTGCAACTCTCATAACTTTCTCTGCCCAATAGAAACTCACATGTACTATTTACATAAAAAATACTTCTTCTGTCGAAGTTAATGTTATTTATGATGTTTTCCTAGAATTGATTTCAAGCAATATATGCTTAAGTATACAGAACAGCAGAAACAACATTCACACATACATATCATTAGCAGGAAATGCAATAAGCACAGACTTATCCAATAGTAATTGTTTGACATAATTTTGCCATGAGCTCTACGTGCAAAGAAATGAACACTGCTCAAGTTCATATGTTACATTGCCTTGAGATGGAAGTCAGCCTTATAAATTCATACATAAAACTATAATAGTTTGCAAATGACTAATGCCACAGTAAGTTATTTGATTTCACTTGGGAGCTTCTATGTCTGGTTTTTCACTTATGCAAAGCTCAGTCTGAATTAAGAAAACTTTACAGGACATTTACAGAAAATTTAAGATATACATATTATTCTGTCTATATCTCAAACACTTAGTCCAAATCACTGGAACAGTTTTTGAGATAAAAATAATAAAATGTTTTCCATGTAGAGGTTAGTTTGGAGTGGGGTGAATTTTCTTGAAAATCTTCTCTTAAAGAATACTTACCTGACTATGTATACTTATGTGACTGAGGTTCTGAGTTATGTTGTTCACGTACTTATACACAGACCTTTTTCTGTATTTACAGGACTTCAATGTTTAACTATTAAATTTGTGGGTGTGATACATTTCCTCTGCCTACAGCACGCAGGTATACTTTGTTCAGTCTTTTGAGACACTGGAAGGTAGAGATATAACCTTCCACTGTCTCAAAAGACTGAAGTATAGGAAACATAGTACTATAATCAGTAGTTTCTGTACATGCCTTCTAATACAATGTGCTACAGACTATGAATATAAACTAAAACCATCCTGTATTAATACATATAATATGTTTATAGCATCCATATTACATTTAATTACAGAATAAAAATACAACATGTTGAATTAACAACAAGATTTGGTTTTTATTTGTTCTTTTTACATTTTATAGTTACTATTTTGTTGAATAAAACATTAATGGTTAAGTTGCCACTCATTGCTCTATTGAATACAGCTGGCAGAATGGTATTATGAAAGTAACAGTGTTTCTTAACGTATGGGAAAATTTAGAACTTAACAATTTAAGAGCACGCCCATGTTTAGTTCATAACCATTGGAATTTAATCAAGAGGTTAAAGGAACAAATCTGGATATCGTGTCATTAGCAGGCTCATTACAACAAAAGCCTTTGCAATCTCAATCAGGCCCTCTTTTAACTGTATGGGTATTTGAAAGAACGAAGTTCCCTGGCACATCCAAAAAATTCACAACTGAAAGGTGCTATCTCGCAAGAAATCGTCAAACTTTTTTTCTGAGTTGTGCTTAATGCCTGCTTTTACTATATGCAGCACCACAGGTGGTGCAACTGATGATACATGGAATGAAGATGGGGCATTGATGGAATGAGATGGTGGGGGAAACTGGAGAACCTGCCCCTGCACCACCTTGTCCATCACAGATCCCACATGCAGTCGCCTGGGATTGAACCCAGACAGCTTTGGTGAGAGGCAAATAGTCTAATCACTCAGCCATGATATGGCTGAAACTGTCAACAATTCAATACATTATCAGCAAAATACTGTACAGGCTGACAGAAACAATAGTGTATGTTGAACAAGGGTGTTTTAACACACAAACTTCAGGTTTTACGGAAAAAAAACAAAAAATGGTCTTTTCTTTCTGCCTTAGATATTAATACTTTATAGCTTGAAGAGACTTTTGAAATTAATAAAGATACTGTAATGTATTACTTCACTTTGTGAAGTTAAACAGATCCAACCAGGTATCGTTTGATGAGACTAAATGTAAGGAATTATAAAGAATGCTTGTGATTTTTATACACATATGAAGTAAACCCTAGCAGTAATAACAAACCTGGAAAAAAAATGTTATGTAATGCAGTAACTGCAATCAGGCTCTTTAGTTTTTTTGCTATGCTTTTAAACCTAAAAACACATTTACTTTACCATGCAATTTAAATACACTTTGTGTACTAAATATTTAAGTACATGAAAACGATGTAATCACTCACAAATGCACGTGTGTGTATAACTGTAAAGAACCTAGCATACCTATGTTGTGCTCACCATGGTCTTTTTATTGACTTTTCCTCAAAAGGTTTCATTTTTATGCATACTATAATAGGTTGAAAGGGCACAAATAAGTTAGCTCCACACCACAGAGGCAGGTTCACAGCTTAATG
This sequence comes from Tenodera sinensis, assembly GCA_030765045.1. NCBI lineage: Eukaryota > Metazoa > Arthropoda > Insecta > Mantodea > Mantidae > Tenodera > Tenodera sinensis. The sequence goes on from CM060968.1 coordinate 75,921,220, forward strand.
CTGTCAATGCATTGCAACTCAGTGCTATAACTCAAATAACTACTTGACAAAATAACCTTTTGCTTCTGACTCCTGTACGCTCTTACATGGAGCCCATCTTAATTTTTTTCAACATGATTACTATTATAAGAAAAAGCATAGAATCTGTGTGATGAGAAACTGCTTTTAACTCCTATTTCCTGAATCCACTTAAATATTCTCTTATTGGGCTGCATAATGTGTTGCCTGATTTCTAAACACTAATTCACATCATGATTATAAATGATGAGCATTCCTTTTTAAGTTTTCTGCGAATCTTGAAGGTGCTGTCCTCTGATAAAAATATTTTCATCCTTGTTTCCATTATATGCAGTTATGGTTTCCCTATTCCAATAGTACATAAGATATTTCTTATATGACTGTGTATAGCACAGGACTGGAAAGTTGCTTCAGGTTCAAAGTATTCAGTATCGCAGTGATTATTCGATTATCAGCTAAGGCACTGAACTTTTCAAATATGATTACACTTTCCAAGCATATGCAATGTTGTAGAACGTCAACCACAAGTATGTAAAAGGTAAGTTTACTGTCAAGGATAAAATGTATGGCATGGCACTGAATATTGGAGCTAATAATAAAAGCAATGAAGCAATATGATACAGCAATACTCTGACTTTAAGTTCAAACTTTGTGTAAGCACTAAGCAAATCAAGTCAGCAAAACAAAGCAAATAAATGTGTGTTCATACAGCTTAAATATGTTATATAAAAATTGAAATAATACATCACATGTTTTTTGAAATGAAGATCTGACATTATAGTGGACTGAATGCTAAAAATGAAAACTAAAACTGAACAATACAAAAACTGATATCTGGTGATCTAGCAAGCCAATCTGTACTCTCACCTTCCCAACAGTTCTGCAAACATGTAAACTATGAGGGTGGTTTGATAAGACTGTGACTTTTTAACAAAAGTAACATATTTTTCCAAAAAATCAACTCATTTGGGTTGCGCTGGAACACGTTCAAATGGTCACACATTCAGCTGATTGTCAACTACGAGCAATTATAGCACCCATCTTGCTGACAGCTTTCTCATGCCCAAATATTTGTGCAGGATATGTACACATTCGTTTGAGATGTATAGGATCTTGGCTATCTCACAGATTTTTACTCCTCAGCATTCCATCACATCTGGAACTTTGCTCAGCATTTCTTCTGTTGTGACACCAACCAGCCGTCCTGTGCGCTTGGCACCTCTCATGCTTGAATTGCCACATTGAAATTTTGTGAACCACTTGTGAACCATGCCATGCGATGGAGCAGTCCCCATAATAATTTTTCAGCATTTCTTTCATTTCCTTCATTGTCTTACCATGCAAAAATAATGTTTTTGCAAATATGAAGTTGACTTTTCTCCATGTTCTATGAAGCAAAACAAAACTAGAACTTTTACGGGCTCCCAATGATGGTCTAAGAAACAGATGAATTTCTGGAATTATACACAGAATAGGTGTATGACTTCGGTGGCAACAAGAAAGCTGTGATTCATGCGCAACTTCTTGTCAAAGTCACAGACTTATCAAACTGTCCTTGTACACTTGCTATGTTCTATAGGAAGTCTTCAATTCATATGTGTACTTTACACAGGATCCCATATTATTAACCAATAACTACTGAAATCTTCATGTTAACTAGTTCTCTTTAGATAAACCTTGCTCACCGGATTTCTCTCTCTTCATATGTTACAATAATGCATAACAGTACAATTACACACTGCAATTAATATCTGCAGCAAGCTGTAAATTTCAGCTCTTTAAAACATGAAAATTAAACAGTACATATCCTGGTGACCAAACAAATCATATAGCACACACATTCAGATGTTCTATAGTCATAGGCTGGTATCCAGAAAGTGGTGCAATACCAATTAATACCGGGAGAGCAAAAACAGTTCTAACGGGCTGCGCAGTGTTTTGTCTCTACATCCTTGGCACTCATTGCCATCTGCGAAAAGGTGCCGATGAAACCATATAACATTTTTATAACTACTTTTAAAGGCTTTACTTACCAACTTTATGAAAGCTGCAACTGGCCAATGTTATCCATACAGTTTTGGCACCTCTTTAAGAAACTATCCATTACTCGCCATAGTTCACGTTGAGAAATGCTGGCAATTTCCTGATGGATATTTTCTTTTAATTCTTCCAGAGTGTGTGGGTTTGTCTTGTACACCTTAAGTTTTAAGTTACCCAGAGATAGAAATTGTAGGGCTTTAGGTCTGGGGACCAAATTCTGACCTGAAACACACTTTCAATTGTTCTCATCAAAAGATTGACCATATGAGCTGTTGCAGTCATGCTGAGAAAAGACAGTCACACAATTAATTCTCTAAAAAGAGGGGCAAAATTGTATTCACATATGCCTGGGAGTCAACTGTTGACTCAAAAACAAAAAAACAAATTGGCCCTACAACTCAGAACCTAATATTCTTCAGAAGTAAGCCTTCATGATGAAAAAAATTGGTGAATGCTGCGCAAATGGTGGAGAAAGGTTTCCCAGAGCTCCAATAAGCGATTCTATCTCTGGAGTAACTTAAAGTGTAAAAGACAAACCCACATACTATGGAAGAAACAAATCAAAATATCTGTCAGAAAATTGCCAGCATTTCTCAATATGAAGTACGGCGAGTGATGGAAGTTTATTAAAGAGGTGCCAAAAAAATGTATGGATAAAGTTGGTAAGTAAAGCCTTTAAAAGTAGTTTTGAAAATGTATGGTTTCACCTGTGCCTTTCTATGATAGCGACAGATGGCAACTTCTGAGGATGCAAACAGGCAAAACACAGCACAGCCTATTTGAATTTTTTTTTTGCTCTCTCAGTATCTTCTAGGTAATATCCGAGATTTGAGATGTCCTGTTAAACATTATATTACATTTTTATACATTGTCTTATGAGTGATATTTATCTCTATAAACTCCCATTATAAGGATATACATGTGTCATGAAGTCATTACAATAGTGACATATCATTTCCAATATTTTCTACTATGTTGAAAACTACTTTTGTACTTGCATTAAATGACCAACCAATGTTTTCATCTACAGCAGATGGCAATTTTACAGGTTTTTACAGAAAATATCTTACACTCATATCATCTTCTCTATCCACTATCATTTATTTTTATATGCCTTCTACAAATTATTCTTATAACACTTATTTGCTTCTCTTCTTCATGTTAAATGATATGTTTTTGGAATTACTTTCATTACACATTTCGTTATAGCTAAAAGGTGGATGCATAAACTGAAATGATATTCTTACAGGGTCACTCTTAACTGGCCTCGAAGCGTCACAGTCTATGATGTCATGAGGAATAATTGAACACTTAAAAAAAAAGAGGAAAAGATCAAAACAAAGAATTGAAACATTCAAACCAGTAACAATGGATATGTCAGAAATGTCAAATGCTACAAAAAAAAGTTATTTGAACTAAATTCTGCTTTCAAGATTTACATTCTGCCCAGTATTTATTTTGTCTATCTTTTATGGTTTACTAACTATACAAAATTATTTCCAAATGAGAACTTCACAGGCTATTCCTAGAAAATCCAAGAGATACCTTTTACTTGTCATGTAAATATTTTAAACAAGTATACTTTCCGACGTGTCCTTTAATTCATGTACTTGAAAGATGAATAAAATGAATTATGAGTTATGGTGTTTTAATCACTCATTACAGCCATTTTTGATAAAATCAGAATTTATTTATGTAAGCAGTCTGGGTGGGTTTTTGAAAATCTTTGTCTCATTTATGGAATGTACTGAACTTGAATAGCAAGTTTCTTGGACATATTGCTTGACTTATGTTGTTCACTTTTGAATGGAATGAAATATTTGCTCTACCTAATAGATACACGGTAAAGTAAAACCCTAGCAAACAGGCTTTGTTATCTCTGATCCTTTGCAGAATTTTTCTGATATTTGGGGAAAAAGCCATTTATTATTCTTATTCTGGCAACTATAGGGCAAAAACAGTACACATATGAAGAAAACAAAGCAGAGAATGAAGTGTTACTAACCGGTAACCATAGAAACAAATTGGAAATTTATTTTACCTTCATATACTTAGCTTCCATCCTTAACTGGAGACCAATCGCCAGTGTTTACCAGATAGCCCATTTATATTTGCATTTTGTTAACAAATAGAGGAATTATGAATGTATACCAGTTTATCCTGTATGGGTTTGAACTGTTAACCCAAGTAACTCAGGTTCTTTTAAATGGACATTCATTCCATAACTTTGTTACAAACTTGATCATTCACATACAGTAAGTAAAAGGTTTATATTTAGCTTATTTAAAAAAAGGGGAGAGGGAAAGGGGCAGTTTAAAGGAACTGTTTATGTTTTGATATGAATACTGTAGCAACTATCCCTTTTCTGCCTTAGAAATCCTTGGTGTGGATTTCTAACCAAAAATCTCTAGTTTTTATGAATAACCAAATGTTGAGTCTGCTTGCAAAAGATCAAAGGTTGCAACAAAGTTGCACACTCCTTTGTAAATCTATATTATTTGCAAAATACTTTTATCATGAATCACCTACTCAATTATATAGGTGACTATCTACATTTTATATAGTACGATTTGCTCTCTCTCTTATGGTTTACCAGTTATATAAAAGTCATCCAGAGTAAATAGGACTTCATGGTCTATAGCCATAAAATACAAGATATACATTTAATTTGTCATAGAAATATCTCAAACATATGGTATTTTAATCAAAATCGTTAAGAGCCATTTTCAAGAAAATAAAAATGTTCCATGTAAAGGGTAGTAAGGGTGGAGGAATTTTCTTTAGAATCTTTGTCACATCCTTGAAAGACATTAAACTTAAATACCAACTTTAGTTTTTAACAGACTTTTCATTTTTGAGTTATGCTGTCCACAGACTGACAGACACACAGACCTCTTTCTAAAAATGCTTTTTTTTTATTCAGGGGGTCTCAAAACATATATTCCTGTGAAGTCTCAACATCGAATACAATACTTCCTTTATTTATCTCTCAGATCCAAGCTGCTAATTCCTTGCAGCTGGCCTTAAAACACAGCAGCATGCTTCCAACGAATAAAAAGAGGAAAAGGGATGTTACTGCACATCATAACTTGGTTTGCACATTTTTTTAAAATTTCTTTGCTACATGTGCATGCCAAGCAGAACAAATTTTTCTAGTAATTTACTTTAAAACTAAATCAGCCTGAAATTCTTTGCATTTGGTGATTCTGTAATGGTAAAATTAAGCAGAGGTGAATGTTTCAAGGGAGAGTATAATCCTTTCCAAAACTAATGAAGTTTCTTTTTGAATAGCTGATAGAACAATAATTTTGCAGCTGATCCTAATGTGCATTTTTTTTAAGCACAGAGAGAAACACGTTGCTGAAGAAAGCAGATTATGAATTACATTGTAAACTACGAATTTACAACTAGATACGATTTAATGAACCACAAATCCCTCATTGAAAAAATAATGAAATGTTGAGATACTTTTATTTTTTTGGCTTAGGAGCACATTGTATACAGGCAAGGAAATGTTTGGTAGAGTCCGCAGCTTTTTGGTGAGTTGTAACATGGCTAAAGAGATAAAGGTTACAGCGTGAACTGCAGTGATGTAATTCTCCTAGTCCAGTCATGGCCCAATGAAGTAAAACCACAATCGCTTAATACATCCATATTCTAAGCCAAAAATTAATTGCTTGTTGGATTCATACAAAAGATAATTTTATCAATGTTAACCATGTATCAGACTACCATTACTACGTGACTCTGATGCACGCTGTAGCCTGTTTTTCTCGCTAGCCACAGGTAGTAACACATTAGCTCGCTTCAACTGCAACATTTTTTAAATACTGTGAATGATGAAGTGTTAGGATAAGCATTTTTATGAAACTTACACTTACCTATATTTAATAAGATCTCAAACAGCTTTTCTACTTCATTATGATTTAGTTTTATGCTCACTTTACACAATGTTTTACATGAACACTTTTAGTATATGTGCATATGGAAATTTTACTGTTCATTTCTCAATGTTATTCATACAGTGTTTTATTGCCACAAGTGGTCAAGCTTATTAAGGCATGAACTCATTAACTAGAGGTCTGCAGCTCAAAACCCAGCAGTACCATCTACCCTGATAGGTTTTTCCCCTGATTTCTCTTGGTTCTCATAACTGGCAAGGCCAGCAAGCTACCTAAACTTAAGCCTGGAGAGCTAACTTTCCTTTCCCAATTGTCATTTCATTTATCATTCAGTGTCCAGTGCTTGTAGTTAGAACACGTGTCAAAACGCTATTAGAAACGATTTAAAAAATTACATGCAATTGATCAAATGAATGATACTGTATTTTGCTGCACCTGCTCTGCTTTCTTTACATGTTTTTCTTAGTACTAAATCTGATGTGTAGAAATATCTCTCCTAACTTGGGAAGCCTCCATATGGTACTAGGTTATACATTCCATTAATATTATACTGCATTCCAATTCAAAGGGTGAGAGAATGTGTTTAAAACTGAGTGAGCAAATACAAACTGTTAATCTCTGAAGTTGAGGAAAGTAGATGAAAAAAAGAAAACCTTTGCAAACCACTTTGAGCTTTAAGCTAATGGTTCTGTGCAATTAATTATTTTTCTAGATTAATTTATTTTAGTGTAACAATGCAGCTATTTAGACATTTTTGTTTGTTAGAATATGAGCACTTCATACAAGAGTTGGATGACAACCAAACAGATAATTTACAATTTATCCATGAAAAGTGTCAGTGACATAACAAGGTGATGTGCAATTGTTCTGCTTAGCCATAAATACTTCAAATAATATACATGAGCAGATCATGGCTACATGCTCAGCACATCTTTGAAACACCTTATTTGCATTGTTTTGGATGTTAATTACATTCAGCTAAACAAAATTTGTAAACATTAAAATAATTTAACATGTTATTGCAGAGAGAGAATCATGCTGATAGCCAATCTATAGCACATTGTACCACACAAATTTCGTGTAAGATATAGGACACATTAAATTACATATTAAAAAACCAGTAAGCTATGTGCAGTCCACAGGTTAAAAACAAGTGCTATAGAAAGTGCTAAAATGTAAACTCTCAAAGATTGTTCACCTAAGCATGATACAGACCAGGAGTCGGCAAACCTCTACTAGCTGATATGACGTAATACCACAGTCAGTGGCAAAGCAATACGTAGCTCTGCTTCAATCCTCGCTCCTTTAAACAACATGTGTTCAGATGTAAACATGCAGCAGTGTACACCACATCGATAAATGGTTCTTCCGAAACCACAAAAACTCAAAGAAACCTTTCTACATAGATATGCAGGTATGTTAGGAAAGTTAAAAAAGCATTCCAAGACAAAAGGTTTCATGACCTAAGTACAATGAACCATTATTTTCAACTTTTTGCAAATTCTTTCATGTGGACATTCATACAGTAAAACAATTACAAATTGTAGTCAATTTACAAATACAATTTCAAAATCACAATTACAAAATCAGACTGGTTTACGCTTATAACTGGATATGGGGACATTTTCATCTCTCCATTTGTTTGCTGTGCATATTAGTGCTAAGTTTGGGTGAGTAATTCTTTTTTTCTGAACTGAAGGTTATAAAATCTAAAAGCAGATTGTGATTGACAGATGAAAATGTATGCGCTTTGTTGTACATCAATACTTAGATATATGCAAAACTGTAACACCCCAGATAAAGCAAAGAATGAGATGAAAAATTAACTTTAAACGTCTGTATATATGTATTAAGCAAATATAAAATTAAATGTGCGTTAGAGAAGTTCCTACACTGCTACTGCAGCTATGGAAACCCCTTCCTTAGAACTGCATGTTATGTGCATGTTGGGTTGCAATCTGTGACATCACCATTCCTGCAATCACAATGACCAATTTGCCGACTCCTGATATAGACAAACAGCATTTAAGAATGCCTTGGAAATTCAACCAATCACAGCTTGATTACAGGATAATATTATTTATGTATTTTATAACAATAATGGGATTGTTTGTCAATTTTGTTCTTGAATCATAATAAATATTAGTCTCTGAGCTTGGATCAGTTCTCATACTATACACTAATAAACTTAAAAAAAAACTCAAAATCTGTCATGATATGAAGCATGGTAATTTGCATAGAATTGCTGCAAAATAACATACCTGCATTTATTTCATATTTTAAACACACTCTAATTGTTTATCGTGCTTGTCTTAACTTCCGTTAAAATGACAAATGTGAGAATTTTAAGGGGCAAACTATACCTCATCTCCTAAGAAAACCAAAACAAGAAAAATGAAAGAGCTCTGTGTTACTTAAAATTTTTCTATAAATTCAATGCCTATGATATTCTCTATGCTTAAGGACTGTAGTACATCACTGCAAATAGCAGCTTAGCGACTGCTCTGTAAACATTGTTATACACTATATGTGGCAATTTTAAAGCATCACATTTGTCTTCCTGTGAATTGTGTGATAAATGTAAGCCTCATATTTATCTTATAAAACTAAGAACAATAGCAATAGCAATTGCTTGCTTGCTCAGTTTTACCAGAATCTGGATCAGCAGTGTCAGAATTGTTGAGGAAACAGTAATTGGACTGGAACACAGAGAAGCACAATAATTTTGAGTTCAACGCACATATTATGCTCCACTAATTCAAAGTATCTTACTTAGTACGTACATAATTAATGAATTATTGTTCACAATATCACTAGCAATGACTGAGTCTTGAAATTGACTCAAGATTGCCTTTGATGTTGACTGAAATGCTCTTTTGGTGGATTAACAAATTTTTCAAGATAGGATTTTGTAAATACAGAATCAAAATTCACTAGTCTACTCTCAAATTTCTTTACAAAGATCTCCCATATAGACAATTCTATGGGTCACTGTACGTTTTTAAGTAAGCTGATTCTACTGTCATGTTTCCACTCCCAAAAATAAGTCACACCTCATTTAACAATTTCTTTGTTGCTTATATGGGGTGTTTAAAAAAAAACAAGTGTCTGATATTGCAATAGGAGTTGAGATTGGGCAAACCTAGAATAAATGTTCCTATAAACATGTCTGAAAACAAACACCTGTTGAGATATGAGCCATTTTACTTGCATTGAGCATTTACACCAGAAAATGGACTTCATCCAATGGATTGATCAGAGGTCTAGTAGCATGGGCTTCCCATTTGCTGGACCTCAAGCCATTGCATTTTTGGCTATTGGGACATTTAAGGGCATTGGTGTATGCCAAACCTATTGACAATGTGCATACGTTACAAAAGCATGTGATCAATGCACGTGCCCAAATCCGAGAGCAGCTAGGCGCGATCAAAAGAGTTCTGGATTCTTTGAGAAGAATTGTAACATGTGTAAGATTGCATGGTAACCACGTGGAGCATCTCCTGCAGTAGTATCGACATAACATAATGGATACATGGGCATCAGCAGACTTTTTTTCAGGGGAGGGCTGCATGTTGGAAGTTTGCAATCAAACAATATTATTTCATTATTCTGTTGCCCAAAACCGTAAGATATGAGTTACAGTATTTGTTGAGTATAACCATATTAACTTGTGATAAAAACTGTTTTTTTCATCAAAATTAAAACAATAGTCTAATAGCAATTGACGGCATATTAAATTCATTACTTTCTATGGGGGCCGCCCCTTCACAACGGCCATGAATGGGTACATGGTACCAGAGAACAGAATGGCAGGAATCGTCATAACTCCTGTTTGATGTTTATGGATGTTTACTCAATAATTGTTACGTTTACCATTTGTGACAGAAGTGTTCTCTAGAATACGCTTGTTGGATGAAGTCCATTCTCTGGTGTAAGTACTCAACATAAGTAAAATGGCTCATATCTGAACAGGTATTTGTTTCCGGATGTATATTTACAGGAACATTTATTCTAATTTTGACCAATCTCAACTCCTGCTGCAATATCAGACACTTTTTTTTATTAAAAACTGGTATTTCCAAAGTGCTCTTTGAGCCTGGTATTTACTGCAGCAATTGCAGCAAATGTGATAGAATTTACATTGGGAAAATAAAGAAAAAGCTGGAAATTACACTCAAGGAGCACTAAGGGAACAAGGAAATTGAGAAATCAGCTATGGTTTACTTTTGGAAGGGGAAACATAACAGATTTTCATAACGAAATACAGTGGCACTTGGATAATTCTAAGCTGAAGAGACAAGAAAAAAATCTGAAATTTCCAAAAATTCCAACTACGAAAGTTACATCTAAAATTGACATTTTAGCAGCACAGGTACATACACCATCAAAATTTTCCAGTTCTCTTTTTTGGCTCTTTCCATTTTCACTTAAAATTTTCTCCTTATTCTTCAGGTAAGTTGACAAAGTGTTCAGTGGTATCCTGCATTTGTTTATGATTTCAGATTTTTTCATCAACCCGTTTTCAACTTTCTGAATGATGGCGGCTTTTTCTGCAAAGCTCAAATCTTGTATCGGACACACGGTTTACTAAGAGACATAGTGGCATCGATTTGTAACACACTGAACAGTAGGAAGCTCAAGCGACAACTAAAATTGCATGTGTTTTAAACAAGGTATGTGGGAGCAGCTCAAGGCCAACTCCTAGGAAAGCTACTTCATCCCCTAAACAGCATTCCAACTGCATTCAGATAAAACAAAAAAAAAAATATATATATATATATATATATATACCCCGGAGCAATGGCCTCTTTTCCAGGAACACATGGACAAAGTCATGATATTAAATTTCCACATTTAGATTAATTTTCGACTGACTTTCTGAACAAAACCTACTGATTAAGGAAAATGACATTCAAATTACATTCAACTTTTTTACTTCAATAAAAAATTCAAAGTACCAAGAAAAATCTTTGAATTAATGACGATTTGAAATTATAAACATTTGAATTATCCAAGTTCCAGTGTATGAGGATAGACCTATGAATTTTGTTACTGCACAACTTAAAGTTTGTTACACTGCAGGAAGAGTGGCCTCATTAGGCACCAAGGGAGATCATGTCAGCTTCTGCAATACAATAATTATAGCTAGCTGACAATGTCAACATTTCATAAAATACATACACTAGGTAATATACCAAAAAATTAATGGCGCAACCAGTATGTGTTTGACTCAAAATTAAATTATTAATGGTCAGAATTTTATTACACTATTGTTTTAAATACCAACAAATCTATCAACCTTAGTTGGTCTTATTTAAGCTCATTTAAATTTCATCTTGAAGTGGGACTGAACCCATCTCGGTCATAGAAAGCCAGTGTTCAAACCTAGTGTACCACCCAGTAAAATAACAAGAGCAACTGTAAATATGAAAAAAATATGTCACCATACTTCAATTAAAAATGCTATACTTATATGTGTGCAATCAGTTTCCTTTAAGGACTGAGCAGTACCATACAAACAAGAATATGCATGGGTTGATTTTTTAATAGTGGCAACAATGCTGTAACAATGTGAAATGAAGCCAGGCATTATTTGTACCACCCTCCCTCAGAGCAAACAAACTCCACCCTCCACCACTCCTCCCCCCCAACTTCAGCAGTAATGCATTTTTGAACAAGCACTCAGAGTATAGTTGTAATGATTTCAAAGCAAGACCAGAGGAGCTGGTTGAAAATTGAATGTGAATGCCTTACCGCACAATATTGGTCAAAGTCTTCAAAGAAGGATGTCAAACTGTAACAGACATGCCTCGTCCTGGTCATCCTGAAGTAAGGGAAGAAGTGCAGAACATGAATGTGTTAGTGCTGGCAGATCAAAATGCCAGGTTTCATGAATTGGCCAACAATGCAGGATTGGCATCTTTGATTGTCCCTAAATTCCTGAAAAAGCGGTTGAGGATTTGGAAATTTGCCTCAAGATGAGCTCATATGATTTGATTGAATATAAAAAATGGCTGCAATATGATGGAGCTCGTACACACTTGGAAGGGGGATCATTATTATTGATGAGACCTGGCCAGAGTTTATGAACCACTGCTGAAATGCCAATCAAACAAGAGGCATCATCATGGGCCACAGTTATAAGTAACAGTTTGGCAGACCGCAATCAATGTGAAAGTTATGTCGAACCTTGCCTACGATTGGGATGCTGTTATCATAAATCATACTGTTCCTCAAATATGTACTGTTACTGCAGAGTACTGCTGTACATTTTTTCAAAATAATCAACAAGCAGCTCTAAGAAGAAAACAACACTTCCTGAATAACCAACCCCATCATTCTGCATGATGATGCAAGGCTGCATGTAGCAGTAGCTGTTCCTGTTTGTTCAATCGTTGGGGCTGGGAAATGTTTCACCTCCCCCCTTATTCTCCAGCTCTAAGCCCCCGCAACCATGATCTCTTCCCTATACTGAAAGAACCACTTTGTGGGAGCTGCTTCTGCACAGTTGATGTTCTCCAAGCAACTGTATGCTCCCTTCACAACATCCAGAGATTAGGCAGTACCAACGGCATCTGTGTTCCAAATTGCTGGGAATGCATGATACACAATGGAGGGGATTGCATTGAAGGTCTGTAAAACTTAAAACATTGTATGAATGCTGTGTATCTAAATAAAAAATAGTTGCCACTATTACCCAATGATTATTAAATACACGAATACTTGTGCAGATGCAGGTCATGGTTAATTTAGGATAAATATGAAATATTGATTCAAAACTAGCAAGTATAACAAGCTTTTGTTAGAGAGGAATGTTATAATTATATGTATATTTCTCCTGTTCCATATATCCAACAAATCCTGCATAATGCTATCTCTTGTCAAGTTCTTTGAATAGGAGATACTGGTATCTAATCCTTATGGCTAAAAATTCTGCTTGTGGATTGTGTTTTCCTATCAGCAAACTCCCACAGGAAGTCTATGGATAGCAATCATATGAAGATCAAAGATGTGAATGATAAGACTCTTTACTTGATACTGAATCATATACCTACAATACTATTCACCCTAATACACTGCTAATGGATTTCTTTTCATTATGCTCTTTTTCTATTACCATTACTAAAAGTCTATAACATACATCACAAAAAATATAAAGGAAATCATAAACTGCATTCACTTTTTGGCACTGTAAAGAAACTTGCTGCATCTTCTACAACTTGTTGCTGGAATGATACTTCTCTGTTATGCTACACCTTCAATATGCAAGATATCTGTTGTTCATGCATGTAACGTTGCTCTAGGACCCTGAATTTTCTTTGGCATAATTGTTTCTTTTTCACAGTTATAAAATAATATTTATGTTATATTACAACCCCATTATGTTAAAAAATCAATAACCTCTAATATTATTAGAATTATGCTTAACAACCCAGATATGTTCACCTTTTCAGCTTCAGCCTGATAACTAGGCAGTGAATAAAGCTTAACTCTTCATGGCACAGTTTTATGCTGTAATATACATCATGAGCAAGAATGAGGTAAGTAACACTCCATGCCAACATCAGTCACAGTTATTTTACTGTCTTAAATATACATATACAATTACGTGCGTATATGCACATCTTTAAAACATTAAATTCATTAATAAAGCTGATGCATCAATTAACATGAGCAATAAAGAGCTCTTACATTTTGTTTTTTTCCTTTCCCATGTCACAAATAATATTAAAGCGATGGGACTCTGGGCTAGGAGTAGTGTTAGCATGTGCTCTTCTTGTTACACTGTGTCTAAATGATTACATGAGTATCTTCTTAAGAAACAATAACAAAAATTAAATTTGCACTTTTGATTACAATATAAATAGTCAATCATACAAAATGAGTTTTGTAAAATATTAATATTTTATCTTTAAAAATATAAAAATGGGGGAAAAACAAGAACATAAGAGAAGAAGCAAGGTGGGAGAAGAAACGCATCAATCTTACACTGAAACGCACATTAAGAATGCCTGTCCCTGCTTTCTCTCAGTCACACAACAAATCAACACAAAACATGCATCAGACCATAAGGTACCATAATACAGAGGAACATTTTGTATAAATGGAAAGATCTCTCCTATCCGTCACCCTTGTCAAATGGCTAGCAATTACATTATGCTGAGTACAAATAGGCCCTAATTATGCTGGTTCTATCATTCATCTGTTGAATATTATGAACAGAAGAAAAAAAAAGATTGACTTTCAATTATAACAGACAATATTTTAACGGCACCCACAATAAATTAACATTGCTATCTAAAATGAATATAATCCAGCACAGGCAAAGATACCTGATCACTCACAAAACGTGGAATGCCGCCAAGGTAGACTAGGTCAGTTCAATAATAATTTACCCATAGAAGGGGGAGAGGAGGAAGAGTTTAAGAGCAATAATGCAAAAGTCCTTTTCAGCGACTTCGAGCCGATAACAAAACGCACCTTTACTCATTTGCAACTTTCAACGATGCAAACAAACGAAGTGGTTGCTTACTTTCATTCATACATTCTTCACTACTTATTTACTTTATAATATATATGTATATATTTATAAGATAGATACACATTGATACATATCTGTTCACTGTTTACAATTAAAAAAATTCTTTGATTTCTTTGTTTCTTCGTTTCTTTTTTTTTTTTTCTTTTCTTTTTTTCCTTTCTTTACTTTCATACATTCTACTTTCTGAATCTGTTGATGGTGTGTTATCTGGTCAAACCTGTTAAATTTCTGGATTATGAATATGTTATGTATATGTAATTATTGTTTATGTAAAATCGGCACATTGTATTTTGTCCAGTTGAACACGCTAAAAATGCAACGATGCTAAGCACTTCATTTTTATTGTTTTTTTTCTTTCAGTTAAAAAAACTAGAAAAAACAAACAAGCTTGATGCTACATATATTTACAAATCGACAGCTATTAACTAGCTAGTCATGTTGGTAATGCTGCCATCAACCAGAGCAAGTAGAACAACAAACAGTACTAAACATTAAAAAAATAAGACAAGAAAATGGAAGAAAGAAAAATAATATATAGAATATCCACAGGCAACATTTTTTCACATAATAAAAAATTGCACCAATTGCTATCTGTACAACATAATTTTTACTTTTGGTGTTTTTTTACAGTCAACCTGTTTTGGTATAACACTTCTGCTTTCTTTTTTTTTAAAAAAACTGAGACATGATTTCATACAAATAGTCGAGGAAACCAATAAAATAGAAAAGGCATTCGAACACTTCTCTAATTCTGTTCGCTCAATACAGAAGTGGTAACCAAAACAACACATTTGCTCCAAAATATCACACAACATCAAAACTGCACAGAAAATTAGAAACATTTATGTTTCTCTGGCCATGCAGGACAGTCTGTTGTCCCATCTCTGGCTGGCAGTAATGGATGGGGTAGCAGGGTGATGCTAGAGGCTCCCAGGTGGGAATGATGTTGAGCTGTTACTATGCGCCAAGCTGAGCATACTACCAGACAGACTTTCATCATCTGGGTATGATTCTTTGGATGCCTCGGCAATGGCTAGGGCGCTAAAAGAACAAAAGCATACATATTATAAATAACGGCTATGTAAAAACAATCATATTTCCTTGTAACCTTGGTTACATTCACTCAAATTTCTTCATTAATGTAATTTAAGCATTCATTCAATGTCACCTCTTACATTACATTTTACATGTAGATTAGTCAGAAAAAATTAACATGACTGCTAATGAATTTAAAAATAGCAGCACTATTGACAGTGAAGTACTCTTTATGTTTGAGGTTATTTTGAGTGAAGGTGAGTGTAAATAAGTGACTCAAAATAACCTCAAAATATGACTGCTAATATTGAACTGAATTGAGTCTATTGCATCCCATAAGGACTAAGGCCTTCTGACATCAGGGCAACTCGAGTATACTTATTAGGGGAGCTGCTCCTAATGAGCACAAACTACATATACTCAATAACAATAACTTTTCACAAATGTCTATATTAAAAGACTATAATATTAAGCGAATTAAGTTAAGCATTATGAATCATGAGAAGATTCTATGCATAGTACAAAACTGGCAGAGGAGGTTAGGATCCAATTTTGTACTGGGAGAGCAAAACACCTCTGAATGGGCTCTGCGATGTTTTGCCTGCCACTATCATAGAAATGTGCGGATGAAACCATACAACATTTTTAAAACTACTTTTAAAGGCTTCGCTTACCAACTTTATAAAAGGAGATGCTGAAACTGGTCACTGTTGTCCATACAGTTTTGGCACCTCTTTAGGAAACTATCCATCACTCGCTGTAGTTCACAGAAATGCTGGCAATTTCCTGGTGGATATTTTCTTCCAGAGTGTGTGCATTTGTCTTGTTTTAAATTACCTCAGAGATACAAATTGCAGAGAATTAGGTCGGGAGATTACAAATCTCTGCTAAAAATTGTCCTGAAACATGCTTTCAACTGTTTTCATTGAAAGATTGGCCATGAGCTGTTGCAGTCTTATTGAAAAATGGCAAAATCATGCTCCCTATCTGTCAATTCTCTAAAAGAAAAGAGGCAAAATTGTATTCATGTATGTATGGGTATCAACTGTTGACTTAAAAAAAGTTGGCCCTATAACTGAAACTATTATGGTTTATGAAGTAAACCTTCATGATGAAAAATTTTGTGTATGGTGTGCCATTAGCAGAGAAAGGTTTCTTAGAGCTCAAATAAGCAATTTCTATCTAGGGTTAACTTAAAACAAAGTGTACAAGGCAAACCCACGCACCTTGGAAGAATTAACACAAAATATTCACCAGGAAATTGCCAGCATTTCTCAATGTGAACTACAGCAAGTGATGGGTAGTTTCCTAAAGAGGTGCCAAAAATGTATGTATGGACGCCGGTAACCAGTTTCAGCATCTTCTTTCATAAAGTTGGTCAGTAAAGCCTTTATAAGCAGTTTTAAAAATAGATGGTTTCATCCACGCCTTCCTATGATAGTGCCAGACGGCAAGTGCCAAGGATGCTGACAGGCAAATCACACTACATCTGTTCCGAGGTTTTTTGCTCTCCTGGTATATTAAAACATCTTGATTCAAATAATTTGTTCTAGAAGGTGCTTTTTGTTAGAACTGCAGAAGTGTACAAAGTTTGTCATGTGTTTTGTTCTATTTTGTGTAACAATTTGATGCTAAATTTAGTCTTGAACATACAGAAGGTTACTTTCAAAAGTGTTGCAGATCAAAACAAATGTGTGAACAAGTAGCTATATAAACTAAAGTTGATCACCATTAAAACTCAAAATATGTATCACAATCCACTTAGGTCCGGTATCATAAAGCAGGTTTAACCCTTGGTTAGATTTGAAGTTTTACTTCATTTTATAAATGTTAATCTTCAGAATTTACTGAAACTCATCTTCCACTTATCTACAGTTAGATTTTATGTTGTCAGATGGTGGTCCTACCTGTACATATAATTACTGAGAGGTATTTCAAGTATAATGAAGTTATTCAGATAATTAAAAGACTTCGAGGAGCTAAAATTTTCTTGAACAGACCTGATCATTATTAGATGTCAAATGACTATGAATTTTTAAACAGATTCAGACTTACAAAACAGTCTCTCCTAACCTTATTAGACCAAATTCGAAATCGGACACAGAATGTAACATTGAATTTCTATTAAAATAACAAACTTGTTTGAAAATTAAGAGTAAACGTAAAAGCTGGGGACCATGTAAAGCAATTAATTTGTGCATTAAACATACAGTAAAAAATATTAATTGCCCATTGCCTAGGCTTCTGTACGAGGATCACTACAAAAGTTTTCAGATGTGAGAAAAGGAAAGTTGATCCACTCAAATTGAATGCAGGATCAAGTAGCCCCATCCTTTGTGAGTAAATTGGTATCGGGTAATGCCTCTCCCACTCCAGGAATTCTAGCAACACAAGGATGAACAACCTGTAGCATGCAGGTAGTCAATCCCTGCAATGGAGCTGGAAGAGAGCATTTTTGCTCAAGGATTTTCTATGACCTTAAAAGTGGGTTAAAACCAGTGCCAAAGTCTTGAACGTTTACAGCAGGCTTTTCTGGACATTGCTCCCTCCTGTGACACAATTTTCTGGTGGTTTCAGGAATTTAAAAGGGGCCAAACATGTAGTGACTGAGGAAAACATTGCAGCATTAAAAAATTCTTCACAAAAACAATCACATGACATTTAAAGAAATTGAGGCAGCATTGCAAATTGGTTTGCCAGCAGTTTTGAAAATCCTCCATGATAAGATGGTCACATCCCGATGGATGCTTTGCAATTTGATGGAAGAACAAAAATATACTTGTGTTGAATGGTGAGAGAAAATACTGACAAGATTTCAAGGAGGGGACTTACACGGGTTTCTGACATCATCACAGGTGGCAAAACCTGGATTTATTAGTTTGATTCGGCTGTGTGGAGCTTTCCTGAGGACAAGCCACTGACAGAAGTAAAGTGTCCACAAGAAAATGTTGGTCTTGTTTTGCTTAAAGGTTGGTCTTGTGGCAACCATTCCTCTGGAGGAGAAATGTATGGTTACCACTAATTGGTACAACAGTTTGCTTGTCAAAAAAACTTGCCAAGCTTCAAGAATGGCAGCCACACATGGAACTGCAAGGTATCCTTTTCCACCATGACAATGCTTCTGCACACAGGCCAACATCACCATTCAGTTCCTGAACTGTACAGAGATCAAACTTGTAATTCATCCACTATATGGTCTTCACCTGGCCCCTTGTGACATATTTCTGTTCCCGATGGTAAGTAAGTAAGTAAGTAGTGGGGTTTACGGGCCCGTCGACAACTAGGTCATTAGGGCCCGAAGTCCAATGTAAAAGCAATCAAAGAAAATAAAACCTCACCCGCTTTAAAGTTAAAAAGTGAAAGTTAAAATACCTAAAAATGAACGTTAAAACCACTAAAAAGAGAGCTAAAAACAGGTAAAAAAGGAAAATTAAAAACCAATAAAACCATATTATGAAAACCCTAAACTACTTATACTGTTGAAAAAGGGTAAAAACACGAGTAAAACATCCTAAAAGTATTTTTCCGCCAAGATAAAAGAAACCTTACACTTGCTTACCAAAATCGATACGCGCAACAAACCGCAGTACTGTATTTACAGCTGCTGGGTCGTTGCCTAACATGGTGCACAGTGTAAGACCCAGGCCAAAGGACTGGCGCTCACGAGCATACCGCGGACAATCAGCAAGGACATGTGCAACGGAGAGTGGCACATCGCACGTCGCACAGACAGGCTCCGGATCACCGCGCAAAAGGTGTGCATGCGTGGCTCGAGTGTGGCCTATCCTCAGGCGGGTTAAAATCACCTCCTCACGCCTGGAATCCCTGCAAGATGTTTGCCAGGGTTGTACCGTGTCCTTGATTGTCCGTAACTGAGTGCCAGATAACGCTTCCCAAGATTGTTGCCAGAGAGTAAATAGATGGCGACGGAAGTACTTCTGCACATCTATATAGGGTAGCGTACGGGTGGAATATTCCGGAAGGCGACATGCAGACTTCGCAGCCGCATCAACTGCCTCGTTACCCGGAATACCCACATGACCTGGGATCCACGTAAAAACGAACTGGTATCCGCGAGATAACAATTGAGATAAAAGTGTCTGTATTTTAATAATTGATGCCGAGTTGCCAACAAATTGTTGCAGCGCCTGAAGAGCGCTCAGGGAGTCGCAACATACAATAAAATGTCCAGGAACTGAACGGGAGATAAAAAGTAAGAAATAAAAGATGGCAAACAGCTCGGCGGTAAAAACTGAACTGGCGTCTGGAAGGCGGTATGTGTGAACCTCACCGTTGTATATAAATGCGGAACCCGTCGTACTACCCAACTGGGAGCCATCGGTGAATACCGGAGTATAAGTCCGGTATCGGCTCAGAACTGCGGTGAAGAGTTGACGGAACACCGAAGGAGGGGTAGCAGTCTTTGGACAGCCCGACAGCTCCAGGTCAAAGCGTGCACGCTGGAGCTGCCAGGGAGGACAGTGGCCAAATGAAAGCCGCTCTACAACTGGCAGTCGGAGGGCGTTTGCGACAAGTAGTTCTTGAAACCTGATGCCACTTGGACGGGAGATTGTTTTATTCCGCATATAACGGTGCGCGAGGTCTGGACGCAATACAGGTGGAAACGAAGGATGACCTGGATGAGCGGCCAACCTTGCCACATAGGAACAAAGTAACAATGAGCGTCGAACAGACAGTGGAGGTTCGCCAGAATCAGCATACAGACAATCCACTCTACTTGTGCGGAAAGCCCCAGTAGCGAGACGGATACCAGTGTGATGAATTGTGTCTAAAAGGCGGAGTTTAGAGGCTGATGCAGAGCCATAGATAAAACAGCCGTAGTCTAATTTGGACCGGACCAGTGAGCGATACAACCTCAACATTACCGTGCGATCGCCGCCCCAAGATGCCCCAGACAGGACCCTGAGTACCCGAAGCGAGCGACCGCAGGAAGCACGAAGGTGCCGTATATGGTGCTCCCATGTGAGTTTGCTGTCGAGGTGTAAGCCCAAGAACTTCAGGTGCGGAACAAATGGAAGACGTGTGCCACGCAAATGAAGATCAGGAGGAAGGTGTACACCACGGAGTCGGTGAAAGTGGAGACACTGTGTTTTCGTAGGAGAAAACCGAAAGCCGGTGCGAGACGCCCACTCGGCGATGGATGTTATGGTCATCTGCAGTTGACGCTCGATGTGCTCCAAACTATAAGAGCGATAGTATATCGCAAAGTCGTCAACATACAGCGACATCGGGATTCCGCTACGAACAGCGCTGGTGATGCCATTAATGGCAACGGCGAAAAGCGTAACACTGAGAATCGACCCTTGGGGTACACCATTCTCCTGAACCTTCTCTTGGGAGAGCGTGTTGCCTATGCGGACACGAAAACGGCGAATTAGTAAAAAGTTAAAAATAAAAAACGACAAGTTACCGCGTAAACCATAATCGTGTAGAGTACGGAGAATGCCATAGCGCCATGTAGTGTCGTAGGCCTTCTCCAGATCAAAGAAGACACCCACGACATGCTGCTTCAAGAGAAATGCATTCTGTATGTAGGCCTCCATGCTTGTCAGATTGTCGACACTGGAGCGATGGCGACGAAAACCGCACTGGACATTACTCAGCAGGTTATTCGTCTCTAGCCACCACACTAAACGAGTGTTGATCATACGTTCAAGGGTCTTGCAAACGACACTCGTTAGGCAAATAGGGCGGTAGCTAGAGGCAAGTGTCCGGTCTTTCCCGGGCCGAGGTATAGGGATGACGATACCCTCGCGCCAGGAAGACGGGTAAACCCGCTGGAGCCAGATTCGGTTATAGATGCTCAGCAGGAAGGAAAGAGCCTGAGGTGGAAGATGAAGCAACATTTGTCGGTGGATGTCATCCGGACCGGGAGAAGAGTCGTGCGCCAGAGACAAGGAGTGCATCAGCTCTGCTATGCTAAAAGGCGTGTTGTATGGTTCACTACCGTCGCTGTTAAAATTAAGAACTATCCGCTCCGCAGATTCCTTGATAGCTAAAAACGACCTATCGTAACTTTGGGTTTGGCTGGTAGCAGAGAAAGATTCGGCAAGGGCGTCGGCGATCGCCTGCTCGTTGGTGTAATAAGAGCCCTGTACGGCAAGACCGGGAATAATCGTCCGGCGACACTTGCCGTACATACGCCGAACCGCAGTCCACACCCTTTGTGTTGAAGTGCGTCGAGAGAGGGAAGAGACGTAAGTTACCCAGGATGTGCGTTTTGCACTGCGAAGTACAAAACGCGCCCGGGCACGCACACGCTTAAAGGTAATGAAGTTCTCTTCCGTAGGATGTGCACTGAAAACTCGCAGAGCCCGTTTTCGGGCTTTAACAGCCAAACGACATTCCTCGGACCACCAAGGCACGGGAACATGACGAGGTGTAGTAGAACCGCGAGGAATGCTGGAATTTGCTGCAAGCAGGACAGAACATGTAAAATACTCCACCATGTTGTCAATGGTGGTAAAACCATCGTCCGTAAGGTGAATGAGGGAACGGAATTTCCCCCAGTCAGCCTTGGAAATAATCCAGTGAGGGTATCGTGTTGGAATAGGATGGAAACCAGTAATGTGAATGTTAATGGGAAAATGATCACTGCCAAAGAGGTCGGAGAGCACCGACCAATCAATAAGTGGTACCAGTGACGGGCTACAGAAGCTAACGTCTAAGGCGGAATAGGTACCATAGGCAGATGATAAGAAGGTAGGGGCACCAGTGTTCAACAAAAGCAGGCCGGACATATCGCAAACGTCTGCTACAAGGCATCCGCGAGCATCGTCAGTGTCGGAGCCCCATAAAGTGTGTTTGGCATTCAGATCACCAAGGAAGATAAGCGGTGGCGGAATCTGAGCCAAAAGAGCCCGAAGATCGTTCGCGTGTACGACACTGACCGGTGGCAGATAGACATTACAAATTGACAGACTCACGCCCTGCATATGGACACGCACTGCTACAGCTTGCAGCGGCGTGTTTAGCGGGATGCTTGTGGCTGAGATGGTATGCGCCACCAGGGTAGCAACACCACCGCTTGCTCGTCTATCAGCTGCTGAGTCATGTCTAAATGCCGAAAAACCACGAAGATGTAAGGTGTGGTTAGGCTTCAGATGGGTTTCTTGTAGACAGACGATTGAAGGTGAATGGTGCCAAGCTAAGTGTTGTATGTCCGGGGCACGGGCCCGGTACCCATTAACATTCCACTGAATTATTTCCATAATAAAAAGGTTAAGGCATAGTCTTTATCTTTTTCTTCATCTTAACCTTGGCGCACTTGGGACCAATGATGTGCTTTTCACCGTCCTCAGGCGACTCCTCGGAACTTCGGGAGTCAGAAGATCCCCGGCGGCTCGCGGAGCGGGAGCGGGACTTCGTGGAGGTACGACTACTCGCCCGATGTTTAGTTCGCGAACGATTTGTGGGAACAGGCAATACGGTGTAGCCTCTGCTTGTGGACGACTGGTGAGCGTGTGTCTGCACAGCGGAAGATGTAGTTGCTGGTGCAGTTTTATCACGACGCGGTGGAGAGGTGCAAGCCGGTAAATCTGTTTGTGTCGAAGCATCTGCGACGGGTACATGCTGTATAGCAACAGTGTTCACAGGAGGGCGACGAACAGCGGATGCAAAACCTGTGGTGGTAGCAGGTTGCAGTTGTTGAAAGCGACGGCGCGCTTCAACAAACGTCAGGCGTTCTTTCACGCGCAACTCCTGGATACACTTTTCCTCGAGAAACTTCGGACACTGTCGCGAGCTGGATGGATGACTCCCTTCGCAGTTAACGCAGTAAGGGTCACGGGTGCAAGCCGTGCCCTCATGGTATGGTAGTCCACAACGCTCACAAGTAGCAGGATGGGTGCACGAAGGCTTAGTATGACCGAACTTCTGACACTGAAAACAGCGCATAGGGTTCGGTACATACCGCCGAACTGCGGCACGCTCGTAGCCGCAGAAGATGTACTCGGGTAACTGAGTACCCTTAAATGTCAAAAACACAGTGCGTAAATCGATCACTTTTCCATCCTGTTTTCGAGTGAGACGGTACGCCTGACACACCCGTTGATCTGAAAGGCAGGTGACTATCTCTTCATTAGACAGACCATCAAGGCTGGAGGTGGTGACAACTCCTCTGCAAGTATTCAGTGTTTTATGTGGGACTACCCGGATAGGGTAGGAGCCCAATAAACTCGCTTTCAGTAGTTTCTGCGACTGGTCTGCAGTAATCACCTCTATCAATAGCGTACCGTCGCGTATTCTGGTCGCATTTTTTACAGGGCCACAGATTCGGTCAACTTCCCGTTTAATATAGAAGGGGCTAAGATCCTTTACCGTTTTCCCGTCACAAGCCAAAGTCAAAACCAAAAACGTGTCAAATGAGGAGGGTTTGCGCGGATGCATTATGAATTGGACCCCCATCCGGAACCGTCGGCGTCAGCCTGCCATCCGGGGGTCAAAAGATAAAAGACACCAAAATCTCCTCGGTCTGTGCCGCCATGGAGACCCCTCCATGACTGACCTCAAGGCGTACTTCAGAGGAGCTACCCTCCGATCTCCACTGCTTGTCCGCATGGGTAAACCGTTCACCACATGACACCCCGGTTTTATGCCCCCACCACAGGAATAACCGCCTGTGGCTCCCCGCTTTAGCACACGCTGCCTCAACGGAGTCAGCGTGGATTCAGGGGACTTCGGGTTGATTACACCGGGGCTCCGTCAGCGGTAACACGTCCGGCCGGTGATACTAACCCGACGGCACGCGGCCGTCGGGAGATTAACACCGGCCGTGCCCTCCAGGAGCTACGTGGGTGTACATGACGTGTGGACGGGCTCCGCACCTAAGGCTACACATGGGGGCAGTGTGAAGGGTCCGCACAACCTTCGCGCCTGAGACCTCCGAAGAGCACACAAGTCGGGGGCCGCGCAGAAAACCGTGGGACAGGACCACGGAGATAGGAAAGATCCCTGCTGGTGAGACAGGAGTTATAAAACTAAGGCCTTACTAACTAATAATCGGAATAAACCTAGAAGAGGAAGAGGGTGATATAAAAGCAACATAAATCGCTGCACGTGGCACAGTTAATGTATATGGAGGGGGTGAAATGATGGTGCGCAGCTCGGGGCCCCGGGCGCGCCAAACCCGGACCTACCGTGGTAGGTTCCCCTGGGGGAGTTTGATTTCGGAGTCCTCTTCTCCTAGATGAGTTGTCGACCAAGACTAACGAGCCTCATCTACCCGTTGGAATGTTCTTAGCTTCCCCTCACCTCTTGCCCACCAGTGGTCACAAAGACACACTTAGTAGGCCGTCTGGATCGGGTACTGAGCCCCTCCGTTCCCGATGGTAAAAAATTGTATGCATGGAAAGAGATTTTCAACTCCTGAAGATGCTGTTACCACCTATGAAGGGGAGCTCGAAGCCATCGAAGAAAACATGTAGCAGGAGTGCTTCCAAAATTGCTTTCAGCAAATGCATAAGTGTACACGATTTGCTGTTGAGTACTTTAAGCAAGCGCAACAATCAGAATAATTAAAAAAAGAATTATTCTCGGTGTATCTCAAAACTTTTGTTGTCAACCTCATATACCTACAAGGATATGTCCTATTTTGGCCATGATTAACTTGAAGTTGATAGAAAAAAGGTAATTTGTAAAATATATCACTACCACTCAATTTCAATACACAATGACTTATCTGGTATCTCATAAGAACACGAAGCAAACTGTTTCTCCGAAAACATATTATATAAACTTATACATATACAATACAATTACCTACATATTAATTGTATTTTACTTTCATCCAAGTATCCTCCCTTGGATTTAATGACTACCTCACAAACTGAGGCATGCAGTCAATCAGTGTTTGCAGGTATTTTGACTCTATATGATTCCACACATCAACATTCCAGACCATTTCAATGGGATTATAACCGGGGCTTTGAGTCTGCCAGATCATATCTTTCAATACACTGTTTTTCCTCTGATGCACTGCACTTGTTACAGAACACTGACTGCTGTTGTAAGGTGAACCCTTCCCCTTTCAAGCACAATGCACATGGTATTACATGATACTATAAGACGTACAGTATTAGAAGGTACATGAGGCGGAGCTTGAGGGGGCTCGTCTAGAGCGACTGCCCTATCATAGTCGTGCAGCATTGCCTAGTTCGGAACGCAAAGCACAAGCGTGAGCAACAGAGATTTCTCTTTTTCATGCGCCCAAAATTATTACTGGAGATTCAACATCCTAATATGCCTTGGTGTATGTGACAAGAATTTTTGAGGCAGCCTGTACAAAGGTAGTTTTTCTACGACGTATGGTTCTCGAGTTATCGCTTTGAGAATAAACAACTGACTCCTGTGTTTATGCTTGTGTATGCAACTTCCAATCTTGCCTGTGTGTTTTATTCCTTTTCATTATGCAGTAACACATTACAAAGTGTTGTTAGGAACTGCATATATTTAGTTCATAAATTAACTGACCACAGATCACTGCAGTCATGTGCAAATTCTTTAGTTCAGTTCAAGACCAGTCCATAACGCAAATTGAGTGTTAGATGCTTTGTGTAACTGTGACAAGCAGAAAATTCACATGTTTACATTGTGTTTTGTGTAAGTACATTAATTTTTAATGTTACAGTTTATAATGTTATCACTTATCACCATTATCCTTTGCTGCGTAAGTTTATGTTCTGACAATTTGTGACACGACAAATGTTACTTTCCTCATTCCCTCCCCGAAACTTCCCCTCTCTGTCGCTTCACTTGGCAGCAGTGCAACCACCGTGTGTATGCATTGGTTCAGCTCATGTGCCTTCTAAAACCGTATGCCATATAATTATGTAATGGTAGTGATTCTGATCCATACATCCTTCTATTTTAACAATGTCAACTCTATCTCCTGCAAAACACCCCCAAACTGCAACAGGACCCCCACTGTGTTTAACTGGGCCACCCTTTCTCCTTCCACCTATAGTAATTCTGATAAATTTATCACTTTTAGTTATTTTACAAGGTCGTGGCATGTCAACCTGCTTTTGTCTGGCAGTGAAGGACGTATTGCACTCCCTCTAGAGACATACTACATTGTTTCGCAATTTGGTGGATTGTGTGTAAGTGCTATAATTGTTGCATGTTTTTGTATGCATATCTCCTCTCTTAGAGCCATAATAACAATGTGCACACTGTCAATTGTCACTAAGGAACAGAAATGCAGGAACAACAGAGGTGCATCAGTTCAGGTAACTATTGTTTATGTACACAACATTATTTTGGGTTAATATTGCATCTAGATGAACACAACACATAAAAAAAATATAACATATTTAGAGACTAAGCGGCACTTATCTTTGTATTTAGTTTAATTGTTAAAAATTAAACACATTAAGTTGTTTAATTTTGAACATATAATCATTATTGAAAACCTTATTTTTTGTTGTGAATAAAAATTTAATACTAAACTGTTATGCTTATTTGTCATCATAAATGGCTATTATTTCAGAACAATTTAACTTTTCTTTAAGCTGGCAGATCTAGCAATACATTAGGTTGCAGTGTAAGAAAAAGAACAACAGTTATGTATAAACTTAGGCTTTCACAGTCGGTGTCCTGACTGTTAGCTAGTTTTATCTCTTTCGGGCTTGTAGGCTGTGGTCTAGAAGGCATTGTAGATACCAACATTTTGCCAAGTACTGTGTTTGGCATCTTCAGGGTAAGAAGATTGTCTGTGCTGGTCAGAGTTGGAATGTGGAAAAACGACAGTAGACAGTATCAACTCCATGTGAGCGCAGAAGCTTGCCTATCCGGTCGGAGACGTTCCTGATGTAGGGGAGAAAGGCTGTTGCTACTTTGCCATGTTCCTTCTTTTTAGTTGGCTGCCTGGGATGAATTGCACGCTGGATTTCCTTTTGTGTGTATCCATTGGCCTGGAATGTTGAGTTTAGGTGATTGAGTTCTTCCTTTAAGTATTTCTTGTTGCAGAGCCAGGATGCTCGTTCTGTGAGTATTTTTGTTATTCCTTGTTTCTGCCTAGGGTGATGGTTTGAGGTTTTATGTAAATATCGATCTGTATGTGTAGGTTTCCTGTAAATACTGTATTCCAGACCATGGTCCACTGTTCTCATGACTTTCACATCTAAGAAGGCCAGAGTAGTGTTAAACTCTTTCTCCATGGTGAATTAGATGTTATCATTTAGGCTGTTTAGATGTGTCAGAAACTGGTATAAGGTGTCTTGCCTGTGACTCCATACTACAAAAGTATCATCGACATAGCACAACCAGGTCTTCGGTTTAAGAGGTGCCTTGGTGAGTACTGACTGCTCAAACTTCTCCATAAAGAAGTTGCCGATCACCAGGCTCAAAGGACTGCCCATAGCAACACCTTTGATCTGTTCATAAAAAGTGTTGTCCCATTGGAAGTAATTGGTTGTAAGGCAATGGCGGAAAAGCTCTGTGATGTCCTTGGGAAATAGTTCTTCTGTGTGACTTAAAGCTCCTGCAATTGGTACTTTGGTGAACAAAGAGATAACATCAAAGTTCACCATGTGGTCCTCAGCTTCCAATCAGATATCTGTGTTTTTCTATTTAGTGGGCAGTTTTTCATGTGTGGGTTAGTGTTCTGATATATGGTTGTAATAAAGTGGAGAGATGTTTGGCGATATTGTAGGTAGGCGAACCTATGCTGCTCACTATGGGGCATAACGGTACATTTTCCTTATGAATTTTCGGGAGCCCGTACAATCTCAGCAGTAAAGCTTCGGTTCTATAGGTCTCCTTCTTCACAATGCCTGGAAGAGATGAAGATTTTATGATGTTGTTGGTTTGCCAGAGAAAACATGTGGTTGGGTCTTTAGTCAGCCTTCTGAAGGTTGCGGAGGATAGCAGCTCTGATCATCTTACCCTGAAGATGCCAAGCGCAGTACTTGGCGAAACATCGGTATCTACAATACCTCTTTTCCTATTACAAATCTTTAAGTTATGGAACTACTAACTTTGATGGAGAAATTGAAGCAATTCGAATGGCCCTACAAAATCTTGTACAGAATTTCACATTTTCAGCAAGCAGTTATTCTCTCAGATTCCAGGGCAGCAATTATAGCAATTACTTCCAAGTTGTCACCAAAAAACCAAACAATTATAGAATGTTGGAAGATGCTTAGCCATCTAACAGCACTTCAAAAACACCTAGTCTTCCATTGGATACCGACTCACTGTGGACTGAGTGGTAATGAGAAAGCTGATTTTCTTGCAAAAAAGGGTACCAGCGGTGTACAAAAATCTATAGTTAATCTACCATTTTATGCAGCTAAAAGATTAGTCAACTCTGAATTCAAAAAAATTATTGCAAAATATTACTATGAAAAATCAAAGAATAAAAGATGGGAACTACCAAACATTCAAACAGTGATTCCTGAGTATCCTCGAAAAACAGCAGTTGCAACCTTCAGGTTGATTACAGGACATGATTGTCTGGCAAAACATTTAAACAGAATTGGGATATATTCTTCACCACTCTGTCCTCTATGTGATCTGCAAGAGGAAATGGATCGAGACCACCTTCAAATATGCCCGGCCACTTCTAGTGCTGCATCCATCAGTGAAAAATATTGGAGAGCAAGAGGATTAATGACTTCATTGTCAGAAATCCAGCATTAGCTAACAACAACAACACAATGCCTTCTAGACCACGGCCTACAAGCTCGAAAGAGATAAAATTAGCTAATAGTCGACAACAGTTATCTTCATTTCTCGGCCTTCAGGTCTATCACCAACATTGCACTGCAGTTCCAGAAGGTAAAACAGCAACTTCTGTTAAACTTTTGGTTTAGTTTAACTAAACTTCCAGTCAAACTAGTTTATAATACTGGACCTAAATAAAACCAAACCAATCTCAGGTTGCTGGGATCCTGCATACAAATAAATATGGAAAATTCTGTGGGCTTTAAATCAATTCTTATACAGTGCACCAGGGAACTCTCTGCACTGGACACAGTGGTGTATATGCGCTAGCAACTACATTTATAACGGTAGCAACTGCAACTTACCATACCATTGAGCAACTGTTAGGAAATGCCATTTATAACCAAACTGAAAATGTGTACTCATCACAATCATAACAGATGCTGGAAATGCTTTCCTCATTCTTGATGGCACAATTCAACTCTTGTGGACTTATTGTTTATTTATGCCATCAAATTTAATGTTGGTGTTTTTAAACACACAAACTATAAGTGGGCAATATTTGAGAGATAGAATCAGAACTGAAAAACTCAGCTGTGGCACTGAGTTTTTCAGTTCCGATTCTACCTCTCTTTTGGACTTATTTGCAAATGCTTTCAATATGCTTTTTATGTAATAAACTGCACATAATTACATTCTTTGCAGCATATTTTGCTGCAAAGAAAATAAATCTGTGTTAAATTGGAGGACCACAGTAGACAAAGTCCTTTAGCGTTAACTCTTTTGCCAAAAGAGTCTCGTAAAATCCAAGCAATTGGTTTCATATATGTACCATAACATTGTGCTGTAGAAAAAAACTGCTCAATTTAATTTTCATTCAGCCTAGCAATAAATGGATGAATAATCTGAGAACAGTAAACATTTGAATTCACAGATGTCTCATTAAAGATTGGCTCTATTACACGTGCACTTTCTCTGGATGCAATGTTGTCTCCCTCACTGCACAGGGATTTGGTGAAGACCAAACCTTTGAATTTTGAGAATTTACATATCCAGATAGGTGTAACCATGCTTCATCTGTAAACAAAGTTTGATTTAAAGTGCCAAATGCATGTTGATTTATAAACCTCTGTAACCATTCACAATACATCAGACTCTGTTCATAATCACTTTCTTTTAATTCATGCATCACTGAAATTTTATAAGGGTACTACTTTAGTTCACTTCTCATGGCCTTCTGTGCTGTCCATTTAGACATACTAGTCTCTTGTGCTAATTTATGCATTGATTTCGTAGGACTACGCAATATTATATCCATATTTTCATCCATTTTTTTCTGCCATTAAAATTGTAGGCCTGCCACTGCTTGGTGTATCGTGAACAGCTCTGGTTTCACAAAATGTTTTTGTCAAATCAAATGCAAATCAAGATTTGGAATAGTGAAATCAGGAAAATACATACTAAATTTCCATTTCACATTTTCCGAAAACTTGCCACCTACTACGTATTTTACCAAAAACAATCTTTCTTTAATAGAATGCACAAGTCACATTTGCAATACATCCCACCTGCTGTAAGTGATATACCGTTAGCTACTCCCATTTAAGAATTTCATTAACTCAACCGACAGATTACCAACATAATTGTAGTTGCCACAGCAATCAGGCAGCTGTATCTGGTGCGGAGAGTTTCCTCGTACACGATATCTAAAGCACATTAACTCAAAATAACAATGAAAAATTTCATTACTCATCAATAAGAGAAACTATAACAATGATTTATTTCTCCATTCTTTTATTTACATATAATTACTTATGGACATTGTCTCAGCTATACCAAACTCATAATTTGCAAATAATTATGATGGTTTCTCTACCATTACACTACTAATACTAATTTTGGCACGAGTCAAAAATCTGAAGTTGCAGTTTCCTCAATGTTATCACAGAAAAGCTGAGAGCAATTACTTTGTTGATAATCACCTTTGAGGACCTTCTTGGTACTGGCAAATATATAATGCAAAACGTACCCTGTCTTGAAGTGAAGGCACACTGCAAGTACAAAGCAATAATAAGGAATGCATCATATTTGTTTTTACTTTCTCTACTACTAAGCATTGCATTCCACCCAAAGATTTGATGTAGAAATTTTCCTGGAAATACACATTTTCAGGTACTAAAATAAAAAAATGTAATGGTGTGAGTGAGCATAACTAAAATGTGAAACAGTAAATACCAAGCTTGGTATTAAGTTCCAGATCTTTCAAGGATATTTTGAAGAAAATCCTTCCATCCCAAACTACCCCTTAACTGGAAAATGTTTCCTTACTTTTGACACTCACAAAAATGAAAAATAATTTTGATTCAATAGGTATACCATATCAACAAACACTTACAAGCTCCACTTATCATTGATAAGTTGTGAACATTTCAAAAGACAGACCAAGATTTCATGAACCACTCATTCACATCTTCCGTGCTACTTTATTATGGTCACCAACGTTACAGACTCTATACTCTGCTGTTAGAACAGAGTAGTGTATTTATCCGCGCTCCACACTGACCTCTCCAACTCAAGTATATGCTATTGGTTAACATAATATCTGCACGTGCGCATGTAAACAAGATTAATTTGAGAGGTAGAACTGGAACTTAAAAATTCAATGTCACAGCTGGGATTTGAACCACAGACCCTCTGCTTACCAGGCGGGTGCTCTAACCATTAAGTGCTCCGCTCTTACTGCATGGTAAGAGGCATTGTCCATTATCACACTTTATCAGATCTTTATAGCCATGGTAGGATACTTCATCAAAAACTTATTGAATATATTCAATATAATAACCTTTTCACCATTCCTTAAAGACTTTCCTCGCAGATGTTAAATAAAACCACTTCTACCAATCTTGTTTCCATTTTGCAAGCCAAGATGGCGCTGAGGCAACAGGCAAACCCTATGGTTGACGACTGGTATTCAAAACTTCAGAACTGAATATTCTGCGATTGACGATAAGGTATACAGTGTATTATTGCAGCATATTACATGTCATATTCTATACTATAACTACAATTTAAGTGGTTTATTGAACACAAGTAAAACAAGAAGCTAAATAGGCCTTGGAACTGTATTATAGAAGAATATGGGAGTATTAAAATGCACCAGGCAATAAGGTTCATATCCGCCACGTGCTTCTGCTTGCATCTACTTCTTTACAGTAAACCATGTATTTTTTTCTATCACATTACCAACTACTGAAACAAAATTACTGACAGAATCAATCGACAGTATTTCAAAATTCATTGCGGAGTCCTCATTATACAAAATGAATACCTTTTCCCAAACCATTAAATCTATGGGTCCACTTAATTGTTTCAATGATTTAACCTCTGGATTTATTTCATGATTAATAGACAAAAATGATCTGCCACATCTGATTTATTAATCTATTCATATTTAATATTTCTAAAATGTTCTTTTATTCTGATTTCCAAGTAACATTTAGTTTTGCCAATGTAAATCATCACAATCCTCAATTGGTTCCTCTAAATAAATAAAAAATTTGGCACTTAACAATTTAGCCGTTTGAATTGTCACAGGATTTACATTGGTAAAACAATGTCATTTGGAAACCACAACAAAAGAGCATTTTAAAAATATTAAATATAAACATATTGATGAATCAGCTGTGGCACGTTCTTTTTAGTCATTTAATTATGACAAAAGTTAAATACATCCAGAGCTTAAATTATTAAACAATTAAATGAACCCATAGTATCGCCAATTGATTCTTCAACAAATTTGGTAATATGATAGGCAAAAATACTGATGCTGGGCTCGGCACACAACAAAGGACGGGCAGGGCTCAGCTTCAGGCTACATGCCAGGCTAGTGAGCATGTAGCGTTCAAATTCAGGCTGCCTCTCGCATCTGTTTGTATGTACGTGACTAACAACGATCGAAGTAGCTACACAAAAGGGGTTTCCTCAGGAGTCTTCAAGAAAGATCCAACTGTATCACCGCTAGTGTGTTTGAAGGAGTTCATGAAAGGTCCATGTGATGTCATCTCCACTGTATAAGAAGGCCAGGAACCTGCAGTGAGTTAGTTATAAATGGACATGAGTCAGTCAGTCAGTATGTCAGTGAGTGCGAGACAGCTGTGTGTGTATGTGTGGTATGTTGCATAAAGAATATTCAATAAACTTTAAACAACTGTAACGTCATAGTGTAGGAGAGATGGAGTAAATGATGAAAGACACTGAAAGGACTGTGCAAGGTTACAAGAAATAAAAGTTGTGACTTGTGATAGCACGAAAGACTGTAGACAGTGTTAATGATGAGAAGAAAACTACGTTTGAGAGGTAGAACTGGAACTTAAAAATTCAATACCACAGCTGGGATTTGAACTACAGTTCTACCTCTCAAACATGGCTTTCTATCTAGAAGATCCAAGTTCTGGTCACAGAGCGGTAATTGCTGATATAACACTAGAGAATACAAATAACAGTCAAGGTCTTACGAATCTGTATTGGAACTTCAAAAAAGCAGATTGGAACAAATATAAAACTGAATTAGAACATAAATTTAAAGAACAAACTCACAGCTGCATGACCAACCAGATCA
Source organism: Tenodera sinensis (assembly GCA_030765045.1). NCBI lineage: Eukaryota > Metazoa > Arthropoda > Insecta > Mantodea > Mantidae > Tenodera > Tenodera sinensis. The sequence goes on from CM060968.1 coordinate 75,955,061, forward strand.
TATGAACAAAGAATTCTGTAAAGTCATCCTAGAAACTGCAAAAAAACATATTCCTCGTGGAAGAATTAAAAATTTCAAACCCTTTTGGAACCCCCAGTTAGAAGAACTGAAAAAGCAAAGGGATATAGCTAGAAATACAGCTGAACAAACAAAAAACATATCAGATACACAAATATGGCGGAAGAAATGTGCCTCACTAGAAAAAGAAATTAATACTGCTAAAAGGAATCACTTTAATAATTTCTTAGAAAAAATGGATTATAGGACAGATGGTAACAAAGCTCATAAGTTCATAAAAAATGTCAAGGACAGGAAAGAAAACAACAGCACACCTATCATACACAACAATAAAATGTTAGTAAATGATGCAGTCATAGCCGAAACATTCAATAAATATTATGCTAATGCACACAAAGTAACAAGAAATAATAAAAAGGAACGTAAAGAATTTAAGAAAGATTCGAAACAAGAAAGAGAATGTAATCCTAACACTCAGTGCAATATCTTTTTTCAAAATTTTAATATGCAAGAATTGAACATTGCAATAAATAATCTAAAAAACAAAAAGTCTCCTGGACCAGATCACATACATCCAGAGTTCATAAAAAACCTTGGAAAAACAGCAAAACAACAACTACTGAAACTCTACAATCTATCCTGGAAAACCACTGTACCTGCTGAATGGCGAAAAGCAATAATTGTCCCACTCTTGAAGAAAGACAAAACAGCATCAGAAATAAAAAATTATAGACCAATAGCTCTTACCAGCATAATAGCAAAAGTGATGGAAAGAATGGTGTCAAACAGGTTAAATTGGTTCCTAGAATCACAAAATTTAACATCCCCATGTCAAGCTGGATTCAGAGAGTTCCACTCTACAAATGAACAAGTCTTACTTCTCAGTCAAGAAATCAAAGACTCCTTCAATAGAAAAGAAGATAATGTATCAGTTTTTATAGATTTTCAAAGTGCATATGATTCTATATGCAGAACAAAACTACTAAAGAAAGTAAAAAAAATAGGGATACAAGGTCCAATGTTTTCATGGCTATGTCATTTCCTAACACAACGCTTTATTGCAACCAGATATGGAAGAAATATATCTAAATATAAACAAATACACCGTGACTTGCCACAAGGTGCAGTGCTCAGCACTACACTTTTTAATATATTTATTAATGATCTACCACAACAAATACAAGAATCAGGTGTGAAGTGTGCACTATTTGCTGATGACTTGGTAATGTGGACTTCAAAACCAAAAAGCAAAAGTACAGAACTGGAAAAAACCATGCAACAATCCTTAGCCAACTTACAGAGGTGGACCAAAGAAAATTTAATGACTGTTAATACAACAAAATCAAACTACCAAAACTTTTCACTAAGAAAAAAACCACTAAAAATAAAACTAAATTTTGAGGGTCAACAATTACCAGAAACAAAGGAAGCAAAGTATTTAGGAGTTACATTTGATACCAAACTTACATGGACCAAACAAGTAGAAAATGTAATACAAAGAGCAGAGAGGCGCCTTTCACTGTTAAAACGTCAAACAGGAATGAAGTGAGGATGTTCCAGAGCAACACTTAACACAACATATAATATATATATAAAACCATTGTTTACTTACTGCAGCGAAGTTCTTGTAACAGCAAACACAAAAAAAATTCAAATCTTTCAAAACCAAAGTCTGAGATTAATTACAGGTGCTATCAAAACCTCACCAATAGCAGCTATGGAAATACTAACCAACCAATATCCCATTGAATATGAAATAGAAAAAGCGGCTCTTATTCAACACGAAAAGTTGATCAGACTCCCATTCAATACATGGCACAAGAGAAATTTTACACATACACTAAAGACTCAGGAGAGCTTTCTTTCCAAAATTCAAGACATCAAGAAGGATGTACACCTTCCTAATTCAAAGGAAAACTTCATATCTAAAGTCAATCCAACACAAACATTAGACATCACATATTATTTACACCTGACAGAAGAAGTTAAAAAAAGTGATACTCCAACTAGTGTTCTAAAATTATTGGCATTAGAGACAATCCATACTAGATTTCCAGAACATGAGTGGCTCCATATTTATACTGATGGATCATTTATATCAAACAAAGATGGAGCAGGTGCTGGAGTCACGTGTCACCTCTTTTCCTATTACAAATCTTTAAGTTATGGAACTACTAACTTTGATGGAGAAATTGAAGCAATTCGAATGGCCCTACAAAATCTTTTGTACAGAATTTCACATTTTCAGCAAGCAGTTATTCTCTCAGATTCCAGGGCAGCAATTATAGCAATTACTTCCAAGTTGTCACCAAAAAACCAAACTATTATAGAATGTTGGAAGATGCTTAGCCATTTAACAGCACTTCAAAAACACCTAGTCTTCCAATGGATACCGGCTCACTGTGGACTGAGTGGTAATGAGAAAGCTGATTTTCTTGCAAAAAAGGGTACCGGCAATGTGCAGAAATCTATAGTTAATCTACCATTTTATGCAGCTAAAAGATTAGTCAACTCTGAATTCAAAAAAATTATTGAAAAATATTACTATGAAAAATCAAAGAATAAAAGATGGGAACTACCAAACATTCAAACAGTAATTCCTGAGTATCCTCGAAAAACAGCAGTTGCAACCTTCAGGTTGATTACAGGACATGATTGTCTGGCAAAACATTTAAACAGAATTGGCATATATTCTTCACCACTCTGTCCTCTATGTGATCTGCAAGAGGAAATGGACCGAGACCACCTTCAAATATGCCCGGCCACTTCTAGTGCCCCATCCATCAGTGAAAAATATTGGAGAGCAAGAGGATTAATGACTTCATTGTCAGAAATCCAGCATTAGCTAACAACATAATTGCATCTTTGCTGTTAATATTTATAAATGACTTTCCAAGTAATCTTGGCAAGGAGTCAATAACAATACTTTTTGCAGGTGACACTAGTGTACTTGTATCTGAAAAGTCACATCAGCAGTTGAGAGATTCTGTTAAAGCTTTTGAACAGCTCAACATCTGGATTGAGGCAAATATGCTACCATTAAACTATCATAAAACAAGTTTTATTCAATATAAAAAAAGCATAAGCAAGTTCATGAATTAACAATCAGATACAACAATTATACTAAAGTATGAGATACTAAATTTCTAGGATTTTTAATATATAAAGAGCTCAGCTGGAGAAATGAAATCAAACTAATGTTACAAAAATTTGGCAGTGCATGCTTTGCATTAAGAAATTTGAAGAGTCTGCTTAATGAAAATGCCTTAAGAGCAGCATATTTTGCCTACTTCCACTCACTGATGAGATATGGAATTATTTTCTGAGGCAATTTGTCACACAGCAGGCAAATATTTATATTACAAAAAAGGGCCATAGGTATTGTTTGTGGTGTTACTTCCCATCATTCTTGTATATCATTATTTAGAACCCAAAAAATTCTTACTTTTGCGGTGAGTATATACATTCTCTGTTGAACTATCTTGCTGATAATTACAATTAACTTCACATCAAACCTTGCTGCACATGATTACAGTACAAGGCAAGGAGGTGATTTGCACAGACCAGTAAATAACTTAAAACTGTTTCAAAAAGGATGTTACTATTCCGCAAAAAAAATATATGACAACCTTCTCAAAGTTCATTATGCGATCCTTATTTTTCAAAATAATATCTTTTCCCAAATCATTAAATCTATGGGTGCATCTCTTTATTTTGAAAAATAAAGAGACTGCATAATGAACTTTAAAATACCGCTGGTTGATTGTTACTAAGTTTGTTTTGTTTTCAATGACTGGTAACATGTAGAAATAATAAGTATTTTTGCATTGGTTAGCAACCAGTATAAACAAACGTGGTACTGATGATGCAAATGATAATTCAAGAAACTGCAGTCTGCCTTTGATTTCAAGAACTTGCAGCAGATGCTCAGATAAGTGAAGCTTATAGTCTCTAAGATATTATATTTATACCTTAACCTTTATTTTTTAGACAAAGTACATTATTTATTTATGCCAACAAACTTACTGTTGGTGTTTTTAAACACACAAGCCGTGTGTGGGCAAAGTTTGAGAGGGAACTGGAACTTAAAAATTCAATGCCACAACTGGGATTTGAACCACAGACCTTCCGCTTACCGGGCGGATGCTCTACCACTGAGATATTGTGACAAACTGCCAGAATGGCATAAATACGAACTGGTTTGAGAATTTAATGCCATTCTGGCAGTTTGTCGCAATAGCTCAGTGGTAGAGCATCCGCCCGGTAAGCGGAAGGTCTGTGGTTCAAATCCCAGTTGTGGCATTGAATTTTTAAGTTCCAGTTCTACCTCTCAAACAAAGTACATTTTAATCTACAGATTTTCTATCACTTTTCAATGTAGTCTCCAAATCTTTGCACAGATTTTCCCCATTGTTCTGCAAGTTGAAAAATATCCTTAAACAGAATTCCATTCCGCATGGCTGAAGACAATGACGCACTGCTTTCTGAACATCCTCCACCATCTCATAGTTTGGCCTTGCATTTGTTCCTTAACAGAACTGAAAAGATGGTAGTAGGAGGATATGAAGTTCGGACTATAGAGAGGCTGTGAAAGAGCTTTCCACCCATATGATCTTCTCCACAGTGACGAGCAATATGAGGATGTGCATTATTCTGTTGCAGGATTATCTTCTTTCCAGGGCATTTATCAGACAATGTAAGGCAGAGCTTCAAACGTGTCTGGCTAGTGGGCAGCATTTATAATTTGTCCAGGTTTAAGTAAATCAAACACAATGCAAATCTGTGTATCCCAGAAGACACTGCCCATAACTTTCCCAAAAGACTTGCACTGTCTTCACTTTCTTCAATGGCAAATCAAAGTGGTGCCATTTCATACTTTAACATGATTATCACCTTCATTCTGAAATCTCTGAAGTAGGTTTTGGATGATCGTTCTGTTCTGAGTTTATGGCCTTTTGTCAACAAACATTGGACCTAACAAGCACAAAGTTTTTGATAGCCTAAGGTTTCAATCGTTTCTTGCCCTGCAGTATGTCCTACTCCTATTGATTTCATTCAAAATGACATGCCTATCTTCTCTAACGAGCTCAACTCTTTCTTGTTGCATTCCATGTAGATACTATGAGACTGACCACTATGAGTCTTATCTTGAATACTTCTCTTCCCATGTTTTGAATGCAAGCTGCTGAAAAAATATGTTTGTCACTTTGGAAATATTGCCTGTGGTGACATAATACAAGCCAATGTCATTATACAGCAACATGTGGTGTTAAGTTTATAGATTACAATCCTGCAGTCATTTTTGTTACATTGTTGGAATTTTAATTTTAATAATGGGTCACTCATGACTTTCGGTATGACTGGTTTAGAAACCTGAAGCTATTAACAATGAAGCAAATTAGACCACATGCTTCACTCATCTTGAATGAATGAATGAATAAATGATTTATTGAGTATCAAATCTTACACATCTTGGGCTACCCCCAAGCTGGGCCCTGGCACCTTTGCTGATTAGGGTAGCCCTTCTTTATAATTTCCTTTCACATACACATTACACATGCTAACCTTTTCATTAATCTCACTCTGCTCCCACCCTTTAAATTTTATTTCTGTTTTATTTCATCTCCCAACCCAATTCATTTTCCCTCTTTCTCAACTTTACTTATCCACTTCACTCTTATAACTTTTATTAATCAGTTACATTGTACACTTCGCTAATCTTCATTATCCCAATTACACTACTTCACTACAACCTCACTTCACCCTCTACTATCTCATTTATGGATTATTCAACCGTTTTTTAACCTTATTACTCCCAGTGAAATATCCCTTTCTTTCTCTCCTGCTTAGTTTTCCCTTTCCCCCTCCTTGATTCCTTAGCTATTTCATTTGACATTTTTTCTGCATTCACTTTTTACCGCTTCCTCTACCACTCCACTGTTGTCATCTCCCTGGTTTATTCCCCTGTTTCTTCTGAGCTACAAATCTTTCCATACCCCCACCATGTGTTTTGCTCGCACTTGAGTTTGACGCACTTGATACTGGAACCACACATGTTGTAAAATGCTGAGTAGTCATCTGTTCTAAGGTATTTCTGCTGATGAATGCTCATTTCTCTGCCTTTCTTGGTGCAATGGCTGCTGGTTCTGCCTCTGCCTGTCATTTGGTCCATTTTTCCTCTCTGCTACCTCGTCAACTGCGTAGAGCTTCAAGTTTTTAATGTATACCTTTTTGCTTTCATTTCTTGCTTGTCTCTGCTGATTAATTAACTCTTTTATTTGCATTCTTTGTTCATACGTTAAGTCCTTATTGATGTAAACAGTTGATCCTCTCAATTTTTTTGCGTGTTTCAATACTTCTATAGCCATTTGTGTGTTTGCGAATTTCACAAGAATGCTTCTTTTCCCTGGGATTTTGCTGATTCTGAATGTGTCGCAAATGTTGTAGCTTCTCAAATGTATTTCCAATCTGTTCACTAGTAGATCTCTCAAATCCTGGTATACTCCCACTCCGCATTTCTCTTCAACTCCTGAAATCACTACATTGTACTTTCTGCTTTTATCTTCCATTCTTTCCAGTGTTCTTTTTAAGTTTAGAATTTCCAGTTTTAGTGTATCCATTTCTTTGTTTCCCCTATAGTATTTCATTCACTCTTATCTGAATCTCTCTGCCAGTCCTTTATTTCTTACTAAAACTGTTTTGTTTATCTGCGCTTTAGCTGCCATGTCACGTAACTCCTTTTTCCCCTCAGCCATGGGAACTTCATTATACGTCCGCTCAGTTCCACTGCTAGATCCGTCTCACTCATCTTAAATATGTCGTGTTAGTTGTTGAAGTACCAACTATAGTTTCATCAGCCTTCTCAATTTTGAGAATGTCAGTGAAGAAAAGAAAAAGGGGATGGAGAAATAAAAACTTTTATGAGAACAAGACATTAATAGTAAGGGTGGATATATGGCAGTAGCAAATGAGAAAGGGGAACGACATTGGTAATAAGGGGCTTGGAAGTCCAAGTGCACTAAATCCATACCTACTACTAAAATGTGATTTCAGCTGACTGTTACACAACAAAAACTATGAAGTTTAGCTTAAGTCCACTTAATTTTGTTTTGGATTTGAGATTAATTATTTTACACAATCAACTTAACATATACTTAAAGTAATTACCTGAAACCGAGCCTGGCTGATTCTTCATCAAACTGCTCAAGCTCTCGATCCTGTCGCTCGTGCAATAAACGAATTCGTTCTGACCTTTCTTGGAGAAATTGCTGAGTTTCCAGCTCCATCTGGGTAAGAAGTCAGACATTATAGATTAATGAAATTTAGTAGAAATGAATTACTATATAATGCATGGACAACCTCTCTCAGTAGACATGCTAACGGACTAAAGGCAAATCGTAGCCCCAGCACTTAAATATGTTTCAGGATCAAGCAATTTTCCCTCTCCCAATGGACTTCAAACACTTTTGTAAAGAATGTTATTTCCATGTGCTGTTTTCTGCATACCTGCACTAAAATGTTATAGAATACTAAGTTAAACTTAACCTTCTTGCTAAGTTTAGGTGTCTTACCTTCATTCTTTGATATAAAACTATAACTAAAATTTTACTGAGAATTTTTTATTTTGGACAAATGTTACCATATACAATAAATATAACAGAAAAATGGGCTGTTTTACTGTTAGTATTCAGAAAGTTGCAAAGTAATTTATTAAATTCAGAAACTGGAATCGTTAACTTAAGAAAAGTAACATTTTAAAAGAGAAAATAAGTTATCAGGTTAATTAAAGAAATAATCAAGCTATTAACAGTGAAGCAACAAGAATCTAAAGTAAGAACAAAATTAGAAACTGAAAGCTTCACTTATCTTAGTAATGTTGCGGGTTCTTTGGTGCTGCACTGACAATGTTTTGAGTTGACTCCAATAAATTTGTTTGTATAAGCTTTGAGAATGAGTTGGAGTCAACTCGAAGCATTGCCAGCCCAGCACCAGGGAACTTGCTATATTACGGAGATAAGTGAAGCTTTTGGTTTCTAATTTTGTTCTTACTTTAGATAAGTTATCAGGTTTTTGCATTTATACCACCATTATCATTTTGACCTTTGGTGCTTGCCTGAACAACTTAAGCAGGGATGTCCAATGTTTGCAAAAGAGAGGAGGTTGGATTTACCTCCTTTCACTCTATACAGACTTTGAATTAGGAAGGTATACACTCTTCTTGATGTTTTGAATTTTGAAAAGAAAGCTCTCCTGAGTCTTTAGTGTATGTGTAAAATTTCTCTTGTGCCATGTATTGAATGGGAGTCTGATCAACTTTTCGTGCTGAATAAGAGCCGCTTTTTCTATTTCATATTCTATGGGGTATTGGTTGGTTAGTATTTCCATAGCTGGTATTGGTGTGGTTTTGATAGCACCTGTAATTAGTCTTAAACTTTGGTTTTGAAAGATTTGAATTTTTTTTGTATTTGCTGTTATAAGAACTTCACTGCAGTAAGTAAATAATGGCTTTATATATTCATTGTAGGATATTGTTTAGTTTAGGTGACGCGAGCACTTGGTCAGAATTTCGGCTAAGTCCAACTCGGCAGTGTGTACGAATGGTCACGAAAGTTGCCAAAGTTACTGTGTTAATTCAGCGCTGCCAACAGCACAATTTCCCCAGGAGTTTGTTGCCAATAGTAAGTTTGAATGTTTTAGCGGGACCCGGCAGTATGCTGGTGACCTTCTTAGAAGCAAGTTGTTAGAGTGCAATGGATCGCTTCATTAGCATAGTAGATTTAGCACCTCTGTGCTATAATGAGGAGGAATGCATGCAATTTCTTTACGACGAGGGCCTGCTGAGAACTCGAATGCTATGCAGGGAATGTGATGCCGTGTTACACCCCATGAGGAGGATATTATAATATAAATGTAATAAATATAATATGTAATATTATAATATAAATATAATAAATATAATATGTAATATTATATATAAATAATATAATATAAATGTAGTAATAATAATAATAATAATAATAATAATAATAATAATAATAATAATAATAATAATAAACAATATAATAAAATAATATAGTAATATAAAAAAAATAAAATAAATAAAAAAAGAAGAGCCAGCATTTCGTGGACCCAGTAACAAGGCAATAACGATAACGTACACAATAATTTCCACAACAATAGTATGGAGTCGCACTAGCGATATATCTGTGTGAGCAAAATAATGTACACAATATCTGGCCGGCAAGTGCTAAGTCACCTATTCAGCAAAATAATAATGTACATGGAGTAGCGCTAGCGGTATGTCTGTGGCGGCAACAATGCGAGTGCACTTGTGTTTAATATGTTGGCAACGAAAATTAGTGTAGTGTAAAAAGCAATGTTGGCAGCTGTGAAAATCGTCTGCTAGTGACAGCTAGCTCATGCAGCGAAACCTAGTGGCAATTCTGAAACTACTGTCGGTGCATGCGCAGTAAGTAACTTTGGACTTAGAATCTGGCCGGCAAGTGGCAAGTAACCTAATCTAAACTTGAGCCTACATTGTATGTTGTGTAAGAGTTGCTCTGGAACATCCCCACTTCATTTCTGTTAGACGTTTTAATAGTGAAAGGCGCCTTTCTGCTTTTTGTATTACATTTTCTATTTGTTTGGTCCATGTAAGTTTGGTATCGAATGTAACTCCTAAATACTTTGCTTCCTTTGTTTCTGGTAACTGTTGACCCTCAAAATTTAGTAAAATCATATCTAAAATCAATCCGACACAAACATTAGACATCACATATTATTTACACCTGACAGAAGAAATTAAGAAAAGTGATACTCCAACTAGTGTTTTCAAATTATTGGCATTAGAGACAATCCATACTAGATTTCCAGAACATGAATGGCTCCATATTTATACTGATGGATCATTTATATCAAACCAAGATGGAGCAGGTGCTGGAGTCACATATCACCTCTTTTCCTATTACAAATCTTTAAGTTATGGAACTACAAACTTTGATGGAGAAATTGAAGCAATTCGAATGACCCTACAAAATCTTTTGTACAGAATTTCACATTTTCAGCCAGCAGTTATTCTCTTGGATTCCAGGGCAGCAATTATAGCAATTACTTCCAAGTTGTCACCGAAAAACCAAACAATTATAGAGTGCTGGAAAATCCTTACCCATCTAACAGCACTTCAAAAACACCTAGCCTTCCAATGGATACCAGCTCACTGTGGACTGAGTGGTAATGAGAAAGCTGATTTTCTTGCAAAAAAGGGTACCAGTAGTGTACAGAAATCTATAGTTAATCTACCATTTTATGCAGCTAAAAGATTAGTCAACTCTGAATACAAAAAAATTATTGAACAATATTACTATGAAAAATCAAAGAATAAACGATGGGAACTATCAAACATTCAAACAGTAATTCCCGAGTATCCTCGAAAAACAGCAGTTGTAACCTTCAGGTTGATTACATGTACATTGCATTTGATGACTCAGGGGTCTCCATCTAGGGGATATGTGAATAGCGACCACAAGGTACCCAAGCTGAGCAGAACATTACTTCCACTTACTGGTGTTTTGCTCCTCACTGTAACTTTTCTATCTGACCTTACCTTGGTCATCTCTTGTTCTCTTCCGACCCCGATGCTATTAGAGTTCCTGAGGGCTAGGGAGTCTTTATTTTTCCAACCTCTCCATTTCTCTAATTTCTCTATAAATCCTTAACCCCTAACATGCTGACCTGTCATGGCATGTAATATGTCCTCTGATTGGTGATCAGAGGATATGGTTGGTGAATTTATTTTGATAATTCTCCAGGTCGGTGAGACCCGTAAACCAACGACAGGTGTGTTCCTCCAGACATTCTGGGGTTGTGAGAGAGCGATGTGACCACCAAAACATAAAAATATGGTGCTCTCTAAAAAGCAGTAACTATTACTGCTATTGCTCTCTTCAATATGATCAGTGAAAAATATTGGAGAGCAAGAGGATTAATGACTTCATTGTCAGAAATCCAGCATTAGCTAACAACAATAAATATGGAAGCCACAATTTCACATCTGATGAAAATAGTAAATTCAATATGTTCAAAATGACAGACTTGCACATATTTAGATGTGTGCCAAAATACATATATTTTCTAAATTTCTCTGCAATAAATGTACATACCCACTCTTACTTAATAAACTTCCCTGGTATTTAAACATTCTTAAAAGATGTTAACCAACCCCTATGGTGGAACAGCCCTGTCTGAGCCATGGCTTACCACCTGGCCACTACATCCCTACCTCTGTCCACCATGGGTGTCATGAGGGGGGTGCAGTACTGAAGGTGGGATGTAGTCAGCAATCTGGTACCTCCCAGCCTGTTAGGTGGTGCTCACAACCAAGGGCCACAACTTTTCAATCAAGTAGCTCCTCAATTGGCCCCTCAGGGACCTAATGAGGCTGCATGCACCCCGGACAACATCTCCCTGTGGGAGAAAATCCCCACACCAGTACCAGGAATCAATCCCAGGTTCCCGGGGGAACCACCACCCTAATGAGATGACTTTAAAAGATGTTAGCTTCATTTAATTTAAATATTGCCAGTTAACAATGAAAATGTATGCTGAACAAAATCGATGATTCATCACTGAAGACCACACTGATCATGAAAATAACTGAATATCTCACTGGTTTTCCTATACAGGATATAGGAATAACCAGTATCATCTTGCCTAAAATTGCCTTCAAAATCCTGTGCGTAGTAAACAGTATGGTGATGTCCCATTCAGGAAACATGGTGGCCGTAATGATTTCATTTGTACATCTACAGGAAATGGGAGAGGCAAACCACGTGTTAACTGCATTTGCCATAACTTTCAGCAACTAGCGTATAAGAAATAAGAGCGAGTCAAATGTATTGAAGAATGGCCCCGTTATGCTGTTCGTAGTTTAAAAGAAGGGAGGGAGGAAGGACGGGGAACATAAGTGATGCTGACACCACAATGCAAACACCTACTCCACTAGATTAAAAAAAAAAAAAAAAAAGCAAACTGTAACTTAAGATTTATTGAATTACTACTTGTCTATTATTTACAAAAGCATTTACGATACTGCTGAATGGCATGCAATTTTTAACTGGAGTAAATATTATTAGACTATTATTTATTTATGCCAACAAACTTACTGTTGGTGTTTTTAAACACACAAGCTGTGGGTGGGCAAAGCTTAAGAGGTAGAACTGGAACTTAAAAATTCAATTCCACAGCTGGGATTTGAACCACAGACCTTCCGCTTACCGGGCGGACGCTCTAACCACTGAGCTATTGTGACAAACTGCCAGAATGGCATTAAATTCTCAAGCCAGTTCCTATTTCTCCTGGTAAACCACAAAGGCAGTCTCACATCAGAAACAATTACCCCAATGGTGACTTACTATTGTACGTACTTTATATCCCAAGATTAAATAACCTTCACATGGTAATTATTATTTATTTATGCCAACAAACTTACTGTTGGTGTTTTTAAACACACAAGCCGTGTGTGGGCAAAGTTTAAGAGGTAGAACTGGAACTTAAAAATTCAATGCCACAACTGGGATTTGAACCACAGACCTTCCGCTTGCCGGGCGGACGCTCTAACCACTGAGCTATTGTGACAAACTGCCAGAATGGCATTAAATTCTCAAGCCAGTTCGTATTTCTCCTGGTAAACCACAAAGGCAGTCTCACATCAGAAACAATTACCCCAATGGTGACTTACTATTGTAAGTACTTTATATCCCAGGATTAAATAACCTTCACATGGTAATTATTATTTATTTATGCCAACAAACTTACTGTTGGTGTTTTTAAACACACAACCAGGAGAAATACGAACTGGCTTGAGAATTTAATGCCATTCTGGCAGTTTGTCACAATAGCTCAGTGGTTAGAGCGTCCGCCCGGCAAGCGGAAGGTCTGTGGTTCAAATCCCAGTTGTGGCATTGAATTTTTAAGTTCCAGTTCTACCTCTTATTATTAGACTACTTAACAATTCCGTAGTTTGGCCTGGAGAAAAGTTAAAATAGGTCAATATGTGAAGGTCATTGTAACAGACATGCATAAACATTTAGTATACACAAGCACCTATTAGAATAGCTACAGAAACAGCTCTACACAAATGAATAAGATGTTTGACATGGCATGTGCTAACCAAATGGTTCACATCCCTTGCTGCTCATTCGTTTATCCTTAGTCACATCTGCTAATTCTCATGCTTTACACACTAGAACCAATCAGATTCACTGATGGACTAGCCACCATCTCTGAAGTCTGCAAACTGATGGCATTGACAACAAGGAATATATTACAATATACTTCATACCCTGTACTCTCTCCCGTGAACCTAACAGGTAGCGGAGTAGCATATTATTTTTCAATATTCCTTGATAGTGAACATCTGAAATATATTATTGTTGTTAGCTAATGCTGGATTTCTTACAATGAAGTCATTAATCCTCTTGCTCTCCAATATTTTTCACTGATGGATGGGGCATTAGAAGTGGCCGGGCATATTTGAAGGTGGTCTCGATCCATTTCCTCTTGCAGATCACATAGAGGACAGAGTGGTGAAGAATATATCCCAATTCTGTTTAAATGTTTTGCCAGACAATCATGTCCTGTAATCAACCTGAAGGTTGCAACTGCTGTTTTTCGAGGATACTCAGGAATTACTGTTTGAATGTTTGGTAGTTCCCATCTTTTATTCTTTGATTTTTCATAGTAATATTTTTCAATAATTTTTTTGAATTCAGAGTTGACTAATCTTTTAGCTGCATAAAATGGTAGATTAACTATAGATTTCTGCACATTGCCGGTACCCTTTTTTGCAAGAAAATCAGCTTTCTCATTACCACTCAGTCCACAGTGAGCTGGTATCCATTGGAAGACTAGGTATTTTTGAAGTGCTGTTAGATGGGTAAGGATTTTCCAACATTCTATAATTGTTTGGTTTTTTGGTGACAACTTGGAAGTAACTGCTATAATTGCTGCCCTGGAATCTGAGAGAATAACTGCTTGCTGAAAATGTGAAATTCTGTACAAAAGATTTTGTAGGGCCATTCGAATTGCTTCAATTTCTCCATCAAAGTTTGTAGTTCCATAACTTAAAGATTTGTAATAGGAAAAGAGGTGACATGTGACTCCAGCACCTGCTCCATCTTGGTTTGATATAAATGATCCATCAGTATAAATATGGAGCCATTCGTGTTCTGGAAATCTAGTATGGATTGTCTCTAATGCCAATAATTTTAGAACACTAGTTGGAGTATCACTTTTCTTAACTTCTTCTGTCAGGTGTAAATAATATGTGATGTCTAATGTTTGTGTCGGATTGACTTTAGATATGAAGTTTTCCTTTGAATTAGGAAGGTGTACATCCTTCTTGATGTCTTGAGTCTCTTCAATATTTATGCAATATATTATTGTCGTTTCCTAATACCCAATATTTGACAATGAAGCCATTATACCCCATCCAGCCTTAAAGTGTGTACGGATGTCAACATTACACCGCAGCACAACTTTTAGCGCAAGTGAAATGGTGAAGCATGATTGGAAATAGTTCCTTACTACATTGTGTATATTATCGCTTATTTGATACTTTCAAGTAATGAATGGAGTGAATAAATACTGTAATTGAACTTACAAAACAAACATGAGCATAAATATTTTACTTCCATTTATTATAACCTGGTATTCAGTAATTCTCTGATTGTGTTGTTACTGCAGTGAAGTGATGCTCTGACACTCGTATTACTAGTAATGCACATACGGTCAGTGTGGCGGAGTGTTCAGTTTCTCAGGGTAGTTAAGGAAACATAAAAGCAGAAAGCCTCTAAGAAGTGGTGGAAAAGACTATCTATGATATGTGCTTAACTTTTTCTTTCGAAGTTATGACACTGGCTGTGAAAGACGTAAGCAAATTGGCGTCTGCAGCAACTGGTATTTCTATGTACACTGTTTCAAACGTGAGAACGGAAATGAATAGGAACTGTAAAAGTCCCTAAAAAGAAAAGGGGAGGATCATTTAGTGTTTTAGGCAAAGTGGATGACTGTTAAAAATGTTATTCGCTTTAAAATGCATACCTCGTTTCATTTTTAAGAACGGGCCTCCTATAATAGATAATGAACAGTGAACCAGATCTTCCATATTTTAGGTAAACCATGTTCCAATCTTTGCTGAAAGACATTGGGTTTCAGTTTACAAAAAGAAAGAAAATTAATATGATATTTGATTGGGAAGCTATGTAGTGTGGAGACATTACTGGAGCCGTGCCTCAATCTGATGACTCAGGTTAACGTTTACTCACAAAATTACATTTCATAACTTTTCTTAACAGATTTCTTTAATTAGTTAATGTAGTTTATTTAATAAATATGAGTTGAGTGCAATTCTAAACTCACATTGCTACAGTGAAAGAATTGACGGTTGTGATAAGTCAGAAATAAACAGCTGTGTGCAAAGAACATCAACATGTGCTTGTTGGCAGAGTGATACAACCGCAATGTTTAATGTGCATACCCACTTTAAGCTCGGAGGGACTATAGTCTTCTTACACTCCAATATTTTTCATTATCATTTTGTATATTAACCCCTGAAATGTAAATGTGATGATTGTATGATGAAATGCAAGGTTCATTGAACCTATAGAACAACAATAGATGTGGTCCTCTTGGTACACTGGGGGTTGTAATTGGATGAAATAGCTACCGAAACATTAAGAAAATGGTGTCCATATAAATCACCTATTGATTACCCAAACACTCAAAAATGTTCTGATTGCTCAACTATAAATCAAGGAGCGACCATTATGTGATGAAATATGGTATTGGCTCATGATCAAGATTTTGGAAAAAACCAAGCGTGATCAAAGGTAGTATAATAACAGTTTGAATAAATGAATTATTTTTGAGACAATGTAAAAGCATATAAATACATTTCCTGCAGGATTAAGCATGTTTACTATGTTATAGAGAAAACTTACTGGCAGTTCCCAAGAATTCAATATGGCCAACATTATACTAAACTACAGTGGACATTACACCAAAAAGCAGTTCTGTCAACCTACACAATAAAAGCATTATTTCTAACCTCAAATATCACAGGTTTAAAGTAACATGCTTTCAAATGATAATGCTTGAACATTGTTGTTGTTTTCTAGTGCCTTGCATCTGGCAATGAAGCCATTAGCATTCGTGCTTTCCAATACTTTTGAACTGTAGTTTCTTCTGATCTTAATGCTTCACAGGTCTTCAAGTGTTCTTCATTCATTTCTGCTGGATCGTTACACAGGACACATATTGGTGAGGCTGAGATACCAATTCTGTAGAGATGACTTGCTAAGCAGTCATGATTTGTCAATAGTCGGAAGGCTGCAACAGCTGTTTTCCTTGGTCTCTGGGGGATTATATCTGGATGCTTGAACATTGTTACCACACAACATATGTACCTACTCGTCTTTGGCAATAACACTTTTGGATAAAATCAGTTCCGAATGCTAGATATCGTAATATATTTAATATGCCAGTGTGTTGCAAACACAAAAATAAGAACAGTAACTATAACTGCACATGATACTCTAAAACAATTCAAGACTAAACCATGCACACAAAAACAATACAATGGCATCCAGAGATTAATATGGTGTCTAAACAGAATCTTGTTTTAAAATCTATCAGTTGCCTTTCGTACAACTGGTTAAAAATAAGAGCTTCTGTTGCAACATAGCAGATGCAATAACACCAACTATGGTTGTAGCATTGCCATGGTTATATTTCACAAACAGTTGGCGATACTAATGCAACCTAACAGATGGAATACCACCAAATATAATCAGACCACGTCATGGGGAGGAAAAGTCACAGCTGTTTCTTGGGGTACCCCAATAAGCTGTTTACTCTATATTTTACTAACACACCAGAAATTCCTTTGTTTAGCAATGGTGAACACACCTTTTAGGGTGAGCAACTGCAATAATAAAATACCCATACTATACCTTTTGTTCAAGCAAAGCACGTCGGACTGATACTCTATCTTCCAGTTCCTTGCGCTCCCTATTTCGCTGAGCTTCTGCTTGCATCTTGTTTTTAGACTGGTATGCCATTAGTATCTCCAGTTCATAATGCAGTCTCTCTCGTAAATTTTGGCACTCTACTTCCTGTGACTCGTCTAATCGAATCTGCAACAATCAAATATGTATATAAAATGCATTCAAAGTAAAATTTAAATATTCAAAAAATCTTAACTTTTTGTATACTGAGAAAACCTTTAGATGGTTTTTAACCACCCAAAACTTTTTCCAATAAGCATTTTATTGAGGGAGCACTGTGGCCAAGTGGTTAGACCACTTGTCTCTCACAAAGGCAGCCTAGGTTCAATCCCTGTATGAGGGATTTGTATGGACAAAACAGCATCTAGGTTGGTTTTTACGGGTTCTCCAGTTTCCCCCTCCATTCATTCCCCAACTACCCCATCATCACTTTTCTTTCATCCATTTTGCCCTCATTTCAAATCATCTACTTCCTCACTCACATACCAAGCTTCCTGCTGATCCCAACCTGGCTACTTTCTCTGATCCAGAGCTTGTCTGCTTCTTGACAGGCATCTGACCTCAGGTGCCCATTAGTAAGTCCTCCATACAAGGAGAATAAACAATAAAGAAGCAATTTATGAATAAAAATTATCCAACAATTTTACTTTCACTACTACTTGTCTAAGTTATGTAGATTATACTCGAATAAAAAGTTTGATAGACATTTTTAGGTCCCCATAAAGACTCTTCTCAAAAAAAAATAAAAGACAGTATTTTCTTTTAGCAAAATGTTACATAAGGACAAGTATGTGAAGGTGCACACTCATACATGCATCCATCTATTTAGTCCTATTACCTTTATATTCAAGATAAACACACTTAACATTTTAAATTCTGTTCTATACATAGTATTACCATTGAGTTTAAAAAAGTCAAAATGACCCATGTTTATAATCTAAGCTTTCTTACTGATTGCTTTTGCAACATTTCTGCAATGCTTTGCTCATACTGATCGCCCAGTAATGCCAACTTCCTCCTCTGTTCTTCCTTCAGTTTCTTTATCACGGCCTTTTGTTCATCTTTTGGTGTAGTCTGCAAGATCTGTGCCTTCAGGGCCTTGTACTGACGCGTTTGAATTTTGCATGTTTCTCGAAATTGCTTACGAATTTGCATCTCCTTTTGCTGTAACACAAACATTACCAATAAATATTGATTACCAATAAGGAATAGTAGAATTGGTGTATGCTAAAATGTTCAGATAGTCTATGTATACACTATACTATGCAAAAACTGTGGAGGCTTTGCATTATTTAGTAACTATGGGACCAAAGAGAAGATACAAACTTTTAAAATGTTAAGGAAAAATTGAAGCTATTAACAGTGAAAACAGAATCTAAAGTAAGAACAAATTAGAACTAAAAGCTTCACTTATCTTAGTAATATTGTAAGATCTCCACAGTCGACATGTTTCAAGTTGTATCCAACTTATTTTCAATTTACAATTTATTTTGTGAATTTTATTGCCCAAAACTATACAGTACAGTAATGTAGAGCATGGTCGACATTGCTCATGAGTACAGTTTGTCCAGATCATCCTTTCACTCCATACGTGCAAGCAAGAAGAAATTAGAAGTGACTGCAGTGGTAAGAAACAAGCGAGCAATGTCAGAACTCAGTCACATACACAAGCAGTATATGTTTACATATTGCAAACAATTATTGTGTATTTAATTTAAAAGGTGAGTAAATTAATAACAATTACTGTGTAATTCTAAAAGAGTCTTCCGGGCTGATTTGCCGTGGTCTGCTGGAGTAACTTGGTCCAGACATTTCGTCCACTACTGTGGTGGATATCATCAGTGGCGTGGTGACTTGGACAATTTGAAAAGTCAGCGGTCGCTGAACATGCTATAGAAGCGGAGGGGGAACATGTCATCAAGTCTCAGGACACCAGCATTCTATCTAACATCTCACACTACCATGCTCGACTACAGAGCGAAGCCATAGAAATTTATAAACATGCCAATAACTTCAATAGGAAAGAGGAAGCCCTTAAGCTCAACAAAACTTGGTACCCCGTCATCGATAACATTAAACAACACAGACAGTCAAGCAACACAAACCAATCAGAATCTAGTAGCGCCCGAGATGCAGCTAGCCCCCTCCCACCAACCGCACTGCCTCAGCAAGCCCCGAGCCAATCAGAGAAGACCCCTCCGTGTATAAATTCTGCATCCCAGACAGTCAACGCCTCAGACACAACAGTGCCTTCACCAAGAAGACTTCGACCACGCCACCGATGATGTCCACCACAGTAGTAGACGAAACGTCTGGACCAAGTTACTCCAGCAGACCACGGCAAATCAGCCCGGAAGACTCTTTTAGAATTTCGAACACCGGCCGTGAAAGCCTACGCCTACTCAATTACTGTGTAGTTATCACAGTCAAAGCAAGTGGTATACTAAACCCTAACTCTCCTATTATGCAAGTGGGCAGGCTTCCACCATTGCACATCTATGCTTCAGGAGCGGTGGAGTGCCATGACGAACTGAATGGCCTGTATAAATTGGGGGAAAACAACGGAAAAACAATCGTTCTTGGACTCTAACCAAGGGGAACAAATATTTCATCTTTTATATGAGTTATTATGAAAGCATCGTATAGTGAAGACACTAATTGTGCACAATTATTGGTAGATGTGTGTCGCAATAAAGTAGAAAACAGATAATTCTTCTAAATAGATAACAAGAAGAATGAACAATCTGCCAGTGACCATGCAGAGAAGAAATAACGCAAAATATACATAAATATTATTAATGCTTTGCTATCTGTGATTCTAACTCAGGTGAAACCAATAAAAGCACTGCCATGTTGGGATGCCTTTTTGAGTTGCATATGAACATTTAAGAAATTCTAATAATGTTTTGTTCTTTTTCTTCAAAATGGTAAGAATGTCATGTCCTTATGGTCCAAAACACAATCCTTGTTTACATCTAGGTGAATTTTGGAACTGAAATAGTGAGAAAAAGAGGCAGTGCTTGTTACATTCATACTCTTGAAAGTTACAGATCTCCGTAGAACTAATAACAGCATATCCAACAAACTGCCTCCCTCCTAAAGACTTTTGCGTAAATAGAACCATTAAGCTTACCTTAAGGCTCTTTGGCTGTTGTTTGAGTTCAAGAGCATGCTTTTTACGAAGTTCACGCTCTGAGCGATTCATATAGTCTTGCTGATTCTGGAGCTCAGTGCTATGCTGACGCTGTATCTGATCTTCACGCAGCTGATGCACAGCTTTTTGTTGGCGATATTCCAGTTCCTGTGTTTTCTCATGATGCCTTAACAGCATTGCATGAGCCTGCTCCAGCTGTTGCTGTCGTTTGTTTAGCTCCTACATAAGAGAAAAGCATATCAATACACACTGCAGTGAAAAGCTGCTTTCTTGTATCCTTTCAAAATTACAAATTATTAGTGAACACTAATCTTTTGCATATCTTTAAACAAATATCAAATGTCCATCATCTACTTCTTATGGAATGGATTCACTATGAATTAAATAAACTAATAATAAAAAACCTGATGTTTCTTTCACAAAACTTTCTCTAGTCACTATCATACATGTTACACGGTTCCTATACTTAAAAATTAAAAAAAATTATTTTCTTGTTTAACGGCGCTGTCAATTGCCAGGATCACATCAGCGTCACCGGTGTGCCGGAATTTTTTCCCGCAGGAGCTTTTACATGCCAGTAAGTCTACTGATATGGAGCTGTCGTTTTTAAGCACACTTAAAAACCATCGGCCTGGGCCGGGTTTGAACCCGCGACCTTGGGATCAGTAGGCCAGCGTCTAACTAACTGAGCCACCCAGACCGACACGGTTCCTATAAACTATCTATTTCATTATGATTTATATATGCCAACAAACATACGGTTGATTCTACCTCTCAAATATCTACTTCATATAAATCAGGTTAAGCCTTGCGCGAAATAGTTTGACCACACATTTTGTTGCAGCTACAAAATGGATACAAGAAATCAAAGCAATAATGTTTAAAACAGAGTTGTAATGTGTTGCCCTTGAATTTCTACATTCTTTTCATGACACTGCAAGAAACAACTGAATGACAATTTAAAAATAAATGTTGAAAATTCAAACCAATCATAATATCTCAAATGGCTGATGACACAAAAAGCAATTTGAAATAAATTTGTTTTAAAGTGATCCGCATTTTTTGTGCAATACATTTTTGATCATATTTTATTATTGACCTTTTCTACAAAATTATATAAAATTCCTTACGTAAGGACTTCACCAGTTCTTCTCACACATTTTACTTGTAATGTGTTGTTGTTGTTTTCTAGTGCCTTGCATCTGGCAATGAAGCCATTAGCATTAGTGCTTTCCAATACTTTTGAACTGTAGTTTCTTCTGATCTTAATGCTTCACAGGTCTTCAAGTTTTACTTGTAATGTAAATATCTTAAATATACAGTATTTAAATCAAAATAGAGGCAATTTTTGAGACACTCAAACATAATTATTTGTTTATGGCAATCAACTTACAGTTAGTATGAGAGGTAGAAATGGAACTTAAAAATTCAATGCCACAGCTGGAATTTGAACCACAGACCCTCCGCTTACCAGGCGGGTGCTTTAGCCATTATGCTACTGTGACAAACTGCCATCTCTTAATGTTATAATTTGTTCATCTAAGTGTTTTTAATGTTGGTTTTATTCATGTTTATTATAAAACATTCACATGCCTACATCCATTCTGCAAAGGCTAGAGAATGATTCTAGTTAGGAAAATTCTACCATCCCAGCTAGGAATCTAATTTAGAGCCTGTGGATTGAGATACAACAACACTCACCATTCTACTATAGAGGTAGTCTAGGAAGAATATTGTGTATGTGAATTAATACTAATACAGTCCATGCAAAAAAGCCAGCATTACCTCTCGTAACAATTCCTGTTCCAAGCTATGGAAGATCAGCAGCTTTTTTCTACGAAATTTACGAATTTCTAGATCAAGGTATTCTTTCTGGCCCCGAACCAGTCGCTGCTCTTCCTGAGCTTCTAACTGTTTCAAATTGTCCTTCTGAGTCCTGGAAACCAACAAAACACAATAAGCACAACTGACATAACATTTAAAACTTTAAACAATACTCTTACAGCTTGTACAGCCATAGAAAAAAAGATTGAGTGCTGTAAATTTTCTAAGTGTCGCTTCGGCCTGACGGAAATATAACAAGTAACCAGAGCATGTTTCACACAAGATGCGTGCACTACGCTCCAAAGCAAGCTTGCACAGATACAGTTCATTATTTTATAATATAAAAGAGCAACCAAGGTACAATCAAAAGAACTGTTCTTTGCCAACATGCACATAAACGCTCATGAAATACGCAGGCCAAATCCTGAGGGTTCAACTGTCAGAGTTCCCTATATACGAGAAAAGGTTGTCCGTGGTAGGAGTGGCTCAGTGCCAGCATTCTGTACTTGAAACTCAGTGTGCTATGCAGGATGGAGGTTCGAGTACCCCGGACCCCAGTCGTTTTATGGTTTCTTCTTTTTTATTTTTCTTTCATATTGACCTATATTATATTCTGTAAATCAATATTGACTACTATATGTGAAACCTTTATCAACTGTTCTCACAAACTAGAAAATAAAGAAAAATACAATAACGTCACCTCCAGTTGCTTTTAAAAGTTTCGTTGAGGACCTCTTTCGGTGCTCAATGGAACTAAACATAAGTGTGTGACTAACACGAAAGAAACACAATGATAAAAGAATCAAGCTTCTCACCAGTAGTTGAAAGAGTTGCCATTCATATAGATACCTAAATACATATATCAAAGTACTCAATTCTTAACTAATATTGCATAAAATCTATATTACTTTAAATTAAAAATACAAAGTAGATCATGAAAATAGAGGAAACAAAATAAAGGGAGGAAAAAGTATTTTCTGTTGGTGAGGTTTCAACCTAAGTTCACCATGCGTTACCTCTGAGCTGTATTTGCTTAGGGCTCGAAACATCTACTGCCACATCCATATATACGCTCTAACACCGGCCACATTTTAATTTATCGTATTCAGGGTACTTCATGTCTTATGAAGTATGTCACTGGTTGTTTCAGTTGACTGGATATCGCTGCTTCTCCTATATGTAGAACTACCAATGCACACAGCATCAGGCACAAACACGTTTGGGTTTGTTAACAAATTAGCTAACGAAGAATGGGAAGTATGGTGCTAGTTCTCGCATCACCCTCTTTCTTTATCAGGAACCAATACAAATGCAGGCACGATTCAAGAGACAGCCTATATATGTGTTCAACAGACAACATATGCCGCTGAGACTATTAGATAGGTTTAACTGCATTTTGCAAATACCAACCAGTGTAAACTGCACTGCGATATGTAGAGAGATTTAGAAATTTTCTGCTCTCAGAGTGCGCTCAATCATTTTTCCATGGCTGTACTTTGATAACACTAATTCTAGAAAATATTTGCAGAATACTATTAAGTGTGTTGAAATCGTGAGAATTAAATGCTACCTTCATTTCTTTTTCTCTTATTTGATAGGTAATATGTGGCATACATCACTGATTTGCTGAAACTGAATTTCTATTTTACTTATACTATGATAAATCTTACAAAAATTGAAGCTATAATATTGTAACTGGACTTCTCAGAAAAAGACATGAGGGCAAGAAATCTGTTTTGCAAGGCATTCTCATTGCATTTACTATTATATGACCACCAATAGCAAGTATTGTGACACATAACAAAAATCAGCTCAGTTAGTTTTTATCACTTAATCTTCTAAAATTTTACCACAAATAGTTTTCTTCTGATTGTTAACACAGTCTAGTCTTTCGGGCTATCACAGCTCTCAATTTTTACTTCTCATAACCTTGCTCTGTCCTTTTAGTGTCTGTCTTCACTTCCTCTGTCTCTCATGCACCAATTACAACAATGTAATCACTCACGATGCTTGTTGAATTTTCTTATAATATACCAACTCGACAGCACACGTGTCTTGCACTCAATGACCAACTTGTGTCTGTAACTGTAACTTAAAAACTCACTGCTCTTCTCATTCCCCTTTATATACTGGGGATGATGTTACACAGATCTTTCTCGAGTTATGCACATGCACGCACACACACACATGTTTGCGTGAAGGGGAAATGATGCAGTTAGAAGGCTTGCAAACGTTCTTGAAACCCCTTTTGTTCATGCCACTTCAATTGTTGACAGTCACATACACACAGCAGTTGAGACAACCTCACATCTTTGCCCGCTTGCCGGCATGGCACATGGTGTGAAGTAGCTTGTCCCCGTTCATCCATGTTGTGTGCTGAACCCAACGTCACAGTATTTACTGAAACTCTGTTCATAGCATACAATAATGCCACTGCACTTCCATTGAGAAATTGATTCTAATGTCTTATTACACATCCGCGACATCATTGGAAATTATTTACAGTAGCTTCAACTCAACATATCACTAATGAAAAATACAAACTGAGATAGAATGAATAAATATTTCTGTAAAACTATGCTTAAAAGAGGTGGGCGGAAACACATCCCATGAGGTAAACCAAAAGAATTCACCCCATTTACCATGAGCTATAAACACAAACGGTCACAAAAAATGGAAACTTAATAACTCACATCCATAAACTGTGAATAAAATAAACAGTCTACATGAGGGAGTTGACTTTAAAATTCATGTTGTCTATTATGAAATCTTTGGACCCATTTATTATTCATCTTTTACTGCTGGTTATCACTAGAGGTCACTGAGGTGCAATAAAATTTTGAAGTGAAGGAGAACCAAATTGCTGATGGACATATGTACATTTAAGACATGGCTTATTGACCAATTAGCAGGGTAGACACAGACAGTAATCTTAAGCTAGTGTGAAGTCTTACATTATTATTGACAACATATCACAATATAATGTAATAGGATTTAATGCCTTGACATGTTCATCATGAAAATCTTTCACAAAGCCATAACAATGCCTCCATTGCCATAAGGTAGTAAAAAGGTTTTCAATCCCATACAGTTTATGGACAAACTAATAGTTGGAAAGTATGCCATTACATAAGTATAGGAGGAGAGGGAGGGAAGGAGAGAGAGGGGAGAGAGAGAGGAAGAGAGAGGGAGGGTGAGAGTGAGAGACAGATGGAGAAGAGGAAGCAGAAAACAAAGATAATTCAGTTAACATTATTGTATACTACTTACTGCAATGTTGCATCACGCTGTCTCTTAGGAGTTGATTCATCTACACTTAATTCTCGTTTCCACCTTTCCTTGTTTGCTTTGTACTCCTTTTTCTTTTGCGTCTCAAATGCTTTGCGCTCCTGTTCTTGTCGCCCAGTTATTTCTTTTTGTAATTTCTTCTCTGCTGCTAAGTTTTGTTTCAACTGGAAAGAAGATATATATGCATGTATATCACTAATGTTTTCAAATCACTTATGTAACAATGAATGCTACGTAAAATATACTCTGTTGGGAAGGATCTTCTTCCTAAATTAAGCATTAAGTTAAACATGTAGCACTACAGTCCATATCAGACCAGGGCCTGCCAACCCGACTGCCGACTTCACGTCCACATATGCAAGGTAGAGGTGGGCGATCATCAACCGATACAGGGAGGAGATGTGGTCAGCATCACGACACCCCCAGCCGGAAAGTTGGCTTTCATGACCAGGGCTGCTTACCTATCGCAAGCTCCTCAATTTCCTCACAATGCTGAGTCGGCACCGGTCCTATACCCGGGACTTAAAATCTGGGATCGAACCCAGGCTGCATCCCATGGCAGGGAACCAGGACATGATGCCCTAGCCCACTACGCCACAGCGCAGGACAAAGCATTGCATGGTGCTTAATAAAGTAGATAAAATTATTCATATCCAGACCCAAATGTAAAATTTTAGAACTGTTTATATCAGTGTTATCTTTTGAAACTCATTCATTTACTCCTCAAACCTGCTATAACTTCCAATGATTTTTCCCTCTGAGCATCACAATACTTTTTTTGCCCAATTGGCCATCACTGGAAATGACCTTATAAACAAACAAAAGTTGCTGAGGATAAAAACAATGCAAGAATATTATGCGCAGAATGAAAGAAACCCTACTCTGAATTTGTGAGAATTTTCAGCATATGTATATCTTCAAATGCCATTGCTGCCCAAGCCCCTAGAGGTTTATATGGCACAATCAACACTGCTTTAGTACACAATGTTTATATCAGAAATATTTTTCATTAGTGGTTTTTTACCTTCTTCTCAAGCTCTTGTTGATGCCGGAATTGTAATTTCTCCAATTCTTTACTGAACTGCTGCAGCAAAGATTCATACTCCTTGTCCAGCAGCTGTTTATGGCTTTCCATTTCTATTTTACATCGCTCTTCAAGCTGGAATAAATAATTAGAACAATAGTAGTAGTACCATCACTAGTAGTGACAGTAATAACAATAGTAACAACAATAATAATAACAACAACAACAACAATGTATTCACCATTTGGTGATTACAATAGGCTTCATAAGGGAAAAAATGAAAATCTGTAAACTAAATAGTGTAACTAGTTAGTGAGCATCATAGAGGATTGTTTCCAATCTCTGGTAACGAATTGCAAATGTGATTATTGCATTTCTGTGTGCCCAGCAAGGTCAAGCGATTGTGAAACAAACAAACCAGTTCTTGTGCTGCCTTTATTACAGTAGGATGTGTGTGGTTGTCATTATGCCTAAGCAAACTGAACCATTTTAACTGGACAATGTCCAGTTGAAAATGGAGGAAAGTTAGCCTCCAAAACGCATTCTGGAAAATTATAAATGTAAGTGTTGTTTAGTGTTATTGACTCACCTTTTAGATTAAATTGATTATAACAACACTGTTTTCAAACTTCTAAAAAAAGAAAAAACCATATTGGGAAGGCTACAGTATTGCCCTTTCCAATGCCTAGTATAGTTATTCTGCTATTACTGAAGCACGCAAGAGATAAAATTTTGTCAAGTACAGTATTAGCTCAGTGTTGAATAAAAAGGGAAAGGGCTGCATGGGATTAACTCCAAAAGCAAGACACAGGCAACCCATGACCTGCTGCAAACGTTCTCCAGAGATAAGGAAGATCAAGACCCTCTTCTCTGGCAGTAATTCAGCCATGCAACAGACCATTGCAAACAAATTGTCAACCATTATAAACTTTTGGTTTTTTTTTCCTTATCTGATTATCCTCTCCTTAAGTAGGACTTACACCCTAGGACTTACAAGCCAGTGCCTAGAGGTCAGACGCCTATCAGGAAGCATAGGAACCCATGGACCGGATAGAGTGAAGACCTGGAAGTGGGTGGTCAGCCATGCACCAGGGTGCAGAAGAGAATAATATGAAATGCAGGCAAAATTGATGATTGGAAGCAATTGGTGGAATGAGTGGTGGGGGAAACCGGAAAACCCAGAGAAAACCTGCCCTGACACTGCTTCGTCCACCACAAATACTACATGCGGGTCCAGGGATCGAACCTAGGCAGTCTAGGTGGTAGACAAATGCTCTAACCGCTCAGCCACGGTGCCGCTCCATTATAAACAAATATGGAGAAATGTCACAACGGTCAAGTTCATAGGTTGCTGCCACATCACACTTGACTGCCACACCAACAACAAGAAGCTCTATGAGAAGCACCTGGCTTGTGTGTTTAAAAACACCAACAATAAGTTTGCTGGCATAAATAAATAAAAAATATCTTCCTTTCATAGAAGTTTGAAAACAGTGTTGTTGTAATTAATTTAATTTAAAAGGTGAGTTAATTAATAACACTGAACAACACTTACAACATATTTTTCCGGGACGCGTTTCGAAGGTTAACTTTCTTCCATTAGTTATTGTCCGGTTGATAATGGAGGAAAGTTAACCTTCGAAACGGAAAAATATGTTGTAAGTGTTGTTCAGTGTTATTAATTAACTCACCTTTTAAATTAAATTAAAAAATTAATTAATTAAAGTGTTTAGAATTTTGAGTGGTCGGAAGCTTTCACAGCCGGAGTTAGAATTAAGGCTAGAGATTTCTTCTGGGCTTAAAAGCCGTAGTCTGCTGGAGTTTTGAGGTTCAGACATTACGTCCACACCTGTGGTGATCATCAGTGCCGTAGTCTGAGTCTTCTCGGTGAAGGTTCAGTTACAACAGAATCGTTTATGACTGGAGGTGCCATATTTATATGTGGGCCGCTCACAAGGGATTGGCTGGGCTTGAGCAGGAGATATGTGTTAGATGGGCGGGGCTTCTCTGCTCTGATTGCTGAATGGTTTACTTGATTTCTCTGCATTAAGGTTTTTTTTTTTATGTTTGAGTATTGGATGCCAGGTTTTGTTCAATTTTAGAGTTTCTTCCTTTCTGTTAAAATTATTGGGGTGTTTGTAAATTTCTATGGCTTTACGTTGTATTTAGAATTTATTTATGCCAGCAAGCGTACTGTACACAAGCCATGTGTGGGCAATGTTTGTGAGGTGGAATCGGAACTGAAAAATTCAATGCCACAACTGGGATTTGAACCACAGACCCTCCACTTACCAGGTGGGTACTCTAACCATTAAGCTACTGTGACAGCCTGCCAAAATGACCTTGAATTCTCCAAATGATTCATAGTTTTCTCCCAGTAAACCACAAAGGCAGTCTCACATCAGAGACAATCACTCCAATGGCGACTTACTATTGTAAGCATTTTATGTCCTGGGATTAAATAACCTTTAGATAGTAATTAGTATTTATTTAGGACAACAGTGTGTTGTATATATTTATGCATCCGATAACGTTTCCAGATGTTCTAATTGTAGCACCACCCCCTCCAAAAAAAAATCCTGCATCTGTCCCTGCCTGAAGGCATTATAAAACAGCAAAAGTTAAGTGAGGAAAGGAAGTGGAAGTGATAAAGAGATAAGAAAAAAGTGAATCTGTGAGATATAGGATATTATCAGTGAATGATCATGAAAATAAGAAAGAATGAGGGGAAAAAATACATTTTAGAATGGAATGGGTAATTTAAAATAATTAATTTAGGGAAATGGAAAGTATAAGAGAATTTGGTGAAAATAAGTGAATTGAAAGACAAAGTTGAATAAGGTTAATTAACAGTAGTTAAAGAATAAACAGCACACGTCTAAATATGTTGTTAGCTAATGTGGATTTCTGACAATGAAGTCATTAATCCTCCTGCTCTCCAATATTTTTCACAATGATATTGAAGAGAGCAATAGCAGTAATAGTAACCGTTTTTTTAGAGAGCACCATATTTTTATGTTTTGGCGGTCACATCGCTCTCTCACAACCCCCAGAATGTCTGGAGGACCACACCTGTTGTTGGTTTACGAGTCTCACTGACCTGACTGGGAGAATTATCAAAATAAATTCACCGACCATATCCTCTGATTACCAATCAGAGGACGTATTACATGCCATGACAGGTCAGCACGTTAGGGGTTAAGATTTTATAGAGAAATTAGAGAAATGGAGAGGTTGGAAAAATAAAGACTCCCTAGCCCTCGGGAACCCTACTAGCATCGGGGTCAGAAGAGAACAAGAGATGACCAAGGTAAGGTCAGATAGAAAAGTTACAGTGAGGAGCAAAATACCAGTAAGTGGAAGTAATGTTCTGCTCAGCTTGGGTACCTTGTGGTCGCTATTCACATATCCCCTAGACGGAGACCCCTGAGGCCAAAATTAGAAACTAAAAACTTCACTTATCTTAGTAATGTTGCAAGTTATTTTTTCAAACACTGACTCGAGTTTCAAGTTGACTCCAATTCATTCTCAAAGTTAGTTTCCAATTTGTTCTTACTTTAGAATTATGTACATGAATTATTCCTTATATTATTTTGAGCTCAAAAATGATTATTTTCTAATTAATCAACATTTTGCTACTGAAGAAGATGATTCTATCTCTCTCAATACCTCTATTGTGGCAATTGTTCTTAGGTGGGTGAACCTAAAGATCAATAATGTCAATATAATGGTGGTTCTTCTGTTATTATTTAAATGTGGGAATAAATGGTTTGTTTTAAGAACAGAATGCATTGTGTTTGAGAGGAATAAGTTGGACTGAAAAATTCAATGCCACGTCTAAATATTATATGTAGTAAATCTCAGAGGTCTGTCAAATGACAGAGGGGCTAGGGCCCAGGTTCATGGAGAGCCCAAGATGTATATGCTTTAGTATTCAATACATTCATATTCATATTGCTACGTTTTGAATTTATTTTTAGCAGTTTCATCTATACTGAATTTCGTATTAAAACTAGCCTACAATCCAGATGAACTGGAAAACAATAGAACGCACTCATACCTTAAGCAAGGCAGCCTGATGTTCACGTCGCATCCTCTTATAGCCCGTCATCTGCTCATGCATCTCTTCCTGCATGTGTTCTTTTTGTTGTTTTGTGACTATAGAGGTCGTGCGGATTGTGGCAAAAGGCCCATGATCCTGGAGAGCGTTTGAATTACTGGCCTGTGAATAAATAAAAATAAACATCACTCTTAATAAATACATTGCAGTACAAAAGGTAGAAAGACAATAAAGGATAATTATCTAATTTAAAGTTCTATTAAAAAGAACTAAATATACTGAAATGGAATGATGTACAGTTATTACTTTCTTGCAGCATTTAAGTACTTTCATACAAAGTGAAAATTAAAATATACTGATACTATGACGTGAGGTTCATGAACTGCTGAATGTAAGTTCAATATAAGCTCATCAAACAAAAAATTAACCACCTTAGTGCACATGCACAATTGAATTGTTAGGCCTTTACTGAAGTCACCGTGATCGAGTCACAGTGTGTAATTAATTATTTTGTTGTTTAACGACGCTGTCAATTGCCAGGATCACATCAGCGTCGCTGATGTGCCGGAATTTTGTCCCGCAGTTCTTTTACATGCCAGTAAATCTACTGTACTGCCTGTATGTGAGCATAAGGCAATAGTGATCAGTGTGACAGTTTCAAATGGACAGTGTATGTAAACATGGGTAAATATAAGGATGTGATAGAGTGGCAAAAAAGGGCTATTGTGTTTGTGTGCGCCCATGGCCATACAGTATCTGAAGTTGCTTGATTTGTTAGTGTTTTCAGTGGACTGTTTAACGTGTCTAAAAGAATTGGTGTAATACATGTGCCCACGAAACACTGAGTCAGAATTGTGGTTGGAAAAACATTGACTGAGATGCACCAAAGACACATTTCACCTTTTGTGAAACAAAATTGCTTCTAAACCTGACAGGAACTGCTGCAGTCAGTGCATGTGCATCTCAATTTGTTAGCCACAGAAAATTACAAAGGAAACCGCATGTAACGCACACTTCCACATAAAGCTGTACGAGTTCAAAGGTCTAGAAATTATTGGATGTGGACAGTAGCTGACTGGCACAAGACAATGTAGTCTGATAATCACGTTGCCTTTATTCAAGTGATGCATGTTGTGAAGTGCGCTAAAGTCCATATGAAGCATTTCAATCTGAATGTGTGCAAGGTCCGATACAAGCTGGAGGTGAGTGTGATGTTTTGGGGGTGTTTTTCTTGCCATGGATTGGCCCTGCTCATTGAGGTGACCACTAACATGACCCAGCGTGTTTATTTGAACATTCTGAATGATCAGGCATTGCCTTTCAGTCTACATCTGCATGATGACTATGCTATTCATACCCCTGTTTTTCAAGATGAAAACAGCAAAATTAATTGGGCTGGAAGACTATGTGACTGGTTTGATGAACACTACCCCAGCCTACTATATCTTGATTGGTCTGCAAAATCATCTAACATGAACCCCTTAGAAAATCTGTGGGACATGTTGCAACAGCGGGTAGAATGCAGACATCAACATCCCTGCAATTTGGTGGAGCTGAGCAAATAAATTCTCAGTAAGTGGCTGAACCTGAATCCAACTTACCTGCAAAACCTTGTGAACTGCCTAACTGAATTCAGACAGTTATCAAGCACAGATACGGAGTTACATGGTATTAAATGACACTTGTAATGATTTCTCTAGGGGTGACTGATTTGTTTGTCCGGTGAGCTTACCAGACTAACAGAAAATAAAATTTAAATCAATGAGAGGAAATAATTAAAGCTTAAGCATTTTAAGTTCAGCCCATACATTAATATGCATTTGTGCACATTATTTTTAACATATTCTGTTAGCCCAGTCATAAACATTGCCACCCACAAAGGGGTAAGGACATAATACAAGCCTCACACACATTTTCAGTGCAGTATTTATGTTGTGATATTTTAGTATGTTGATAGCTAGGCTTCAGACATATAATTAATAGTCATTAGACTATCAAAGTTCATTCACAAAAGCTGCCCAATGAAAAAGATTATATTCTAAGAACCAATATAGTAATACATAGAAATAATTTGCATATAAATGGACTTACCTTGCCAAATTTTTCTTGTATGCATATCAATTACCCACCCCTTCCAGAAAAAAGCCATTGTATGCATATTTTTATAATGACTTTAAAAGCCCCGCATTGTTCCTTTATAAATAATAATTATTAATGTTTAAGAATTAACGAAACATTAGAAAACAAGTTATTTTATAAGGTAGCAGTTCTGAACATGCCTATGTCTATTCTTACTGCTTTTGCCACAAACTGCTATATCTTTTTTGTTATCCTTTATTTTTCGTTTCAGCAGCAAAACTAAGGTTTCATTTTTCCCAGGAAGTCAAATAATGATCATAAGTAAAACGGAGAAGAGATATTGTGATAAATTAAAAAGTCATAAAAATAATTGGTAGTGTACAAAAGAAGAGAATTGAGAATTCAAATATGAACTTAAACTGAGAAGATATAAAAAGCAATGACAGTGTAAACAATTTTGGCATGTATATAAAAACATTGTGTGTACCAAGTCCATAAGATATAAGATGGAATAAATGCAGATAACACTGAAGAGGGGCATTATTTCTGCTTATAGTTTATGGTAGAAATAAAACAAAATGTAAAATGAAGCTTCATTTTTTATAAGTACACACATCTATCTGGTTACAATTTAGTCACAGGCTTTTTCTAATTCGGCAATTACTTTTAACCGTTATTTTATGCAAACCAACTTACTGATGGTTTTAAACACTAAAGCCTTGTGTGGGCAATGTTTGAGAAAATGTTTGGAAAAAAAGTGCACTTGAATGAACATTTCTCAAAAGTATTTAGACTTGTTTAAATGCAATTCCAATGAGATTCCCTGTTTCATAATGCAAAATGAAGTACTAGCTATTTACAATAAACTTTTTTGGGGGAAACTGAACTGATGTATTATAAAAGGCAACTAACTCTAAACCGAGTTGACCTTTGTTTCAAAAAGGTGGCCACAAGTAATCTTTTGTAAAAAAATGTTGAAAGTGACTAGTTTACAGGTCTGTGTAAGACGTACTCAATCAATCATGTGATCTTGGTGAGCACCTTCTTCAAAGTACTCAAGAGAATGCATGTTACATTATGAATGATGTTACATAAAGGTAGATGTATGAACCACATATTTTTAGCACAAAACTGATATTTAATTTATATGGGTACAGAAATGTTTCATTTTAAGAATTCTGAAGATCGATTCACAATTGTGGAAAACAGAGAAGCTTCCTATGAAGGTTTGAAGTCTTGAACTATGAAGTTAACTTGTTTTAAACATAGGCTCGCAATTAAAGAACCGACATAGGGAAGTGGCGACCCCATCGCCCAGTGGCAAACCACTGCAAACAGCCTCCCAAGTATTGGCAGGAAAACTAAAACTTTTCGGGGTTGGGAGGAAATGCCCAATCCCTACCTAAGAACTGAGGATCTAACCAAGTACCCTGGGGATAAAGCTTAAGCATGGGCTAATAATCCACCTTAACTAAAGTATGATACAAAAGGAAAATGTGAGCCTTGGAAAGGGACAGATAAATAGACAAAGACTGCGCAAGAAATATGGATTAAGAATTGCAACATGGAATATAAAAACGTTAGCTGGAAAAGAAGTAAAAGAGTGGTGTCTAATAAAGGAAATACTTGGGACAAGTTCAATATTTTGTACTCTATGGTGGCAAGGGATTATACTGGATTGTGTTCAGTGAGTTTACAAGTTGCCATAGACACCGGTGAACATTGAACATGTCAATGGAAATATACAGTATACAGTATGTAATTCTTCTTTCCTTTAGAAAAACAGTTGCAGAAAGAACAATTTTTGAGATAAGTGAGTTATAAGGGACAAAATTAATTGTATGAGCAACAATTTCATGCATAAGAGTTATAAAACAAATGATCTTAAATTAGCATTGCAATTAAATAGTTAACTTATTAATGTAGCATAATGCAATTTAAAAGGGATTAAAACCAGAGGTTTATGAGAGTCCATTCCTTACACACTAGTTTTAATTACTGGAAAATTCATGAAACTCTGAAGATTCTGTTCACTGACACTGTTGGATAAAGAGCAACAGTAATCTATATCAATAGCAAAATGGAACTTGCTTCAGGTGCAGAATTAGTTAATGAAAAAAAATTGATTTCTCCTGTTGTAAATAGTTTTAAATGGAACCCGCACCCACAATCAGATTAAGTACAAGTTGCAGATATTGCCTTAAAGGACAAAAAGTTAAAGCACATATATGAGGGTCACTACAAAAGTGCTGAAATATGAAAAAATGAAAGTTGATCCCTCGAATTGGATACAGGATGGATAGCCCCATCCTTTGTGAATAAACTGGCCTCAGGTAGTGACACTCCCACTCCAGGAATTCCAGCAATGCAAGGATGAACAACTCATGCACAGGTAGGTAGCCAGTCCCTACAATGGAGGTTGGAACGTCGTGATGGAGAGTAATCCCATGCACGGCTGCCATTCTTGAAGCTTGACAAAAACTTGCAAGCAAACTGTGGTGCACCAATTAGTGGTAACTATGCTTTGCTCCTCCAGAGAAATAGTTGCCAAGACCACCCTTTAGGTAAAATTAGGCCACTATTTTCTGTGGACACTTTGGTAACACTTAACTTTTAACGATGGATTGTCATAACAAAAGATCCACACAGCTGATTGCCACTTGGTCTCTGCATCAAACTAATAAATCCAGGTTTCATTATCTGTGATAATATCAGAAATCTGTTTGGAGTCCCTGCTTTGGATCTTGTCAGCATCTCACACCATTCAACATGTTTTTGTTCTTCCGACACACTGTGAGGCACTCAGGGTGTGAATTTTCAAAACTGTTCACAATTCAATCTGCAATGCTGCCTCAATTTCTTTAAATGTTATGAGATTATTTTTGTGAAGCACTTTTCTTAACACTGCAATGTTTTTCTCAGTCACTGCCACTCCGGGACAAGCACTTCTCTCATCTTTCAAGACATTTGGCCCTTTTAAATTCCTGGAACCCCCAAAAAACTGTGGCATGGGAAGGAGCAATGTCCCCAAAAGCCTGCGGCAAATGTTCAAGACTTTTGCCCGGTTTAACCCACTTTTAAGATCATAGAAAATTGTTGGCCAAAAATGCTCTTCCAAGTTCGATTTACAGAAACTGATTACCTGCATGCTGCAGGTTGTTATCCTTACACTGCTGGAATTCCTTCAGTGGGAGAGTCACTACTTGATACCAAAATATGATTTGGTATCAAGTATATACTTGATACCAGTTTACTCACAAGGGGCGGTGCTATCCCATCCTGCTCAAGTTGATCAGCTTTCATTCTCTCACATCTTGAAATTTCGTAGTGATCCTCATAATGCTTGTACAACACACTAGCCAGCAGTACTATTGATTCTAATTATTATGTTATTTTTAATGCTTAATTCATCTAGAAATGAGCAATTACTTTCTGGCATGCTAAAAACAGACAGCACACACTTAATGACATGTAATGTAAGTCCATGCCTTGCTAATGCTTTTAGCATATAGTATCTCAAAAAACATACTATTTTTTCTGATATCACCATTCAAAAGGTTGCAGTTTTTTGTGCTTCTTATTGTTATTATTGCCAATACTTGAATGTTATTTGGACTTCTTGAATGTTATATATATGATAGCAAAAAGCCATTAGAAAATTATGCATACAAAGCAAATCCAATACACAGCAATATTTTTTCAAGCAAAACCATGTTACTAAATGGCAAGTCAACTTCTATCCTTGCATGTTAATATGAATGGATTAAAAAATAAATTATGATATCTAAGACCAGAAGTTCAACATATGTGTATTATTTCTTGCTCTTGCTTAATATATTAAGAACAAGGAACTGCAAATTAGCAACAGCTGACCACCATTACTAATTCTGTATCTGTACACACAGAATTCTCATAAAATTAGGAACTTTTATTTGTAACATTTAAAACATAAGCACATAAAAAAGGACTGCAGCTTCTGCAAGCACTGAACCATGCAAACATAAACCAAAAAAGTTATCTTAAAGCAAAATTTACGTGAATAGTTTTGATAAATGCAACTTCAATTCCTTTTTACATTCACTGACAATAATGAATTATTACTTTTTACATTTAAAGGGATTAAGAAGCAAACATTATTCATGAACAACCTGAAAGTTTACATTTGTAACAACTCTGGAAATCCTGAGCTGCCTCAGGATCATTTTGCCATGATGGCACTGTGCAGATGAAATAAAATCCTATACATCTTTACAAAATTGGAATAGTAACATCTCCGAACTGCTTACTGTGCTCCAAGGAAGAAGAAATGGACATGGAACATTTTAAAAATTGTGACTCCTGAAAATCTAACATCAAAGTATTGGGAAGCTAGAAGGAGACTGATTTCATGAATAACTCGTGAATGAACAAATGCATGCATGCATGCACACAGGCATGCACATGCATTCTTTGTGTAATAAGATTTTGTTTATTTCTTATGATTGAATCTGGTACCAGTTCCAGTTTTTTCCAACATTTTATAAGTGAAAGTGAGCGTAAATAAAGTGACTCAAAAAACTGGATTCAATACATAAAGAATATGTCACTGTTAATATTGCTTCTATTGTTAATACCAACTAGCTGCCTTGAAGTTCGATTCACCATTTATACAATACCCCATTGAGTAAAGACCAGTTTTTTAACCTCTTGAGCAATGGCCATTTAAAACGTCCACGAGCCGAGAACTGCTAGCATTTAAATTGTTAAATGCGCTTCGTATATACACAGCTGTATTTTGTGTAAATATTAAGTTATTTTAATGAAACAAAAACTGGTATAAAACTCGTTATTTGCAGTATAAATGTACGTCATCAGCAAAGTTGAGTTGTATTTACAAAATGTTGAAATGGCACAATTTTGTTTCACTGTGATGAAAAGTCAACTTTGCTCTGTCGAATGCATCTAATATAAGTTCTCGGAAAGAAACAGTAAAGAAGCACCCATTGTATGTGTGGCTTATGCGTCAGCATACTGTGTAATAAAGCACTACTGTATGCGTGGTCTCTTGGGTCATCAGAATAGATCAACATTGCAACTTTTGCTAACGCAAGTTTCGTAACTGAGTAGAGCCCGTGTCTTTCTTTGTTGAAATACATACGTATTCCTGCTTGTAGCTGAAGAAAGAAGTGGTATAAAAAGGTGTTTTTGCACCAACTGGATATAACCATATACAATTGTTTGGGGATTTGGACAGCTCTCTAAACCCACACAGGACAATGACCGACCTTGACTGCCGACTATAAATAGCTCGCAGCCTAATTGAACAATACCACGTTGGGGGTTGAAAATCCAAAACCCCTGCACCCCTCAGACTTCAAGGAAAACATTATCCTAAAAGGATACCACCAACAGCAAAGAAGTCCCGCCCATTTCGAAAGTGTTTCGTGTACCGCAAGAAGGGAATTCGCGAATGTGGAGATGTACCTACCCTTATGTGTTTATCCCTGTTTTGAGGGAAATCACTGCAGAACGAACATATTAAGGTAAGCCAATAAAGTATGTAGACCTTTGAGAGGTAGAACTGGAACTTTGCCCACACACGGCTTGTGTGTTTAAAAACACCAACAGTAAGTTTGTTGGCATAAATAAATAATATATAGACCTTACTAAAATGTTTCATAAAGGGAAAGTTATAATAAGTTGAGTTGGATAAGGGATAAATAAGGGTTAAATGCTTAAACACACAGGACGCCCATATCGCTCATCCGTCATTTTAAATGGACGTGATTTCACGTCGATATCCCTCAAGAGGTTAAAGAACAGCAACATATACAGAGACTTAGCACAGTGAAAAGTATTGGCAAACAAGAGGATTAATGACTTCATTGTCAGAAATCCAGCATTAGCTAACAACACAACATATACAAGAAATGGCAGTGTTAAGTGGATTCAACCCGGCCATCATAAGGAACATACTAAAAAGAAAAGAAAAACTTAAGGTAATTTCACAAACCACTACATTGATACTGCTTATGAACACGAACTGAAAATATAAAAAATTCACCCACCATCCCTGGGCTTTTAGAAAGTATGAATGCACCTTCAAAAAATTAAACATAAAACTAGCAGCTCAAAACAAATTTAGGCTGAAGAACCTGCTAAACAAGCCTTTTAAAAACACAATCCCCATAACTTTAAAATCCGGAATTTACCAGATCAACTGTGAGAGCTGTGGAAAGCTACACAGGAAAAACTAAAGAAATTTGGAAATCAGGTTAAGGAACACCAGAGAAACATAAAACTGAAACAAACAGAAAAGTCTGCTGTGGCAAACCATTTTTAGATAGATAATCACAACATAGACCGTAACAAAATTGTTAAAATCTCTTCCTTTACTGAAAAACTGCAACATTTGGGAAAAAAATATACATCAAAAACTGTAATGGAGAAGTAAATTTTGAAATCTCAGCATTGAACAAAGTGTTAAAACTTTGCACCCCTAGCACCAAATGGCAACAGGACCAATGCAACAGAGATGTGTAGGAAGAAGTTATTTCAGTCACCCAACGGCTGAGGATGAGATCAAACGATCTCGAACATGTTCCAGTTTTTCCAACATTTTATAAAGTGACAATGAGTGTAAATAAAGTGACTGCAAAAATCAGATTCAAGACATAGATTAAGTGTACTTCTCTCCAAACGGTAGGACATTATCAAAAATAAACTTATGTTTGCTTCTTTTGCTCAAACATATAAAAATAGAAAACCAGTTAGAATTTGATTAGTCAGCAAGTTAACCAATTTATAACATTAAATATTTTGTTTTGACAGCATTAATAAAAATGTGTTTGGTGTGCAGTTTTAAAAATGCAATTTTTATGCATGCAAGTATGCAAGCACATCCTATGTTCTTGAGCAAGAAATTCTGGTCTTTGATACTGTTATTCAGCATTAGGCTAAGCTCTGAATGAAATGCAGATTTATGGCACATGAATGGGCTCCCACCATTCCCAACCTAAACATGCCCTCATGTGTGATTTTGCCTCACACCTTATGTCTGTTGTGCAAGGAAGGAGGATAGTTGCTGTCATTGCCGTCAGCTGAAGGTGGAAGACTATTGGTCGAGCTGCTCTGAGATGAAGCACTCACCCCCACCGAATGTTCCGATGTTATGCTGTTGCTCTTACTGCTGTCTCCTCCGGTTTGTTCATCTGGAGTATCTGAAACACAAAATCCAGGAAATGAGTATGTCATATATTAAAGTTACACTATTATTTAATGATCATTGCTCTTAATGGTTCCAATAAGCCTTGCATCTCAAAGAATCTTATAAGTTATAACTGGAAGTATTAGCAAATAGAAATACAAAAATTAATATTGAAGGTAAGTTATATTTACACTATACCTCACTTATTGTTTAACCTTGCTTGTCCAATCATTACTGAATAAAAATCAATGTCTAAAATACACAACAATTTGAACAACTTTCTCCACTCTCTTCCACAAACTATTTTTGCAAAAGCTCATCCTTGAATCTTTGTCTTGTTAAGATAAATTTAAATTACCCACTTACATATTCTGTTGTAGGTATACGGAGGATACAGTGGATTAATATGATAAATTGTTACTTTTAAATAGAAAATTTGGAGTTTTTTACTCCATTTTCTCTCTGCACCAGACCATGTTTTGGAGACCATTAGATGAGGACAACAGCCCCCGAAACATGTTCCAGTAAATTTAAACCAAAAAGGTGAGTCAATTAATAAAACTACATAACACTTACTTATAATTTCCCGGAACATGTTTAGGAGTTTCAGCCTCCGAGTTTTACATTTTACATTTAAATGAAAATAACAATGTGTTTTCCCTAAAGATGTAAGTTTAAAATGTTTACTTTCTGTACTACCTATAGTAAGGGAAGGTATGTGTATTTGTGGGTGTGTGTTGTGTGGATGTGCACACCTGTAAGCATGCATCTGTCTGCCTGAAAACAACATAATTAAAAAATGAGAAGCTAGTTAAAAACCAAACTTGATATTTAAGCACAGCAAGAAGTAACATGAAGATTTGCAAGAAAATGTCTCCCATCCTAAACTACACTTTATATGGAAAAATATTCTAACATTTCGATTTTCTCAAAACTTTTGATTAAAATACTGTATGTTTAATGTATTGTCATTGCAAATTAAATGTTTACCTTGAATTTTCTGGAGCGCACAAATCAGATTTTTTAAATAGAGTCTATGTGATGGCAGTTACCACTAGTTGTTTGCAAGAAACCAACCTTGCTTGGGCGTCAGCTGTGTTGTATGTTCTTAGCTTACTGTGTTTAAATTCATAGTTATAGAAGCAAGAGTTGGTGGAGACCTAAGATTAAAAAAATCAACTTCTGGTCAGGGTGTTACATTGTACTCAAGCTAGGGAATTTATCTGTTCTCTTGCGGAATTCTTCAAACAGGAAGCGAATATGATCCCTCACAATGTACCTCTTATTCCTTTTATTCAAGTGAGGAAAAGAACTACACATGCTCTTAAAAAAGTGACTGCTTCTAGAATCTCTAAAGAGAATCGGCAACAGAGAGGTCCATAACAATTTGCAACTCCTGGGAAAGAAAGACGAGCATTTCCAGTTATGCAATTGGAGTTTTCAGTCACATGCCATAAGAAGGCAGATTTATAGGTAATACACTGAAAGGAGCATCCTATCACACATAAGCTGCTTTCTTCTTTTAAAGAAGTAGAGCTTTTTGAGGGCTTTGTTTTCATGAGAAAGGACAAATCGGAACTTGAAGGAAATAGTGTGGTGAATGAAACTTGGATAAACACCAGCCATACCTTGTCAAAATACTGCAAGAAGCCCTATTATAATCAAAAGAGAGAGATCGAACTGTTAAGTACCCAGAGTCACAACTGTGAAGACAAAGATGCAGTGAATTTGTATTCATAACATATTACTTTTCTTCACATTGAGAACAAATTACTTTTGTTCTGAACATAGCCTAATATAGATTATATCTGCATGCTTTTGCTGCCGTGAGATAAACCTGAACACTTATTTATATGTTCCAAGTATTGAGGGTTAAAGACGGGGGGGATATGCAAAACTTGCTATTTGCTTCTTGACAACACTGAAGCTCTCCGCATGGTTGATGGTTGTTGTGTATCTTTTTTTAATAGCAGCCATACCCAAAGTTAATTGGGTGGCTTTTTAAATTTTGAATTAGAGATTCACATTGTTATAAATGTCATTAGATGTCGGAATTAGTATGAGACCAATAAAGGTTCTTAACCAGTTAATTGGCAAGTTTAAAATATGTCTGTAAAGTTGTAAAATTCTGCTGCTGTTCATAATAATGAACCAGGGATTTACAGAAATGGGAATGAAGTAACGGCAGATATTCTATTTCTAATCTTAGCCTTCCTCCATCCACTTCCCTGTGAAAAGATCTTCAAAATTCTAGAATATGTATGGCCTGTAAAAATTTTAAGTTGAAAGATTATCCAAATGTGTAAGTCATAATGACATAAGATAAAAACATATGCAAAAACTGATATGCAAAAATAACATTCAAAAATACATATTTCATTAACATCTTCCAAGAACCAATCACCTGAAAACTTAATCTGAAATAATTCAATGTTCTATGGGTATTTCATCTGATTTTTATAATATATAATCACTAATTTCAGTATAATCTATTATGTAAAATAAATTATAGTTTCAAAAAACTAAAAAGCGTGCTTTAATGATATGAAGTCCACTGGTTCATTATAATTAAACAAAAATCTGTAATACATTTAAAATAAAAAGATTGTATTGGATGTCAAATTTTCTTTGAATTAACTTAGTTATTTTTTATCCTGATGATCCTGGTCAGCACATTAGGACAGTCATGATATTATTGTACTGTCATCAGCCCTTGACACGTATGCAAATATTCAAGTCAATCAGAAAACTCAAGTTGGTGAAAATTATGTTATATTGATAGATTTAGCTAAGTCATTTTTTATCCTGATGATCCTGGTCAGGAAATAAGAAAAAGTCATGATACTGTATTGTCATCAGTCCTTGACATGTGTGCAAATATTCAAGTCAATCAGACAAGTCTAAGTTGGTGAGAATTATGTCAAAAGATTCCGTTACACTGATCAATTTAACTAAGTAATTTTGTTTATCCTCACGATCCTAAAAAGGACATTAAGACAAAGTCATGATATTCTAGTCATCGGTCCTTGAAATCTTTGCAAATTTTGAAGTCAGACGACTCAAGTTGGTGAAAATTACATAACATTTGGGACAGTTATTATAGGATTCCCCAGAAATATTTAAAACAAACATGAACTTGACTTTATTTATTCAACACTCTTTTGTTATCTGGAATATTATTAATTTATTTTGAGATGATTGTCAATTTCTATATCTCAATTATGCTCATACAATCAATGATTATTTTGAGTAATATCACGTTAGAAGTGTTAAAAATATACATCAACATTATTTTCTTGGCATATCCGAGATCATTATAAAATCAAATATAATATATGAAATACGTCATCAGACGTCATAAAGTATTGTAAAGGATACTTCTCTTATTACAAAACCAGAAAGTTCTCATATGCAATATCTTCGGGACTCGAAAGTGCTATTTATTGTTAAATTGTGAAGTTAATTTGTGAATCTATTGCAAGGTGATGGCAATAAATTGAATTAGTGGAGGACCTGAATATTACAAATAATAATACCTTGCCCTTATTTGTCCATTTCTACCCATAACACTGAAGCTAGGACTCACTGCTGATTCACTAAAACCCATTTCATAAAAACCGCTACACATACATATAGGTGAAGCTTATATAAAGCATGTAAAAAAATGCTAATATATGTCCAGTATTTCCCATATCAGTAGACACCCAGTAGAAACTTTGTGTGTATTCAACATATGCAGGTAATAACTATTTTTATTCCTCAAATGTTCAGAATAAGTCAACTGTATAATAACAGGTATTTCTAAATGTTTTTATGCAAAATTACATGCTATCAACTATAACAAACCACAAGCCAGACTTACCATCTGCATCACCAGCTGTAATGCTTTCATTTTCAAATGCTTCAACCATAAGAATTTTCTTCATTTTTCTATAATTTAGATTGTCAAGTTCTCGGACAGCAGCCTTCGTACGTTGGATAAGATCAATGAGAACATGCGGTGATCTGCTGCGACTCACCATTTGATGCTGTAAAAGAAAATACCCATTCTTATTATTGATGCTAATAGCTCTGCAATTCTAAAAATTTACAATTTGAACACAAAAAATGTCCCCAAAACTTTCCTGTAAACTTTTATTTTGCAAATACAATGGTCTACCCTGTAAACAAAAACTAAATTTTTAAATTTATATGGCCACAGAGGTTATTGGCTACTTCAAGATTAAACCTGATAGTAATGGCAAAGACCCATATACCATCAGTATATCTAGGCAAATGTCCTGCTTTAAAGGCTTGCCACTGTTTGGTACGGCAATGCATCTGCACCACAACCCTCTCGGAATTCTTGGTGACACTATCGTGGGTTTCTACCTCTGCCACATTCAATTTTCAAGCAGTTTCTCTACTCCTGGTTTGAAAACATTGTACTAAGATAAGTGAAGCTTTTAGTTTCTAAGTTGTTCTTACTTTAGAACATTGTACTACATTATACTGTGACACCTAGATCTAAACTGATGACCTTCAGCTCATTTTTGCATGAGGAGAGGAGAGGGGAAAGGTGCGTCCATATGCTCGGATGGAGGGGGAGG
This sequence comes from Tenodera sinensis, assembly GCA_030765045.1. Classification (NCBI taxonomy): domain Eukaryota; kingdom Metazoa; phylum Arthropoda; class Insecta; order Mantodea; family Mantidae; genus Tenodera; species Tenodera sinensis. The sequence goes on from CM060968.1 coordinate 75,999,346, forward strand.
TACCTAAACATGCAATAAATAGAATTACCAACTCTAGTGTTATTTGGATTTCATAATATAGTTACCAAAACTAATGAAACAACCCTTGTATAAGCAACAATATAAGTTATGTAGATTTAAGGTTATGCTAGTGTATTAATAAATATCCTGTTTTTATTTAGCACTATGAGGGAATATATTTTTAAAATGCTGGAAGCTATGAGAGGTAGAACTGGAACTTAAAAATTCAATGCCACAACTGGGATTTGAGCCAGTTCTACCTCTCAAACTTTGCCCACACACGGCTTGTGTGTTTAAAAACACCAACAGTAGGTTTGTTGGCATAAACAAATAATTACCAGCTGGAAGCTATATTTACAATGCTTTCCTTTGAATTGCTTTACCACTTTTCAGGGTCCCTAGTGCTAACTTTTGAAACATATTCGAGTTTTAGCAAGGGTAAGTGAAGTACTGTGTCACAAATTGATTCATGTTATTAAATTATTGAAGGCTTAACTGTTACAAGCCTCTTTCAATAAAAAATTAAAGAGAAGTGCTAATGATGTTGAATACTCATGAAACATATGCTCATTTTAAATATTACAAGATTCAGCAAAGATGAATAATTATTAACTTACAATGATTATATATTTGTAGAATTTGCTTTACTGTTATTAGCTTCATTTGTTGCTTAACATAAGAATATATAAGTAAAATAGTTTTGTCAATTAATTCTATATGTGCTTACCGATAACAGTTTCCCTGAGGTGGGTCTCTCATTTGGATTCTTCTGCAGACAGGACTCGACGAAATGCCTGAATACATCTGTCCATTCTGGAGACCTTAGGGTAGGAGTATCATTCTGAGCAATGTGATAGAGGGCACTCATTGCATTCATATTGAAGTATGGTGGTTTACGTTCCGCTGAAACAATACATCAACTTTGATTTAATCAACACCACCCAAAATGTATTTCTTCACCTCATGCATCAAATGATAGCCTAACGGGTTATACACAAAAGGAAAGCTCTGTTTTAAAGTAATCACACATTATTAATATGTAAAGAAGGCAGAAACCATCTGATTTAGGGAACCAGTAGTATGCTAGGTTTGCCAACTGTAATCCACTGATTTTGCTGAAAGCTTAGGTTTCAATTTGTTAAATTGTTAATTACAGCATGAAACCATCCTTTCAGTCCTGTGAACGTTGAAGGGTGTATCATAGTAGCAAGTGATTATCAAATATGTTTATGAAATATAACTAAACATTGGTTATAATGAACTAAATATTGGTTATAATGGAAAATAAGTTTTTTCATATAATGAAAATAAATACATTTTACTGAAATAACAGTCTCCATGGAAACTAATGTCAGTTTGCAAGCAGAACAATGCTTTGGATACGAAAGGAAGGAAACGGGAGTCACTTTGGATTCGAGAGCTGTGTGCCTTATCTTTGATCTAAAAGAAAGGAACACGAGAAATCCAACTGTACACAAGAATGAAATATAAGATACAAAATGCACCAATCAGAATAAGTGTTATGCTTTGGAGTAGCAAATAAAGGTGAGGAAAAATATAATGTGATTAACTGGTGGACAGATTTGTGAAGGAAGTTTGGTGTCATGGTGAAAGTAATTGTTTTCTTGGACAGGTCAATCAGTAATACCAAGGCCCATTCTCAGCGAAAATACTTCTGGACAAGGGCAGATTCATAAGCTGAACAGCATATGAAGTTGACAGACTTTGTTGTTTTCTGCAACACATTCATACAGTGGCAAGTGGAGTAACAAGTGGAGACAAAATAAATATCAACGGAACGGAAAGGAGTGCATTCACTTATCCGATCATCCAGCAAAGATCCAAGTACTACCCATGCCCTGAAACTACAAAGAAAAGGTCTCATGCTAACACAAACCTACATCGAACTTGGATCACCCACTAATATTTTCCACCCACATCGTAATTGTCACCCAGTAGTGTAAGACGACGACTGCACCGTCTCAAGCAGTAATAGTAGTTCATCACATAAATGCTATTTATTTCAAAACTTGAGAAATGTGTTACATAAGTCACTTTAATCTGCAGGTGTAAAACCTGTCTTATAAAAGCCATTCTTTTGCTTGTAATCATGTGATTCTCCTTGTACCACTCCCCTCAAGAGCAAACTCTATGCTGTAGCTCTAAAGAGAGAGAAAACCAAAGAAACATTTTTGTATAATGCTCAACCCAAGAGCAGGTGCACCAATGTATGAAGTACCCCAATTTTACTTTTTTACGTATTGTAACACTGCAAATGATTGTATGAGTATGCTGCTATTTGTTCATTGTTCTTTTACTCATCCACTGACCAATCACATGCTGTTGTTCAAGTACAAAGGATGTTTATAATTGTGTCTGTTCAGTATTGTCAAGCTGGGGTATAGAGTATCCCAAGCTATTAAGCTGTAGAAATAAAAATGTGTTTCATATAGGAAATGTTGAAAATATTCAACGAGCTGCCAGAAGACCATATAATAGATAGCAAATCTGGAAAGCTGAGGTTCATCCCTAATATTTCTTGTACAGCTTTATGGACCAGGGAAAATTTTTACAATATTCTTTTTGGATTTACCATTAATAAGAATGATATTTCTTTATTTACAGTAACTTCTTTCCCTAAAAAGTAGTGTTCACTTAATCCTCTGTCACTTTACTCAGAATCAATGTTGTGATCACCAATTACTTTATCACATAAAGGACATAAAATGCTGTATATGCAGGCATTTATGCATACTACTACTCTTACACAGATTCTTTATTTCAGCATGCATTCGTTAATAAGGTATGCTACAATGTGAGAATTATGTTTACACGTCATGCAAACACAGTATAATCCAAAATGGTTGGTAGTACTGGTTTTAAAACGTAACTATATGTTCTTAAAGGATATAGTTCTGTAGTTTAATCACAATGACTAGTTTAAGTGTATAAATATGATGAAAATATTGAGAAATGCATGTGGAGTGTAGAGTACTCAACACACCTGCTCTTGGGTTAATACAAATTTAATATTAAAGTATCAGAAACTTGGGGTTCATGTCAGCTTTTTATTTTTGGGCACTTCACCTGCACAATACTTATGAGTTCAATGTTTGCACTACCAATTTCAGATATTAATGTACTTCAATTTGCAGCATCTGAAAAGAAAATAGGAGTATCTGCTACTCACCCAATTCTATACATGTTATTCCTAAAGACCAGACATCCACTTTGCCATCATACTGCCCTTCATCCATAGCCAAAATGACTTCAGGAGCCATCCAGTAAGGAGTTCCAACGAAGCTGTTTGCCGGACACTTTATACTTGCTGAGCCAAAGTCAGCTGCAATCAAAACATTTCTTTAGCAATGAAGCACAGAATCTTCAGGCTCAAAATCATTATATGTATAAGAAAATTTGTGTAAAAACTTAACGCCAACTTATGGGAAATTTGCAATTCATTCATACTTGCAGACATTAACTAGCTCTGTGCTTCAGAAGGGAGAATCGGAAATGAAAAATTCAATGCCAACATCTCTCCCTCTCCCTCCCTCTCTCGTGCAAACACACACACACACACAAAAAAAAAAAAAAAAGGGTTTTTAAAAGCTTTAAAGTTACCTCTTAATATACATACTCACCTAACTTGACAGTACCATTTTCTGTAAGGAGAATATTGCCTGCTTTCACATCTCGATGTATTCTCCCAAGTGAATGGAGATAGTGCAGGCCTCGGAGAACACCTTCACAAATTGCAGCTATCTCCTCTTCTTTAAGTGGTCTTTTGTGCACTTCAATGATGTCGGATGCTGACCCAAGGCAGTATTCCATCACAAGCTAGGTGAAAACAATTTCCCTATATTTAAAATAATTTATTCATAAACTCTTATTGTATAATGAGTGAAGGGTTGCTATGGCATAAAAAAAACTGGCACTTTCTCTCCCTCTCACCTATTTTTTTAATGTATTTCTAATTAAACATCCACATCACTTTTGGTTGGAGTGGATTACTTCCTTTACCTTAACAATAAAAATGTGTAAAATGAAAGTTTATCAAGAACAAATCTGCCAATTGAACATGTGAATTCCTCTTGGCTGTCCATATTTAACATACATGTGTTTTTCAAGAAAGATGAAAATTAGTTCAAGTAAAACCAAGTCTCTGGTAATAAGCAAAGACCCTAAGACGCATGAGCAAGTACACTTTAAATATTTGGAATCTCTATTTAGCAATGATGGAAGAATAGATGACATGAACAATAGGATTACAGCAACTGGAAGATTATCTTATGCTTTAAATAAGAATTTCATTAGCAAGAAAGAAATCTCTAAGGAGACTAAATTAACAGTATACGAAACAACTTATGTACCAACATAAATTTATGAGTATGAATATCGGCCATTAACATCTAAGTTGATTACAAACTACAAATGAAATGAGATACTTGTGAAAAGTGGAAGGAAAAATATATGAGACAATTAGAAATCAGACAATCAGAACAAATTTGAAAATTCAATCTTTACAACAACAAATAGAAAATAGCAATTGAGATGGTTTGGCCACATTCAACGCATGGATGAAGAGAGGATCCCAAAACAGGCTTGGCAAGCTAGAGTGGAGGGAAGGCATAGACCAGCACTGTCTATGTATTGCAATGTATTTTTCTGGCGCCCATCATAAGCAAATTTTTATTCCAACAAGTTCTAATATTAATTCAAATTTAAAGACAAAACTTTTTCCTTGTAAATAGCTTCCCAGTACACACCCATGAACAACGGTTTTGTACACCTAAAGTGGTATTCCTTACTTGCCTAACCAGTGCTTTCCCGATGATGGCACCGTGGCTCCTTAGGCACAAGTTAAATGCGCCCGAGCACATAAGAAAGTTGGACAGCACTGGCCTAGACATTCCTGGGAAGATTCGATTAAAGGGATTTTGAAGGGAAAAGGACTGGATATGAATGGAGCAAAGAAGCTTGCAAGAGAACCTGTGAAATGGAAGGCACTTTTAAAAGCCTTGACACTGAAAGGTACAAGAGGATCAAATGAGTAAGCTTTTCCAAGACAAGAATAAAGAAACAAGGGGTAAGGTTTCCTGCAGGCTAAGAGCACAAAAACCCAATGGCTCACTTGCCAATACAGCTAGTGGAATGACTTTTAGCTAAACTGAGCTGTTGGCTCACTGGCAGTAGTGAACATAGGTACTATATGTGTATGCTTATGAATTTGTGTGGATCAAAGTTAATGTTATTTAATGATGTCAAAAGAAAACTACACAGATGATGCACATTAAGACAGTAGGAAGCATTCTAAGCAAACAAGGGTCTTTTGAACCCAAGTATTAGAATAAGTGGTCAGGTATATGAAATATGCTCCATAAGGACATCTTAAAGAGAGACTGGGTGGGCAGGGTTTTCTGTCCATTTCTTAAGTACTGGATAGAATAGCAAATGCCACAGGAATAAGTAGCTTTACAACAGTTAGGACAAAGAGAAATATTAATTTGAAGGGAATCAGTCATTCAGACTGGAAACTCCAGGACAAAAGAGAAGGGATAACCCAGTAAGGACTCTGACTCCTTAATTTTAGAAGTCTTCCGGGCTGATTTGCAATGGTCTGCTGGAGTAACTGGGTCCAAACATTTTGTCCACAACTGCAGTGGACATCTTCGGTAGTGGCCAGTCTTCTTGGTGAAGGTTCAGCTGCATCTCAAGTGTTGACTGTCTGGAATGCAGTAAGCACCCTAACAGTTTTAACAGGAAGGAAGAAACCCTCAAGCTCAACAGAACTTGGTATCCCATTATCAATTATATTAAACGACAATTCAGACAGCAAAACAACGCAAACCAATCGGGAACTAATAGCGATCAAGCAGCAGCTAGGCTCCTCCAGCCAACCATGCTGTGTCAGCTGGCCCCAAGTCAGAGAAGACTCTCCTATGCATAAATACTGCACAACCGCAGTTGTGGACAAAGCTGTCCGGACCCAGTTACTTCAGCAGACCACGGCAGACAAGCTCAGATTCTTCTAGAATTACCAACTCCAGCCGTGAAAGCCTACGCTTAGTATCATCTGGCTCCTTTTCAGCAAGATGCAATTTTTGCCACATACATTTGTATCACATCCTCCAATCATTTTGAAATTACATTCACCTTTACAAGGTGCATATCATTTTGCATGCAGAAAGAATTCCCTTAGAGAAAATGTGAAATAGACTATTGCTATGGAAAGCCAAATGCATTAGCTAGAACAGCCTTACAACTGTGCATGGCATTGCTAGTTTCAGCAAAAAATTATGTTCACATAATTTTGAGAACATTGTTAGAATAGACAGACATAGATGAGAGATGGATAATACATTGGTTCAACAATGGATGTACCAGCGGACAAAGGCTGAACAATAGTGCTTCATGCTGGGAACTCTGATTGGTTTATTCCCAACTACTATCTATTTAAATCAAAGAAAACAGGAGGCTACCATAAATGAATGACACATTTCTTAAATAGTTCAAGGAACAACTACCGGTTGATTTGCATTAGCATACTGTGATAGCTAGGCTAGGAATTCTCACGCATTAAAACCACATTAGGTTGACCTGTTACTGGACTTTACAGTGACATTGCAGACACCACTACCCTTCTCCATACCTCAGTCTGCTGGTTTTTGTAGACATCAGGCACTCACCAGATTATTGCTTTATCTGTCAGTGACCCTTGGCTGCTACTGTTTACATTCTTTGTATTGATTATGGTTTAAGTGTAGCTAAATTGAAACCACTGCTTAGGAATTCCTATGCCTGATAACTATGAACAATGCAAAATACTTTATTTTTATACAAGCTTCCAGCAATGGCACTAAAATATCCATAATGCTGGAATAGCTTATTCACAATATGCTAGAATTATCAAAAAGCTGAATTACTGAAACATGTAAAGGCCAACAAAACATAATTTTCCAACAATGCTATTAATGAAACTGCTGTCATGTATGGCCATAAAATAATTAGACTTCCTCCAAAACAATGCCATTTCAATGTATTACAATTGACTGAATTCAAATTAAGGCTACGTAGCTCATAATAAAATGGCTTTACATCAACTTACTTGCTATACAGAAGAAATACTGACAATAACACCCGAAAATTCAAAAAATGTTTGCTACACCACGGTAGTAATAATGGCAGCATGAGAAAATGAGGGTCTAAGAGTGGAGCAGTTTTGATTTCAATGGGAGACTCCAACAGTTTTGAAGACCATGATGAAGACAATGACAGGCAAATTACTGCAATAGATTTTTGACTACTGGAATAAAAAGGGGAATGCATCATGTGCTTTGGCACAATGAGGCACAGTATGTAAACTCACATGTGATAATACATAATGCCTGTTGGAACTCTTCCTACCCATTCCACTCTCCTTCCACTTTCTTTCTTTTCCTTCCCTTTTTTTTTAATTAAATATTTTCATTAACTTGGAAATGCATATAAATTACTGTCCTTATTCACTATTCAACAGCATGTAGCATGATTATTTTATTGAGAAATGGATACATTTTAAGAATAAAGAATTAGAAATCACATTCTTACATACAATATACTTTGTTTTTTCATTTTTATTAGTGTTTTACACCTTGTCTTAGTACTCAGAACAATACATGTGAACTGTAAACAGTGTACAATACAGTTAATGTATCTGATTTATTGGTTGTAGGTAATGAAGCCTATGTAATTATTGTAATCACCAAAATTGATACATAAAAGTGGTGATGTGCAATGAAATGATATTTGGAAAAGAAATTCTGCACAGGAAAAATTCCATACCTCCCTAGCATTGACAAACTTTGTCAGTTATGAGGACTGTGGAAAACCTGGAAAAAACTGAGTCGGAGAGTTGTTTATACTTCAATCTTATACAGTATTGTATTTATCAATTTGGGCAAATGCAATAAGTCATTCCTTTCAAACTAAATAGTTTGTTATATCTAATACTTGTATTCATAACTGGTATTCTGAAAATGAGTGATTTTTTTTGTTGCTACTTTGGCAATGTGAACATTGGCCCTCCTATAGAAAACAAAAATTTCTTTGAATGTTCTTTAGGAAATCAGTATGTGTAGCAAATCATCAGACATCTTCAGAAACTTTTGTTACACTTTCCTAATTAGTCCAGTAACATCATGATGTTGGCGACGGCCTCCTGTTACCAGAGTGGCTTACAATGAATGTCTCAGACCAGCCAATTGATATCATTCTAGTCTCTGAATGTATATATGTATGTATATTGCCTAGTCATAAGTTCTGCCACATTTGACCTTGGGTTGTGAACAAGTGAAGCACATCTTGTGCTTGGTGTGTGGGGAGGTGGTGAGGGCAGTATTGGAGGGAACATGTCGCACAGGCAGTCAGATTGCACATAGCAATAGAATGAACTGGTCAATGAAAGAATACTGTATTGCAGTCTTTGCCCTGCATTAGTGCAAGCATTTAGCTACCACAGTGTTTAAGCTGCTGAAATAACTAGAAGTTACCTTAAGATTTATACATCATATCATATATCCATATGAGGCACTTGAATATGGAGGGCAAAGAGAGATTGGAGTGGCAGTGAAAGTGACTTGGAAAGTACTTGCAGAAATCCTATCCAGAAAAAAAAAAATCTTCGCATGTGAGATAAACATTTAAAAACTCAATGTTTAATGGGTTCTAAACAAAGACCTTGGACTTCAAGTGTATCACCATTGGACTGGTCAACTACTACTCACATCTTGATTGAAGACAATTACAATCGGCGAGAGCCAATCTGGCACCTGACAGCATTGTGATTCACTTCTCTGCAAACAAGACTAGCCCTATCTCATCCAATCGTGTCACAAACACATTGCACAATGATTAGTCGATTGGAGGAGACAGGGTGAGTGTGAGTGAATCATCTAGCTGTCAAGTGCCAGGTTAGCTTTCGCCGTAGGTGGGAGAGATCAAAGTACCTCCTCCACTGGCATGATCAAAACAGTCACAAAAGCATTCTCTTTAAAGGTGAGAAAATGTTAGATTTTAAAGAGAAATTGAGCAAACAACTGGTAAGAGTGTACACCATAGCAGTAAAAATGCATGTGAAATTGCTCCTGTTCAATGTGATCATTACCCATCTATCATGACATGGTTGAGGATGTCTTATGAGGATGCAAAAAAGGTGTAAAGACAAATACTGGAGTATACAAAAATACTGTCTTGGCAGGTGAATGTAAAGCCCCTCAGTCAGGCCATGTTCAAGAATGAACACTAAATTTTTCAACAAGATTCAGTGGATAAGACTAAACATGTGCAACAGTGGCTTAAGGCAAAATTACCAAGTTTATAGTGCAGCAAGATTAGGCACTAAGATGTCCAAATCTGAATCTACTAGATTACCAGCTATGGGATATTATCAAGAGTAAAACTCACTTGACACGACTCAGAAATCTGGAGGTTGTAAAACAAGATTTGAAGTGAACAGTGCAGAATTTTGGACATAAATGTTATATGTGCTGCTATAAATGGCTGGCTGTGCCTGTGTGGCCTCCAAAGGAGCACATTTTAATAACTATCTGCACTTTGTATTAACTATATCACAGTCAATAAATGGTATGAAAATGTTTTGAATTGTCATGCTTTGTTATGCTACCTATATTTATAGTTGTGGCAGAACTTATGACATGACTAGGTGTGTAAAACGGATTCCTCTGAAAACTTCATCAGAATTAATATGTAAATAATGAAGTATACTACCATCAAATGTACAACAAATGTTATTCCTGACATGATCTACATCCTCCAGTTAGACCCCTTTGATCTAATCTCATTAAAGGATTTATAGATCGTTAGTACGTTTACAGCTTCTTTTCACTTTTGTTTATCAATGGTTGTTCTAGAACACAACTCCATAGTTGACAGTTAAACACATCACATCAATGCTCTTTGGTTTTGCCTCTCTACATTCCTACATCCAAGTCGAGGTTCCCACACAGTCACTATATACATATGTTCAATTATAAAGGTTCCATTCTATACTTGAATTAATGTAACTTGCAAATTCTGACAGTTCCCTCGGCATACGTTACATGAGTGGTAGAAGGGTGGCAGAACCGTCTGTTATGACAGCCAGATTTAACCTTGAAGTAGCCAATAAACCTTGTGGTCATGAAGTCTATTGGCAACTTCAAGGTTAACCTTGTTGTCATGACAACATAACAGTTGGCTCTGCCATCCCTCTACCACACACATAACACATGACAAGAGAACTGTCAGAATTCACAAGTTACATTAATTCAAGCATAAATATGTAACCTTCACAGCTCCACTTTGTATAAATTGCTGTGTTTGCTGCATTCTTTAAGTTGTCCTCCAGATGTCTGAGTTCCTTGTTCATAAGTATTTGGTCCCTACGTGTGTTGAGTAGCTTACATTCTGTTCTTCTTTGTCTGACTTGTAGCATAGTAATTTCTTTTATAGTTAAAGACCATGTACATAAAGCAATGCTGGTGGTACACAGTTGTCCATTTCTCCCCTGTACTTAATACTGATTTGTCTACTATTTTAAATTTTGGACTTCAGAATTTCTTCCATGATAGTGCAACTCTATTTCTCTCTAGATTTGTTTGCTACATTTGGTATATGTAATTATCCATATACATTGTAAATAAATGAAACAATGAAATATAAACTGAAGTTTAGAAACAAATGGGATAGGCAGCAATCAAACTGTTACACCCCTTATACGTCGGGCCCAGGCAAGCAGCTACCTGCTTGACTGTACATTTGTACAATTTTGTTATTGTCTCTTGCCAAGGCTTCTGTCATTGGCTAGAAGCCATGGCTGAGATAAGAAACAGCATAAACTGCAGTAACACAATTCTCCAAGTCTAGTCATGGGCCAATGAAGTAAAACCACAATTGCCTAAAACATCCATATTCTAAACAACCAAAAACATTCCTCATTGTATTCATACAAAAGATAGTTTTATCACGATGGTATACAATGTTAGCCATGTATCAGACTACCATTACTACATAACTCTGATTTGCACCACAGCCTCTCTATCTTGTGAGCTATGCTAGAAGCTGTGATGACTGCTGTCAGGCAACCTCCATTCAACAGTAAACAGTGCTTGGATAAGCACAAATTAGATGGTTAGAGTGCAGAGATACACCTTTCTACAAAGCAAATTAAAAAGTTGATAGATTAAATAAACTGCAAGTTTATTTATATTGTGACTGTGTTTATAAAAGTTAGAAATAAACATTATTTATTTGCAGCCTTCTGTTTACATTACAGAAGCAATACTTGGTTTGTTTGGGTGGACAGCATGTGACTGCTTACGTGGCTCAGGAGCTGAGATGTGTTAATCAAATTAAGTCTGTCTGATCATACTAGGGCTTAGATTGCATTTTTTAAAGAATAAAAAAAAAAGTTCCTTGCAAGTAATATCTGGTTTTTATATAAATCAAAATATATCTTATGAATGTACCCACCCATCTGTATTAAACAATTCATTGGGCTCATTTCAACAAAACAAAAGGAATAAAGAGATGACTACCACAAGACAGAAATAGAACTAAGATGTCTAAATTTCAATAATTGTGTTCTAGTTTTTGCATAACTACGGTAAGCTGTGAATATGGGTATTTTTGCTAAAAGTACTCCAAAATCTAATAGTATAGATGCTGCTTCACTTTGTAGTAAAGTGAGAACAATTTAAATGTTCAATAAAAACCAAACTAGTTAGAGACACATTCAATTTATCATTCTGGCAATATAAAGACCTTGCAGCAGATTAAATGTTGATTCTTCTCAGTCTTGTGTTTGCAAAAAGGGGCCAAATCTATTAACTCAAAAAAAAATTAATTCATGGTTCATTCGCTATAAATTTAATAAAAGATTTGTGACAGGAATAGTGTGTCCGAGGAAATTAATAGGAAATTTTATGTTAATATTTATTATGCCAAACTTATGTACATCAAAAATGTCAATTTCCCGTAATGAATATTGTATTTATTCTTTTCTAAATCTTACTATTAAATCCAAAATTATTTGGTGGAATAGGACATGGTCAACATCACTCATAAGCGACAATTATGAAAAAAGACGAGAGAGAGACAACGGTTGCTAGCTAGGAAATAAATACGGGACCTTCAATACTTTTGTGACACTGACGTCTTATGGTAAAGACGTATATCCTAGACGAATAGTGGCATGTGCGTGTTTCAATATTGGACAATGCATTGGTAATCTGGAATTGATAATTGGAATACTAAATATTCCAACACCAATCGCGCAGAAAAATATTACGTAATTTATATCCACAGACATAAATAATAATTAGTGGAAGAAAGTACCAATGCTTATTGATAAAGTGATGCCGTCTTGGCTTTGCATGTGGAAAAATTACGAAAAGAAAACTTTCATGTGAATTATGCAGACTTGAATCACAATTTTTACATTTCCTATATCCGAAATCCTTTTTACATCCTCTTAATATGAAACGTCACTCTACTAATGTGAATCCAATTCTAGAGTTCAAAACAATTTTCTATACATTGTTGAAATCTACTTAGCTACACAAAACATGCATCCATCTGTATCTCCCCAAGATAGGTAATGCAAATTATGATTTTGTTACTCAATTCTGCCATTTGTATTCTGATCTGATATAAATACACCTATAAACAAATACAACATTTCACATTAACTCCAACATAAATAACTATAAAACAAATTTAAACAACTTTTAGATCATTTTAACAGATATATAACCATTTTGGCATGAGGAAATAGAAATGGGGAATGTGTGGAGGAATAGACCCATAGAAGTGCCCATTAAGAGAGGAAATGGAAAATGATCTACATTTTATTTTGGATTGTAAAGAGACAAAATTATGGAGGGATCAATGGTACCAGTTAGGTAGTTGAAATTACTGAGAGAAATAACTAAAATGAGAATTAGAAAGTCTAACAATAGTAGAGATGAGGAAGTTGGGTGAATTATTAGGAAACATTAAAGAAAAATACAAGAGAGGCATTTTAAAGTTATAAAATTGTATATTTGCAAGGATAGCTATCAGGAAAATTTGTATATTTAATTAAAAGTGTAATACACATGTAGATTGTGAACCTGGTGTGTAATGTATTAATAACCATGGTGTTTATCTACATATATTTGCACCAGGTGTACTCAAATGTATCTAGATTGTATATTAGAAAAGAAGAATAAGTATATGGATATGTAATAGGGATGAGATGTAAAGAGTTAATAGGTTGTATATAATGGAAGTGAAATTCATTCATTCATTTCCAGATTTAAATCCTATGGAGAACATCTGGAATGAACTTGAAAAGCATGTGAGAAAACATCACACCACAAATGAGGATCATCTGAAAGAACTTCAATCAGAGTGGAGAAATATGGACTCTGCTGTTACCAAACATATACAGAGAATGCCCAAATGACTATTGGCAATAATAGGACTGATATAAAAGCAAATAAAGTAGTTGTTCTCACAGACTCAGTTGCTACCATTCAAGCAATTGAACGATATGACAGTCCACATGAATCTTATAATATTAAGGACATAAGATATTATACTTAATCCAAACAAAATGTCAACAGATAATATTACAGGGATACCAGCACATGTGGGAGTGGTAACGAGACTGCAGACTGTCTAGTCAAAAAAGATGCAGTGTTACACTCAAAACCTATAGTCTTGTGGATTAGATGTAAAACTAAAAAAAATCAGAACAATATTCAAAAGGAAATTTCCAATAAAAATTATTCTAACATAAAAGAGATAGTACAACAAATAAATAATTTCCAAAGGAAAGAAGCAGTTGCTCACTTCAGATTAGCCACTGGACATGATTGTTTGGTGGAACATCTGCATAGGTTTGGTTTTATGAGTGACAATGCATGTAAAATCTGCAATGCTGACAAGATTTTAAATGGAGAACACCTACTGGAATGCCCAGAATTGAGGAAAGCTGTACCAGATGGGAAGATAATTTATGGTGGCTGGCTAGGGTAAAATTGATGGATCAAAATCCTGCACATTAGAGCAAGAGGATTAATGACTTCATTGTCAGAAATCCAGCATTAGCTAACAACAACAACATTAGATCAACAACAACAGCAACTACTGGCAGTAATTCAAAGAAAGGTGATAACTAAATACTAGCTGTTCTCTGCTCAAACAGCTATGTCCAGATGTAAACTATATGCTTTCTTTCTTGTAGTGAAAATAAGCTTCAGTTGCTTTTCATGAATTTACATGTTTAATTGAAGATTCAAATTTATTTTGTACCAGTTATGTATACTCTTTTTGCCTAGCTATGAAACAACAGAACTAATGAACATATTTATGTTTGAATACTTATGTCAGCCTCTGTAACTGAGCAGAGCTTAGCCTAAAAAAAAATGATTTTGTTGTTTAACAACGCTGTCAATTGCCAAGATCACATCAGCATCACTGGTGTGCCAGAATTTTATCCTGCAGGAATTTTTACATGCTAAAAAATCTACTGAGATGGAGCTGTTGTTTTTAAGCACACTTGAAAACCATCGGTCTCGGCTGGATTTGAACCTGCAACCTTGGGATCAGTAGGCCAGCATCTAACCAACTGAGCCACCCAGACCAACGCTTAACCTAGAGTTTCAAAACATAGTTCTGAATGTATTCAGTAAAGGCAAAACTTACACAGAGACTGAATATACAGTTAGAGGTTAAGTTGAACTACAGCATTCAACACCAAGAAATACCAGTCGGTACTGAACAACCAGTCAAAACTTAGCCAAAGGGAACAGAGGGGAGTGCCAAGACATAAGAATAGCAGTTCAATAATTACTGCAGAGTAAATTATTGGACAGTTGCAGAAAACTAATATGAAACAAAGGCAGCTCCAAGCACATCGCCACAGTGACTGCCTGTCCCCTGACTGCGACTTTCAGCCTTATAAATAGATCCCATTTTTTCTTTATATTACTTTTAAAACATGCTAATGTATACTTTTGATGATTTCACTGCAACATATATTTACAATTATCTGAAAACTGAGCAAACCTATCAAGAAACTGACACTTATTGAGACTGTGAACAAAAACAGAATATCAGGGAGAAATATAAAGCAAACTTGTGTCTGGTGTGAAAGAGACAGCGGCTAAAATAAGCTTTAGAGTTGCAAAAAGTATCCTACAGGTAAACTATTGAAAACTGGTGAGAAACCTTGAAATGTGTTTCACAAATTAATGGAGCATAATCTGGGCATTCCAACCAATGACTTGGGAAATTAACTGCAGAGTACATCAGTGTTTGTGAACCCAGCATCATGTTCATGTGAAAATAATTCAAGAAAGTGGTGGTGTTAAAACACCATGCAAAAAAGTGGAAAAAGCAATAGTTTTAGAAAAGATTCATTTTGTTGAATATGCAATTCAGTGCTATAAAATCTCCAACTTTTATTTTGACAGTGAACCACTACACACACACACAGAGTTAAATGCTATCAACAGTGGCCTTGATTTACTGGACTTTAGGTAAACAAGCATCCATTCTTTAGAAATAGTTTTTTTTCTTTTTTTTGTGAAAAGAAATAATGTCAATGTCACTGTGTATACGGATGATACTGTGCTGTGGAGATGTATCAGAGAAACTCCCTACTTTAGTGCAATATCAGAGAAACATACACCACTTAACGAGGGAGGTAAAGTATATAGGGAGGGGATTACACATTGAGCCTATGCAAGCTATTGCATGTCAGACCCCTGGGGTGAAGGGATGGAATGAGAGTGGTCTATGGGTGTAAGGGAACCCAGATGAGCAGCGACCCAACATGAGGGTCCATAATGTATGCTAGAGATTCATTTCAACACCAGGGTTCACCAAGCAGCCACCAGCTGCACAGGTTTCAATAGCAGTCCCCACCCTGCAGGCTTAGTAACTACAAGGCCACCCATCCATCACCGATGCTTCCGACCCTGAAAGACTGTCCAGATTGAAAGGAAGGTGAAATGAAATGGAGGGATAGGATATTGAGGGGATGAAATGACACTTCCCAGCATTCGCCTGTGGCCCGGAAAAACCCCTGAACAACTGAACTCATTTGGAACAGTGTTAAATGCTATTATCACCATACACGATAAAACATTTACACTGAAAGAGGTATGTCAACTTTTGTAAATAGAATTGTCTGCTAATGTGTTGGCAGAAGTGTGGCAGTCAGTAGACATGTAATCCCGGAGGAAGAGAGCTTGTGGTAGGTGGATCATCTCAATGATACTATTGTTAGTGATAAATTTAGGTAATGACAGTTCACAATGAACCTCAGATTCTGACTCGAGAGTTACTGCCTTACCTGCCAATGTTGACGACTGTCAACCTGATTATTGCAAACAAGTGCTTTAAGTGCATTAATTTAAAAACATAGTATATGGTGCACAACAAAGGACAGTCAGGGTTAAACTACTTTATACCATACAAGGCCAGCGTCCAAACGAAGGTCCTCAAGGTCAGGCTGCCTCATGCAACTGTTTGTGTATACGTGACTAAAAACAATGAGCGCAGCACATAACAAAGGATTGCTGGAATCTTCAAGGGGCATCTGGCGGCCAGCATCTTTGTGGAAGTCAAGAAAGGTCCATGTTAAGCCATCCTTGCTATATAAGGAGGCAAGGAAACAGCAGAGGAGACAATTACAGACATGAGTCAGTCAATCTGTCAGTGAGTGCAAGACAACTGTGTGTGTGGTACTGTCGTCATGAAAGGTACATTACATTTAAGTGAAAAAGTTTCAACAAACATCGAGTGATTGTATCGTCGGAGTTAGTGTATGAGAGACAGAGAAAGTGAAGAAAGGCAGTGAAAGGACTGAGTCAAGGCTATGAGAAGAAAAAGTTGGGAGTTTTAAATCATGAAAGACTAGACTGTGTTAAAGTCAGTAGAACAGAACTGTGTTTCTGTGCAAAAGTTTAGAAGAAAAACAAAGCGATAGAAAAGTAACTGAATTGTCATTCTGTGACACGGTGTCAGGAGTGGAATTCGTCAAATTGGCCGCTTGTTACAATACTTTAAGGTGTCAATTTTTGTTTTAGTACTGAGCATAACTTATGAAGAAAAACCTAAAGACACCCTTATGCATGAAGTACATAAAATTTCGCATAGATGAAGGCAACACACTATCATTACTGCAACTCACTATATAGTGTATACTGTGCAGTGTTGTGCTGATAAAACAAAAGTGTGTTTCTTAGAGTGAATCCAGTATAATTAGGCAAGCTCAAGTTGCAACTCCTTGAAGCATACTAAATAAGGATGGGTATCATTCCAAAACTCCCCAAAGGAGGGCATTTTCAAGTAATGTTAATTAGAAATAGTAGCTAAACTTCTATTTCTGCTTATGAACCTCGTGAAAAATGGGTTGAATGGCATCAAAACATGATAAAAGTCTAATTTAATTTTAAAGGTGAGTTAATAACACTGAACAACACTTACAAAATATTTTTCCGGGACACATTTCGAAGGTTAACTTTCCTCCATTATCAACCGGATAATAACTGGGTTTCCATGGTGTTTCATGGTGCGGATGGTTCTTCTGATGTTTCTTCTGGTAACGATAAAAGTCACTTGAACATATCTGCCATAGTCAAAAAGCTCGCTGATATTGTAGTAAGCGACACATTTATTGTCTATTTTGGCTTCATTTGTTATAAGAAGGATAAGACAACCTGGGATGGTGCTCAGCTCCATGTTTCTTAGACGACTGAATCCAGATAGAAGATAATACACAAGAATGGTTAATTTAGTCATATTTTGGAATTTGTAACCATTTTTGTTCGTTTTCCGAAGTATTTTTATCTACTTACGTTCAAGCTGTTGGGTCTCTGTGAAAAATTTAGCAGCTCCAGGCTTCTTTGTATTCCACACACTGGATCCTTCTCATTGTTTATGCGATTCATAATAGTAGAGGTGCCAGCATATGACTAACAAACTCTGCCATCTTTACATGAATTATGACGGATATACGGCTTTAAGCCACAAAGTGTAGCCCAGGTTTGAGTGGCCTAAGCTGCAAAGCATAGTTGAATTGAGGGCCTTAAGCCACAAAGTGTAGCCAAGGTACCTCTATTATAAGTAAAGGAGTGAAGCAGAACGATAAGGCTTATCCGTAGAATCAGTGAAGCTAAACCCTTAGGACTGATTTAGGGTCCTAAGCAAACAGGTGCTTTTCAAATCACTTTTGCAGTTGCCCTAATTGAGCTAGTAAACTGGAAAAGCTGACATTTTGCAGTATTCTTTATGCTCTTTCCAGTGATGTACAACATGACATAGGTTTTAGTTAAGAAATTTATTTAAAATACAAATTACAATTTTGATTTAATTTTTTTTGCAAAAATTATGTAATTTAAAATTTTCAAAATATTTCCATAAATACTTAGTACTGTTGTAAATCACATGGCACATAAATATGGGATGACAATGGCTTCATGGTTAACAAAAATTATTCCTAACTCTTGACCAAAGCTACTTTTAACAAATAGGAATTTAATTAAAATATAAAAAAGCTAACAAAAGAATATCAGAAAATATCTTAAAACAAACCAATCAGCATATTGTGCAATTAAATTAAGTTGATTGCTTACCTTAATTTTATACAATTTAAACTAGTAGCCTATTATTTCGTAAAACAAAAATATTTACATTAGACCTATAATTATTATAGGCACTAACAATAATTTTTAAACGTCTATAAAATATAAATTAACACTAACCTGAGGGTAAATGAAGTTTTCAGTTGAAAGCAGTTTCCCTAAAAATTATCTCGCATCTTCACAAATTACATTTTAAAAAAGCCAATTGGGTTTGGCTTACATCACTTTCAACAAGAGAGTCACTCTGGGTGGTTCAGTTGGTTAGATGCTGGCCTACTGATCCCAAGGTCGCAGGTTCAAATCCAGCCCAAACGTGTTTGAAAACGAGTTCCATGTCAGTAGATTTACTGGCATGTAAAAGAACCCCTGCAGGACAAAATTCCGGCTCACTGACGATGGTGATTATCCTGGCAATCGACAATGTCATTAAACAACAAAATAATTATTTTTTTTGACAAGAGTGTATGTTCTCTTGACCGCCTCTGTAGCACAGTTGGTAGTGGGCTTGTCTCTGGCGCGGAGGACCTGGGTTCGATCCCCGGTACCAGCATGGGGATTTTATCCCTTCTGGGAGGTCTGCATGGAGTGCACTCAGCCTTGTTAGGTCCCGGGGGCACCAATTGAGGAGCTACTTGATTGAAAAGTAGCAGCCCTAGGTTGTGAAGACCGCATAACTGGCCGGGAGGGATCGGGACGCTGACCATGTACCACTCTCCAATACTGCACCCCACCAATGAAGCCTGTAGTGGGCCGAGGTAGGAGACAGTGGCTGGGCGGTAAGGCGTGGCTCTTCATGGGCTGTAGTGCCAGGGCTTAGTTAGTACGTTCTCTCAGAGTAAACGGAATTACTTCTGTGAGAACAACCACCACTGACACCTACAGGACATAGGCAGGTGTAGGATAGGAAAACGATGTAGCTGGTCCACATGGATGAAGAAAAGTTATTTTCACTTCAAGTGCTTCATTTTTTTTCTAAAATATACCCAAAGCCACCAGTTTTTGTCATACACAGTAGTGACATAGCCTGATACATCTTGTGCTTCAGTTTGTCCAGTGATGTAGTTATCCCCCTCTCCCAAACCTGCCCATTATCTGAAAAGTGATTCACTAATTTGTTGTACAAATGTTGGGAATCAATGCATGAAATTGCTGTGTTCCTTTGATTGTCAATGCTTCATGCCAGCTTTTTAAAAACGTTTCTGAAGCAGCATAATCTTCTTGAGTGGAATAGGCAAAATCTAGTTTTGTTAGGTTATCTACTGCTCACTCAAATAGATCTCGTGGGGTTTGGATCTGGTTATGCACACTAGTTTGAGCTGCCAGTCTCTTAAAAGAACCAACTACTCCATCGCAAGGCCCTTTCCCATGTGCTGTGCCTATGCTCAGCAAGAAATAACCTGGCACTTGACAGCTAGCTGATCCACTTACCTGAAAACAAGGCTAGTCCTATCCCGTCCAATCGACTACTCGTTATGCGATATGTTTGTAACACAATTGGACAAGATAGGGCTAGCCTCGTTCGCAGGTAAGTGAATCACATGGCTGTCAAGTGCCAGGTTAGCTCTCGCCGACTGTACAAAGTGCCACTCAACTTTTATGTTGAGGTCTTCCTCATGAAGGCAAAGGTTTTTAAAGTTTTTCTTATTTTTGTATTGAGCTGCAGAAAGGTCTGAAAAATGGTAAATCTTCTTTGGAAACTTTTGGAATTTATTTCTTAGATATGAAATTAGCTCTATTTGAAACATGTAAACAGCAATTGTATTGTGCTTTAGGCAATCAGAAATTTAGGCTATTAGTTTAAATTGTGTAAAACTAAACTAAGCAATCAACTGAAAAATCTTTTAAAAAAATCACAATTTTGTTTAGTTTCCCTAAAAAAATAATATGGACTTTCCTGGTTATTTTGATATATAAATTATAAGCAATATCTTATGAATATCCTGAAATATTGGAAGAAATAGTTGACACTGTTCCACACCATGTTGGCATGGTCACTCTAGTTGGAAATACGTTTGACAGAAGAAATCTATCACATGACATCTGCCCATCTACTCCGACATATGGTGTAAGTGCAATCGTTACACAGGGACAGACCATGTCCATGCCTTACCAGTGCTGTAGTGGAAACTGTGAAACCAATATTCAGAGACCTGGCGGATGCTGCTCTCCTAGCATAAGACACAAAGCCCAAACGAGAGTGTCAACAGCATGATCTGAACTCGATTCCCCAAATGTCTTTGTGGGTATTAGTACTCTGCATTTAGGTGTTTATGTTGCTATGGCTACATATAATAAATAATGGTAATATGGTGAAATGCAAAACATTGAAAAATCTTGGTATTGAACCTGGGAGAAACACTGTGTTGGCTATGCAGCGGACTGATAAGGAGGCACTTTATGGTGCTGAAAGGACTGTGCAACCGTGGAGAAGCTTGCAACACAAAAGAGGAAACCTGTGAAGAGGAAACTGATGAAATGCAGGAGGATGCAGATAATCCATCATATGGACCAGAAATGCGCTAAAAACATAACATTTTCTTTCATTTTTCCTTATTCAATGCACCTTTGTTTAAAAACCAAAAAAAGATAGAGACATGAAACTTTTACCAGTTATTGCTACCATAGATCTGATTATTTTAACAGGGGTTTTTCTGTAATTTTTTATTTTTAAGAAAGTTGTGACTAAAATATTACAATATTTTAGTTGAAAAATTCAATCTTATTAAAAAATATTATATTTCAGTAAAAAGGTTAAATATAATTGTCAAATGCATAACCTATGTCCTATAAAACATCAGTCATAGAAGCAGTAGTTTTTCAGAAAAGGTGCAACAGTTGTCAAATTTAACATTGCTAAAATAGGCGGGGCTGGCTCCCCTTAATTTAATTATAGAATATGCTGACTGGTTTCTTTTAAGATATTTTGATATTTCTGATATTCCTATGTTAGCTTTCTGTATATTTTAATTAAATTCCTATTTGTTAAAAGTAGGTTTGGTCAAAATGGGACTTAATTATAAAGCCATTGTCACCCCATATTTATATTTTGTCATGTGTTTTACAACAATACTAAGTATTTATGGAAATATTTTGAAAATTTTAAATTATGTAATTTTTGGAAGAAAATTAAATCAAAATTTTAATTTGTATTTTAAATAAATTTCTTAATTAGAACCTATGTTATGCTGTGTATCAAGGAGCATAAAGAATGCTGCAAAATGACACCTTTGTCAGTTCTGTAGCTCAATTAGGGCAGCTCCTAGAGTGATTTGAAAACCGCCTGTTCACACCTTTTTGGCTAGTTTTTCAAAATTTTTCATAGCCATATTTCAGAAACGGTTAGAGATAAAAAATTGAAATTTCATATTTTCCTTAGTCTCAGCACTCACTATGAATGTATTAGTGAAGTTAAGCCTAACATTAGGCTACAATGTCTGGATTAGTGCATGTGTGTATATATGTATGAACAGCATGACAGGGTCCTGTGATATCAAAATTTAGCCTGAAGTTAGATTATGCCGACTGATCAGCGAGTGTATATGAATAGGATGATGAGAGTCCTGTAGGATCACAATTTAGCCTACTACATCTCGTCATCATTGAATAGTTGTTAAAGTTAAGATTAATATTCCTATGAATATTAGTTTTTCGTTAAATTCGTATGAAAATTTAATAAATCCTAATATTGCTACTATAATCCTAAAAGCTGCTACAATAGGTCATGGTCTATAAGTTACCATTAGGTTAGTGTGTGTATACAAAGTGGAAGGGAAGTCATTACATTCCTTCTAATACATGCTTCATAGAAGCGTTACAAACGTAAAAGTTCTTTGATCAGCCAATTTCGAAAAAATAAATGGTTTTCGATCTAAATTGGATGCGTAATTCCACAGGAATGTATGAAGACAACAGTTTGTTACTTGTAAGATGCATAGAGTAACTTATTTCTGACATAGCTTTGGTAGTAATTATAGGACATCACACAGGGTTTCGAAATAATTAATCACTTAAAAGACGTAAAGATACTCCAAGCAGCTTTTTCAGACATGCAGTAAGTCAGTGTTACATTGAGGCTGCTCAGAGAATTGAACTGGTTTGTGGATGTAAACAGGTTGTGCGCTTTTGCTTTCGTTTCGTTTAATGTTTTGGGACCTAACGCTTGTGACTGGCCTACACTCATGCAGTTAACACAGCAGGACAGGGCAGAGTATTTATTTGTGTTCTCAAGAAGCACAGTTACTGTGTTTATGTGCTGAGCTAGGGAACGTGACACCCACACAAACTGCAGTGTTGCCAGATTGTTTTCAACAAAACTAAAATATCTCCGTTGGAAATGGTCAGAGACAAAAATCTAAGATACAAAATGTGTTTCAAATACTGAGATCTACCACTGGTAGATTAATGTAATGACTTTCCTTCCACCCAGTATATAAAAATTTAGCCCAAGGTTAGTCTACAATGCTTAGGTTATTGACTGTATATTATGAACAGGATTAGAGGATTCTATGGCATCACAATTTAGCCTCACCTAGCTTAATGAGAGTATATTAACAGAATGACAAGATTCTGTGCTACCAAAATTTAGCCCGAGGTTGGGCTACGATACCTAAGTTAGTGTGTATGTGAACAAGAGAGGGTCCAGTAGTATCAAATGCTACCACCAGACATAAGGCAACAGTGTTGAGGCTTCAGAGGCGAGTTTCTTATATTCATGATGTAATGAACTGCATGATGGAATGTAAATACAAGTGAAATTTTACTGATGTCATAAAGCATGTGCTTAGCCTTTGAAAGAGCCATGTGTGTAATGAAAGAGGGTTGAAAAAACACAAAACTACATTACAGGCTTGAACAATAGGTTTATATGCCAGTACAGTGATGGACAAGTTGGGGGATTAAGGTGGAGAAAGAGGAAGGAGACAGATGGTGTAAAGGACTAGAGGGGAAGACCGTAAGTAATGAAAGCACATTAGAAATACATCTTTTGCCACACATTGTCCCAAAACTGTTGCTGATTTCTTGTTCAAGTGGGGAATTTTTTGGGTGCTTTAAAGTATTTTGAAGGGCTGGAATTTTGGGTATATACTACATGTGTATTTTTTCTGACCAAAATTATTTCCCTGGTACCCATATTCAGAAGTAGAATTTGCAATTTGCAAAGGATGTATCTAAAGGTACAAAGTTCTGGGATTAAATCCTCTTAATATCTATTGGAATAATGAGCAGAAGCGTGTAGGGAGCACAGCAAAAACTGAAAGACGATCGCCGTATCTCATAGCACCAAGATTAGGTACCATAAGACATGGAAGACAGAGGGGTTATGCACTTTATAGTAGTGATGCATTTGAAAAAAAAAAAAAAATTTTCTTGTTTAACGACGCTGTCAATTGCCAGGATCACATCAGCGTCGCCGGTGTGCTGGAATTTTGTCCCACAGGAGTTCTTTTACATGCCAGTAAATCTACTTACATGGAGCTGTCATTTTTAAGCACACTTAAAAACCATCGGCCTGGGCCGGGTTTGAATCCGCGACCTTGGGATCCGTAGGCCAGCGTCTAACCAACTGAGCCACCCAGACCGACAATGATGCATTTGAAGATAAAATACATATGCTTCGGTATAAGAGCTTACTGTTGTGTACAGAATTTGGACTTCAGAAACCACATTATCAGACAAGATTCTAAGCACACGCCAAAACTTGTTCTTTCATGGAAAGTACACCCTAGAATCTCCACAATCCTCAGGCATCAAGCTAGTTGATTGCAGTTAGAAACAACTTTATGTGTGGCAAAAAATTAAGTAAGGTACAAAGCAATTTAGAATATACTTTTGTAAGAAAAGGAGAATATCAGTTCAGAAGTAAAGATGTAAATTCACTTAACCTCCTAAAAACTTGGTACAAAAATCTCAAGAGAAGGACAAATAATATTGAATTTTACGAAATCCTTATGAACATCAGTTCAATTGGATAGGCTTTCACGGCCAGTGTCATAAAATAGAACATGATTATCCGGGCATTTGTGCTGTGGTCTAGTGGAGAATCTCCTTCCAGACATTTTGTTCGATGCAGCTTCGAACGAAATTCTGGAAAGAGAAATTCCACTAGACAACAGCCCACAAGCCCAGATAATCATGTTTTATTTTTGATTATGAATACAAGTATATATTCATGTATAAGTTTACATAGTCTTTTTCACAAATGGCAATTTGTTCAGCATATTGTTAACAAAGTCAGACCAACATGCCTTGTCAAAACCACCCTGTTCACTTCCTTCACCACAAGTAAATGCAAACACAACAAAGGAACTGAAATTAGTTTTAATTAAATTTCTTGTATACTATTATATGCCATAAGCTAAAACCCTTTCTTCTATTCTGCTATTTGAATTAGTTATATTCTAAGTTTTGCAGTGAACAGTATGATTATCAAAGGAAATGGTGTGGACAAAGCTATATTTTGTCAGGGTGATGAGAGCAGTTGCATGTCTTGAAACCACACTACATCAATTGCTACTATTATTACAACTTCTATTAGTCACTATAGAAACAATACTGCACAGCCAATATTTTAATGTTCAATATATTTTATTTGCATTGGTAACTGTGGGATTGCAATCCCAATTTATAATAACTATATATAATTTTTCTGTTTAATTTGACATTTAATTCCTTTCTCATCTGTGTTAACAGCAAAAATAAAAAATAACTTGCAGTTTTCTTCCATAATTGGTAATTGAATACCATAAATGCAACATAACTGGTTGAAATGTATGCTTTTGTTGTATTCCATGTCCAAAACAGAGAAGCATTTTCTTGTTCTATTTAAAAGCTAACGAGTTCAAACTGCTCAAGGAGTTATTCTGTAAAACACTTGGAATTATGAATCAATAAACATGCAGCATTTTACTGCACTAATCTGGACTCTACATCTCTAATTTTTATACTTGACAGCTTGTAATCCCCACCCCTGCCCTCAATTTTTAAGAAGTTTCTTTTATAGCAAAATCATTACAAAATGTTAACGAAGTAGTCCATCTTATTACTGCTGCAAACACGCAGAAAAAACTACCAATCCAACCATGTAAGCTAAAAAGACCTGTTATTTGAATCCCATACATATACACACATAATAACCTAAACCTCTTAAGAATACCAGGCTAAGTTTTGAGTCCTAGGTCACCATTCATTTTCGAGTCGTTTGCCTCCGCTCATTTCTAATTCCAAACTAATGGTGCTTTTCACTCAAATATTGTCTGCTCTTTTGTGTGAACTCCATGAATGAGGGGCACAAAGTACCACCTTCTGGTGGAGGTATAAGCCAACCAGGGTAGATAAATCATTATATCAGCAGATTGTTGTACAATTTGCAGGAGCTTGCATAAAACTGTGCTAGTCAGAAAGTGGTTAAAATACAATAGGTACATATCAACATTATGTAAGGTCTCCAATGACGCTATATATCACATTCTACTCATAATACATCAAACTCTTTGCATCACTGAAGAATACCATGTAAGCATAATAAGTGACTTCCAATAAGTATTGATTTATTTTATTAAACTTCTATAAACAACTGCAAATTATGCTTTCTTAAGTGCAATGTGCTCATAATTCCATGCAGATCTCTTGACCTTAACCAAGACATGCAAGAAACCATACTTCTTTGTTTTTAGCAGAATTACAAATAGACACCACCCGTATTTCTAAATTATATGTGTTAGTGACACATCAAGAAAACAGCTCTTAGTATATGATTTTCAATAAATAATAAATCTTACCCATGCTGTGTGATCGCGGAGGAAACATCCCTTGTATTCAATTGTGTTAGGATGGTTCAACTGGCGTAAAAAACGTATTTCTTTCAGAATGTCCTGCCATTTCTCTGCACTCTGTTTTCCAAGATATGACATCTTTTTGATTGCAACAATCTCCTTTGTAACCAGGCAACGTGCATAATAAACAGCTCCGAAACTTCCATGGCCAATTTCACGAAGGTCTTCAAATCTTTTCTCAGGATCATCTTTGTCAAACAGTTCAGCTATTTCTGGATCTTTCAAACTACCAGGTCTGCAAAAGATAGTGAAGTGACAAATTGTTTTCATGTGAAACTGATTTAACACAAATATTGCAGTTTTTGAAAATATAGCAAAAGTGGTGTATATGCTTAACTATAACAATTATTGTTCAATTACCTAAAAGCCATACCTGGGTACAGATGGCATAGTATTCTGGTAATCCCCAAATGCCCCCTATTTTTGCACCCTTTGTACCCCAAGTGGGAGAGTTGCTTGCAGCTCTCTAGGGTACGAGAAGGAATGGAAGTTAGTTGCATACACTGAGGGTTTATCCTCTCACACCAGAAAACACGCCGCCATAATTTAATCATATAGGAGATAACCTAAAACACAGAGATTCTGCATTGAAGTGGTAGGAAATACCACTGACATGAGTATAAATCACACTTCATATGTAGAATTACAACATAAAATGGTTTAAAAAGCGTTAGCGCTTTTCCAGCTTCTGTCATCATATAAGCATAACTTCTCAAATAGAGATCTCACGTCTTAAGGGAGGAAAAACAATTACAAAAAAAGCACGTCCTGTGTTTTGAAAAGATGAAATAGAGCTGTATCATGCATATTCCTTTATAGAAGTCAAAGACACTTGTAAGCTTTACGCCATTATCCAGCTAGAGCGGTTCTCAGTAAGACCTTATATCTTAACATTTGAGATGAAAGATTATATAGGTCTAAAAGTAGCTCGTAACTCAAAATTCACAAGAAATAATCACAATCTCTGCCACTTTACCATCAAATTTTCACCTTCAAAATGGCGACTTCTAGGCATGCGCAAGAGCGTTTTTCGGTGAGAATGGATTATATTTCTACCAAATTATTGTTTATACAACTTAATCCGGAACGGTACTTTTTCTTATAGATAAATTAAAACAGACATACTCCATTGACAAACAGATTTTGAATCTATGACCTCATGTCATGAACTGTTACCGTGCGAACTCTCCAGTTAGGGTAAATTGTCATTGATGACAGCACCCGCAGAAACACAATATAAATAAAACGTACTTCCTCCTTGTATACAGCGAGAACATACATGCGGAGTTGGTTATGTACAACCTAAATTTATCCATGCAACGCTGTCCACAAAGTGAAATGTAAACTTGTAGAAATTAGCGAGCAAGAATTTTTTTCTTTAATAGCTTCAGTACTACTATAGGATACAGTTCTATATAACACTACAATTAAAATAGCAGATTGATATAGAGTCAGCACAAAGTCACAGCACTGTTAGGCCATATTGCAGTAGGCCCTAAAAAAAGTCTAATGTGTCATATTTACATGACTTTCTGCACATATTGTACAATAAACCCGCAATAAACCAAACTTTAAAAAATTTTATGTATACCATTCACAGACATTCCCCACTCACTATCTTTCACAAAGGTTATTCTATTATTTTTGCTTTATATGTACATAGAAAAATCTACATTACACATTTCTTGCATGTAAAACAAAAATACAATTACTTACAAGCTATAGTTAAATATTTCCAAAGCCAGTCACTTTAAAATTTATATAACACGGCGTGCGGTAGCAACTGAACAATTGCATAGAACAGTATTTTCTAAGAAAACTTTTGACGCGAATTACACTTAAACTGCTACACTCCCTTGCAGTTAAATTTAAAGTTAATGTACACAACCGGAGAGACAGAGCTGAGGTGATACTACGCCAGGAAAAGTATAGACTGCTCTAAATTGAATTTATAAAACAAAGCATTGCAAATTAGTTCTTCTTTTGTCCTATTGTCTTTGTTTTACTTGCACGCTAAATCTTCTTTCCTTCATTTGAATTTTTCGACTATATACCGATAAAATTCCTTATCTTGAACTAATTTTAGTTTCAACAGCTTTTCTGTAGACAACGCTGATAACTTGAGTCTTTGTTGATTATACCTTCACGGGTGGCCCGTCGTGTTATATTGAGTTTTTGTTGTCCTTGGGATTCCTGCATTAGTTTTGAATTCTGTGGACCACAGAAAAAGAACGTAAGCACCTGCACTGGTTCCGAGAATAAAATTGTTAATACAACAATTAGTAATACCATAGCGGATAGAATCTATCCGCTATGGTAATACTTATAAAGTTCAGCGAATGCAGAGGATGACAAACTTGCATTCCTCAGGCAGTAAATAAGCTAGTACAACTCCAAAGAAAGGTATTCTTCCGCCGATTTCTAAGACGACCAAAAACAAATATTGGACATAGCTATAGTTTAGCGAGCAAAAAGCTCCTTATTTAGGAAAGTTTTCTTTGTTTTGCTCTGCAGTATATAACTGAACAAACTTGAGTTTTTCAGTTCCTTCAAACCGAACTTCCAAATGCCGTTTCACGTCATAAATTTCGTAGTATCGACGTAGAAAACAGGTTCTCGGGTCAGTTCCTTGATAACGTATTTTCCGGGGCCCTTTGCACATTTCTTTACTGGACCAAATTGTATCAAACACATATCTTTTCTGGCGAACGTGCAATTTAGTTTCTACAATCTTAGCCAGTGGCGGCAGCTGGTTATGATGCAGTGTTGCGCAACACCCACTTTTATTGGAAGAAGTAAAATAATTTTCTTATAAAAACATTGGACTGCCTATTTTTCATTAAATTATTTTAAAGTGTATAAATGTTGTTATTTTATTCGTAAGATATAAACATACCTTCTGCTTAATTGGTTGCTCTAAAACAACTTGACAGAAATAAATGACATTCCTTGCCTGTTGCTCGTGGCAATGAACTGTTGACTTTGTCATTACAGTTGTTATATCTTCAATCCTATGGATAATGTTATATTTTAGTTAATATTAAGTAAGAAACAAGCATATTATGTATTACTTCACTCTCTCAATCTATTTTGGTATAAAAATTAAGAACTTCAATTGAATATTTTAACTTTCAGATATCAATTTAGATGAAATAATGAAACGGCAAATTCTCTGTTTGCATTGCCATAAACAATTAAATCTTAGTTTTCTGGAAGAAGCTATTTCCTTCTGTTACTTAAAAAGTTTTATATCAAGAGAAATATCTATCTACTTTACATGAAGTCACTGGACAGTACCAAAAAGAGACTCTGTCACTCGGAGAGTAAGCATTAACTTGCTTTTCAGATTCTCCTTGTAGCACCTTATTCACATCTCGGAGAAATATTAAACCTGGGTTCCTTCCTTCAATTTTCTCAATTTTGTTATGAAGATACCTTCCTATTTCTCCTGGATTGTCTCCTGCGACAGCTGTTTCCTTTACCTGCAGTGCAGAAGATGCATGCAACCCTTTTTCTTCCAAACATTTTATTGTGCCTGGGAGTTCACTAAAATGGGCCTTAATAAACCCTAATTTGCTCTGGAGACTCTTCCCATTGTAGGGATACTTGCTGCTTCATAAAATATGATTTGAAGCTTTCCTGGCTGCTTCATGTTTGTCCATCACGTTGAACATCTTTTTAGCATCTTCTAAATCGTCACTGGAATATAGATCTGCTTCAATTCATGTACACCATCTCATTTGGGTTGGTTCTGAGGGTAAACAAATACCTTGCATCATATTAGTACTCTTTCACAGAGGAGATTAAGGCATTTACTTATGGAAAATTTGCTCGAATTTCCTCCGCCAACTGGAGAAGAGCATGCGCTGGACAAGTTATATGAACTGCCTTAGGATAAAATACCGGTAAAGCTTTAGCAGCCCTAATCATGTATGCTGCTGCACCTGTAACGATCACCAAGATTTTTTCATTTTCCTTAGTAGACCCTAAAATACGTAACGCATCACGAACAATCCTAGCAATCGTTGAACGTTTTTTGTTCCAGTACCCTGGATACAATGATATGGGGTGCTCCTGGTTCAGATTCTGTCAGTTTTCCCACCACGACGTTGGCAATAAATCTCCCACAGGAGTCGATTGTTTCATCTACTGACAACCACAAGTTTGAATCACCGCTATCGTCTCTTATTTCTTGTATTACCCGAAAAGAATAACTTTATTGAAAATTTGTAAGCATCAGGAGTGTAATTTTGGGTACAACATTTTGGAGGATCAAATTTAAAGGAATGTACTAGTGAAATGGCTGTTTTCTAAACTATCCATCCAATCTAGCTTAAAATTTTAATTTCATGCCCGTATTATATATACATAACGGTGTTATGAATTTCAGTCCAATATCTTCATTAATTTTCAAGTTATTCATTTTCAAAGTACAATTTTAAGGTGTATAGGCAATGTGTGTGTGTATGTGTGTGTGTGTGTGTGTGTGTGTGTGTGTGTGTGTGTGTGTGTGTGTGTGTGTGTGTGTGTGTGTGTGTGTGTGTGTACTTTTTGAAAAGTGTATCGTGTGGGACATTTTTCTTATATATTATAACAATTAATGTTGTTTCTGTGTTAGGGAACTGCAATTTTGTCATATAATTATTTTCTGCGATTTTTAGTTTATGAGAAAAAAAATCTTGAAATTCTATATTTGCTTTTTTTCGGTTTTTCAACGCATTGTTAACTTAAAAAATTAACGTTATAACCACTTAGTAGACTAACATTTTATGACAACGATACTTATTTGGGTGTTTAAAACAAGCATAAAATTTTTCAAAATGACTGGATGAAAATAACATTGTGTGAAACATTTTGAATATGCAAAAATGCTGTAAAAAGAAGTGCCTTAAAATTGCGTCTTAAAATCATAAACAGCTTGCAGCCAGGTGCGCAAGGTCATTTGAAAACTATCCCTACGATCCTGAAACTCCGCTGGGTCAAAAACAAAGTTGGATTCAGAAGCTATTAGAAATGGAGAATTCTTTAGGAACGATGTTTTATTTATTTTTTATTTTATTTTTTTTTAATATTTGTAGACTTTGGGCAATTTTCACAGGTGCATTCCCTTAAAGCTTTTATCATAAGCTAAACTAAATCAAACTTAGTGATGCTACAGGTCGTACATAAATTTGTTTCCATTTTAAAATAATCTTTTTATGATACACTTAAAAGTTCTAAATAATTGACACGTTTTTCCAGAGCTCAAAATATTGAGGTGGGGGACACAGGTAATAGTTGACACCGAAAATAATTTCATTTAATAAATATTTAAACTTACCACTTCATAAAGTTTGCCAAGATAGCCTTTCCTTATTATTGATTCATTAGGAACTTTTCGTCCAGAACACTTCTCCAGGAACGTCCAAAATTCTACATTATTTAACTTATGCAAAGGTATGTTGGCTGAAACCAGGGCCCTGCAGATATCTTTCGAAAAATGATCATTGCCAACATTTCCACTTCTGCTTGCAGAGAATGCTGCTGGCAAAGTTCTTTGTTACTTGAATATATTTTTATTAACACCATTTCTATGAGCATATGTTTGTAAATGTTGTGTAATCTGGAATTTTTTGTGAGTTTTTAAATTAAACAGAAACAATCACTAACTTAAAAATCACACTGAGTTTTAAAATATCGTGAAGAAAAAAACTTATGTCTCTTTCACACGCTTGGCTGAGTACTATATTCCCATCTGTTGTTAGAGTAGGATCTCCTTCAGTGCACTGCCGAACCAAGTACGCTTTATCCGTCTTCTCCTTCGGCATTATAATTAAATTATTATGTCTCCTTCTCACATTTCAGAAATTATGAGTAACACCACGGTAGTTCCAACTCTAAAAGTTACCTTTTAATTCTTGGAAATGTTATTGTTTTGGCAGATAGGATTGTTTGTAACATAATACAAACAGTATCGAGTTGTGATGCTGCGACGGCGACACGAAATTTCAAAGATTTGCGGCATGATTGTTGAACGCTATTTAGGTGAAGCTGCTATCGCTGCATTTTATATTGTATCAAAAACCGCTCATTGTTGATAGGTTCTCATTTTCGGCACCCTTTTATGGATAGATTTCAGCCCTTCTATACTAACAGAATAAAAGATACATTTTATTTGCTTGGACCTTTTTTTTTTCTTAAAGTAGAAGTATTTAAAGAATTATTACCGAAAAGTAAAATATATGCATAAATACGCAGGAATTAGTAAAATATGCACTAACCCCTTATATGTGCATTTATATGCACTATAAAACTTCCACAATTAATTCCTTGCAACATGGAACGTATTTATTCCAGACATGCATATGTTTAAAACATGCAAATATGCAAAAATCCGGGCTCTAGTCATTAGCATATTGGTCCAGCTAAATGGAAGGGTGAATTGGCTGCGGAGTGTCGGAAGTGTAAAGAATTTATAAAAGTCCAGACATGACGCTTCCTTGAGGTGTTCCTGCTTGCATAAAGATCGGGTTTGATGTCTGTCAGTTAATTCTTATGTTAGCGGTTCCGATCGGTCCGGGTGGCTCAGTTGGTTAGAAGCTGGCCTACTGATCCCAAGGCCGCGTTTTCAATTCCGGCTCAGACCGATGGTTTTTCAGTGTGATTAAAAACGACAGCTCCATATCAGTAGACTTATTGGCATGTAAAAGAACTCCTGCGGAACAACATTCCGGCACAAAGGCGACGCTGATGTGATCCTGGCAATTGACAGCGTCGTTAAACAACAAAGTAATTTAATTTTGATGGTCCGGTCTGTGAGAAAACTCGCCACCCTTCTGACTATGCACTGTGAAATGTTCATGTTTGTTAATTTACGAGTATATAACAGCCCGTTTGTCCAGTATTTGTCAAACGCTGACTGGATATCAAGGAAAGTGGCTACAGTAGTAAATCCTCTATAATATGCATCTTGTAGTTGTGACATCATTCTTTCAAGTTGATCTTGTATCGTGATGTCACTCCTGCAGCCGGCTTGTATGAGATTTTTGTTGTTACATATCTATGTTAGTCTTGTTTCTATAATTTTTTCGAGCCATTTTGAGGGGTTGGAGGTGAGTGAGATGGATATGTAATTTTTCGGGTCTGTTTTATCCTTTCCTGGTTTTTCGAGAAGTGGAATATTGACCTTTTTTCCATTGAATGGGAGCGGTATCCGTGTTCTAAGATGAGGCTGTAGGTGTTTGCAAGTTGTTCTATTGTGGTGGTTGGCAGTTTTCGGAGCATCATATATGACACGTCGTCTGGTCCTGGGGTAATGTATTTAAGGTGTCCTCTTCGTTTATTGATTTCTCAGCATCATTTGTGGAGTCCAGATGTGTGGTTGGAAGTTGATGTGTATACAATACTTTCTGGTGTTGTACATGAAATTAATACGTTTGTGTTGAGTTTCGGGTCTTCAGGTGTTTGGAAAATGTTGCTGTAGTGCTGTCGGAAAATCTCTAGTTTCTCTTTTGTGTCGTGGATTGTTTGTCCTTTCTGTTTTATGGGGTTGTTTGGGGATTCACTCTTCTTAGTTCTTTTAATAAGTTTCCAGAACTTCGCTGGACCTCGTGTATGATTTGGCGTAATTTTGTCTAGCATGTTATTTAATCGGTCGTAATTATTTAGGGCTATGGCTTCTTTGACATCTTCCTGTAACTTATTAAGTACCCGTTTATCCTGTGGGTGGTGTGACTTGATGTACTGGCGATGGGTTTTCCTCTTCCTCTTGATTTATTGTATTACGTCTGGTGGTAGCGGTCTGCGGTATGGATTATTTTTTAAGCGAAACTGCTGCTATGCGAGCTTGTGTGGTATCTGTTATGGAGGATGCATATTGTTCTAAACAGAATCGATGAGGCTCCAGAGGCAGTTCGAGTCGAGCGGGGATGATGATTCCCCCGCTCGAGTGTCTTTACCGCAGTACCTAGCCGTCATACGGCTTAACCTGCGCGATGGTTTCGATCGTGTCTCTACAGGGATGTATGTTAACTAGGAAACAATTTGTTGGAACAGGGGTTTTTATAGGGGCGGGAAGGATGGTAGGTAGAGATTGGTCCGCGAGCGGGCTGTGCGCAACTTCTGACTGGCCGTTTCCAGCCAGTCAGGTGACGCGCTAATCCCCACCAGGGTTCTGGCCGTCAGTCACTCACTGAGAGGTGAACTGAAACAGGTGATTCTCTCTGTTTTGAATTGTATTTTCGCATTTCCCATCTTCAAGATTAGACCGCCGGACTTAAGATATGTGTGAGCACGCGCCGCATTTAGGACGGAGGTAGAAAACCCCTCTATCGAGTCTATTCGAGGACGTGCTTCCACAGAGTTTTGAAGGGCTAGGACGGCTGCATCCCAGTCGACTTCTTCCACCCAGTCCGGCACTCCCAGCGCAGTGAGATTAACGTCTGCGTCGACCACAACAGGGTTGTGATCAGAGTCCAGAGCGTTAATCACAGAGAGGTCCAAGTGAAATGGTATGTTTTTGGTGATCATGAAGTCGATGATATCCGCGGCGCCGCGTGCCGGGTAGTAAGTTGGACCTCTCGGCCCGTGTGCGTGAAGGGCGGGGTTCCCGCTAATGAGACGGTACAGCCCTTTACGTTCTGGGTGCGGCTGTGTCAGCTTGGGTGTTTTGCGTTGAAGTCGCCTGCAATGCAAACCCTATGGTGTAGGTTCAGGAGTGCCGTGATGTCCGCTTCATAGAAGCGCCCATCCGGCGGGTCATACACCACCACAAGCACTAGGTCGTTCCCGCCCAAGGATAGCCTTATGGCGGTTACTTCCAGGTGTTGTAGCGGAGGAATGCTAACAGGAGTGTGTGTGAGATGGTTCTTTATGAAAATGGCAGTACCACCGCCCTGTCGGCCGACCCGATCAGACCGATGAGTGGCGTAACTTGGCAGGGTAAACTGTACACCAGCGTGCAAGTGCGTTTCACAGACCATCAGGATATCAATCCCGTGACTGTCTACGAACTCCAACAGGCCAGGTCTCTGGTCTCTAACTACATTTGCGTTCCAGAACGCAGCTCTAAATGAACGCGCAGTTCTATGCGCCATTAAGAGCTCGTGGATTTAGAATAGGGTTCCTTAGCCGTTTGAAGCACCGCAAGGTGTTTCTTCACAGCGGAAATCCCGGGGATGTTGATGGTTTCCCTGCAGCGTCGTAAGATTGGGAGGGAGCGCTGAACTAAGTCGGTGAACCAGGTTGCCAACTCAATGAATTCAGCCATGTCCTCGGAAGCGAATGCGTCCCCTAAGGTTGGATGTTTTGTTGAGGCACTGCTGCCTCGGGATTGGCTGGGCCAGTCCGGTGGGACGGGCCAGCATTGGCGGGCTCTGCTGCTCGCTGATTGACTGACGCAGCTGGAGCTGTGGATGCTGGTGGTGGGGAAAATTTCTCAACAGTTTTGTTGTGATCTTTCGCCACAGCTGGTTGTTCTGTGGTTTTTACCACAGAGGCTTTTTTCTTCCCCTTCTTGGGGGGACGTTTCTCCTTAGGAGCGGCGCTGGGTGTTGGAGCAGTCTTCTTACTCGCAACCTGGGGTGGGACACTTTCCGGGACTGTCGTTGTCATTGTCTTGGCAACCTGGTTTTTAGGAGCTACTTCCGGGGCCTCGGCCTGCGCGAGAGCACCTTCGTGACCCGCCAGGGCCGTGGCGAAAGAGACCCCCGATCTGACTTCAGTGTCAGCCTTGCCCTGTCTGCCTTGCATTATTGCAAGTCTCTTAGGGCACCCGCGATAGATCCCTATGTGACATCCATAGCAGTTGGCGCACCTTTTATCTTCTATTGGTGTCGGGCAATCCTTTACCAGGTGCTCGCCAGCACAACGGAGACACTTGAGAGCCCTCTCACAGGCAAAACTGGAGTGGTGGAAACCCAGGCACTTGTAGTACTGAGCCGGCCCCTCCCTGCCGTGGTAAGGCTCAACCGTGACCCGCGTATGATACAGACGAGTCACCTGGTCAATCTTAGGGGTTCCCTCCCCTTGTTTTTCTATGGCCACTAGGAATAGTGGTAGGGGCACCTTGGTGGGTTTCCGCTCCTTCACCTTTGTTGTGGTGAGTTGCACCACGGACCGCGGCTCGACTCCGTGTTCGTCCTTCAGGCCGGCACGGATATCCTGGGGGTCTGTCTCGGAATCAAGACCTCTAATGACCCTGCGAACCACGTGGGGTCGCTGGAGCGAGTACGTGTGGAATTTTATTCCACCCGCTTTCAGCACTTCCCTTGCGGCCGCATGGTCCTCAGAGGAAGTGGTTTGGATTACAACGCGCCCTGGATACCGCGTCGCCTGAAATTCTGCCTTTAACTTTCCCCTGAGCTCCTTGATCACTTTGATGTGATTAGGGAAGGGGTCAGACACAATTGGCAAATACCCCTGATCCCGCTAACATTCCCAGAAGTATTAAATCCCCGTAGACCAAACAATCATACTATCGCGCAGGTTAAGCCGTATAACGGCTAGGTACTGCGGTAAAGACACTCGGGTGGGGGAATAGCTTCCCCACTCGACTCGAACTGCCTCTGGTGCCTCTCTCTGATTGCTGAATGGTTTACGTGATTTCTGTGTATTAGTGCTTCTTTTTTATGCTCAAGTATCGGATGCCAGGTTTTGTTCTATTTTAGAGCTTCTTCCTTTCTGTTAAAATTATTGGGGTGTTTGTAAATTTCTATGGCTTCACGCTGAAGTCTGGCGTGGTAGTACGGCGTAGATAAAAGAACAGTAGACTCCTTATGCTGAATTACGTGTTCTCCGTCGGCCCATATTGCATGTTCCGACCACTGACTTGTCTGTCTGTCAATTGTCTTTATGAACTTCCAGCTCCAATAGTTCCAGTAGCACAACCCAGTAACTACGGTAGATGGAATAACACCAAATTTATGCGATTTTAAGGATAGTCACACTTTTCTAATAACCAATCAATTAATGCATACATTTCACAAGTGGCTTTGGATCTATGATTTACAAGAAGAAACTTATAACAAACTACAGTTATAATATTCGATTGGTTACATTTTTACCTCAGGATTTCAAAAGAATAAAGGCTGTATATCAAAGATTAAATGGGGAAGTAGTTTTAATCATAGAACAACAAATATACTTGCTGGAATATTCAAGTTTGAATTTAGTATCTGATTATCCAAAATCATTTTCTTGTTTGGGTAAATCCATTAACGTGAAAATTAATTATATTTATAATTCGTATATGTGTCAAACTTACATGTTTTTCAACGATGATTACTATATATAAATTGACGAATACACTTTTAAAGCAAAAGATCACGGATTGGTAAATAAACGATTTTCTGGAGCACAAACTCCAATGGAATAGCATTTTAGCAGGGTCGTAGCCAGAGGGGGGCCAGGTCGGGCAGCGCCCGTATTGGAACAATTTTTGCCCGTAATGAGAGAATCCCCGGTTTGCTTTCCTTTAGAAGTATTTCAATAATAAATTAAGAACTATAATAACTGTACATCAAATACTATATTAATAGTAACAATGCTGTGGAAGTTATCTATTTTCTTATTCGGCGTACCGAATAACTGAATCTCTTGGCAGGGAAAGGCCGTTCAGAAGCCGCTAAAATGCAGTAAAACATGTATACATAGCATAATCCTCGGTCTTTGAAAATCATCTGCTTGCGCACTTGCGGCCTCTTCGTTCCCCCGCCTAACCTTTCTCAGTAATGAATTTGAACTTTGAAGAATCATTTTTTCCAGTTTAATCTTCTGTGGAAATTCTTTCAAGCATGACTTGTAATCTTATAAAACATGGTAACACAATATATCATTATAATTAGATAAAGTGTTCTATGTGTCAAAGTTTCATCACTTAGCGATGGCTCATCGTAATTTTTCTAAAAAAAAGTAAGTTAGTATGAATGGCACATTTTCACACAATTGAGTTAATTTGAGAGCA
The DNA here is from genome assembly GCA_030765045.1 of Tenodera sinensis. NCBI lineage: Eukaryota > Metazoa > Arthropoda > Insecta > Mantodea > Mantidae > Tenodera > Tenodera sinensis. The sequence goes on from CM060968.1 coordinate 76,037,793, forward strand.
AGAGTGAGTCATAAACGTTTAATTACGCATCAATAAAGAACCACATATCCTCAAGTTAAAATTATGACGGCAAGGTCTTGCTAAAAGAATATAATTTAAATATTCATAAATTGTAATGTGAAGTAAATAGAAGAATAAGCATTTATAAGAAAGAATAATTTGTACAACAATTACTAGAGAAGCTTATGTGATAGCAACACGTGTGTTTTGCAAAGTTATATTATCTCATCCCCCTCCCTCATAAAATCTGAAGGCCCATCTGATGTTCAGTCCTGGCTACGCGTCTGGCTTTCAGATAGATAAATGGAATGATGTGTTTAAAAAACAACAGATTTCGAATATAATGACTTAATCATTTAATTAAAGCGCGTAAAAACTACTTGTCTATATTTGGAATAGAGTATACAAACACGTATGAAGGTTTAATTGAAATGCTAAAAAGTTTAGTGAGGAATTCATAATTTTTATAATAAATAAAAGATATCTAAGCTATTAGAGAAAACAGAACAGGTATTGGAAAAACACAATGGTGCTTACAAAGTTGCTAGTGGTTTTGAGTATTTTAAGGAAGACACACAAAATTAATATTGGTAACGAAATTATGATATCCCTTCTGATTTAGCATCACATAAAATTGATACATATTATTTTAGCGTGTCTTACGTGTGTGTGACAAAGAAAATCTGGACTTAGAACTAAAACATCTCCGAGATGTACTGTACTAAAGACTAACAGCTATCTGGGTCGAGATCATCATCAGCCTTCATGGATTTATGCCCTTGGCCTGTTTCCACATCAAGAAATGGAATCTCTCCATCTGGTGAGTGAACGTCCCACTCTTCTTCTACCTTTTGGTTGGTAATGAAGTAACATCTGTGGCAATCTGTGTTCTGACATTCTTTCTATATGTTCTAGCCAGTTTGTTCTTGTTTGGTTTATTCTGTCTTTTATGTTGTATATTTGTAACTCTTTCCTGATTTCCGTGCTGTGTTTTTTATCTAAAAGTGTGTAACCTGCTACTGAACGTGAGAACTTCATTTCGGCTGTCTCTATCTTTCTTCCATCTTTCATTCATCAAGAGACAAGCCGGACTGGGTCGAGATCTTAATATTAATATACAGAAATATCAAAATGCAGAAAAGACTGATGCGAAGAAAGCCTACATACCTTACGCATGAGGAGTTACGGAAAGAATTACAGAAACATTGCAACATCAGAAAATACAAACAAGATACACATAAGTAAAAAAGAATCTGATGTGTTGCACTCACATGACTTGCTCTACTCTTCTTACCAACCATTCTTACAAACTCTTATTCCTATATCTTCTTCATGTTACTTGTGATAAACATTTGTACAACTGTATCGCTTTGAGCGATAGTCAAATCTTTTAAAGCTTGGAGATCTCGTTCGTTGCATTTCACGAAAGTTTTAAGTTTTCCTAAAATTACACAAATAAGAAATATCTCCGAAATGGTTCACTCTACCAAAAAGTTTATTGAGACATAAACTGTGTGCTTTAGTGAGATATACATTTTTTTTTTTTTTTGCATATTAAGAATTTGTCTATCTCTTACGGTTTATGAGTTATTCAAAAGTCATCTAGAGCAAACAGGACTACATAAGCTATAGCCAGAAAATTCAATAAATTATATATATTCCATTTGTCATACAAATATCTTAAACACATGACATTTTAATCAAAATCGTTAGAGCCATTTTCAAGAAAATGAAAATTCTCGAACAATTTTCCATATAAAGGGTAGTTTAGGGAGGGTTTTTTCTTCAAACTCTTCGTGTTGCATCCTTGAAAGACATTAACCTTAAATACCAACTCTGGTTTATAACCGACTTTTCGTTTTTGAGTTATGCTGTCCACAGACTGACAGACACACAGACTGACACAGAAAGACTGACACACACACACACACACACACACACATATTTTTCTAAAAATGTCTTTTTTTATTCGGGGGGTCTCAAAGCATATATATCCGGTGGAATCTCGACATGTATTTTTTTGGTGGAATATAATGCTTCCTTCTACTCAACAGTAGAGAAAGTAAAAAAACTGCGTTCCTTTATAAGACCAGTCAAAGGTAAGACCCCTTTTCATGATAATCCGGGTGTTTATGAAATTACCCGTGATTGTTGGTGAATCATACGTAGGTCAAACGTGCGGATCTATCAATACAAGGAAAAAGGGACATATAAGACACACGAAACTCTCTCAACCAGAAAAATCTGCCGTCGCGGAACATGAAGAAAACACCGGCCACCACATTAACTTTGACGATTTAAAATTTTTTAGCAATCTGTGACAATTTTTCTCAACGAATAGTGACGGAAAGCATAGAAATATTTAAAGAAAAGAGCAGTCTGAACCGTGACACAGGCAAAGTACTCTTCGCGATATGGAAGACGCTATTAGCAGGTCAAATTTCTATTGGAGGAGAAGTAACTAATAGGATTACGAGTGGGACTGGACAACTTGGCCAATCAGAGTAGGCAGTGACCAATTGTATGTATTTTTTTGCGGTCGCCCATTGAAGAAGCCGACCATAGTTTTGCGGCAAAACGTCGGCATCATTTTTAATTTTTTTAAAAAAGCCAACAAGACGCGGACCATATCGGAAACATGAAAGAAGTAATGGGAATATTTAGTTTACTAGATGAGATCGAAAATACAGAAGAAATTGGAGAGAGCATGTATAGAGAATTAGGGACTCCCGTACGCTTAAGTAATTAGCAAGTACAAACCAAGAGGCATACGAAATGTGGGACGACCGAGTAAGAGATGGAGAGAGCAAGTAGAATGAAGCCGGAACAAGTTATACTCGTACGCTTCAATTTTATAGGTCTAAATTGACCTAATTGTATGTTAGGACCTAATAAGTAACGTAATCCGTAACGTACTATATAGAGTAGCCGTCCGAAACGATGACGGTTAATGATATAAGCGCAGGTAAGGGTAGTAGGGGAAGTGCTGCGTTGCAAGTGTTTCCCACCTTTCTCGGGAAGTATTTGTGTACACATTATATACACCATTTGTCTGGATTGACTGTGAATGACACAACTTTTTTTGGCTTCTGCCTTTGTTGGAACTCTTAACGAACTCACTATCACACAATGGAGTACACTTATTGTTCGGTATTGTTTAATTTCACAGTTAAACTGTAGGCAAGTACTCTCACTCGCACTCTGAAACAGACTACGCAGAGACTACGCCTGGTTGTCTAGAAAACACGTGACTGTGACGTCGTTAACTATTTGTCTTCTGCGCAACCGCCCTCATTCGTGACGGCGACTATAATGCAGACGCTTGTTTTCCGCTGTATGAACGCAAATCTGCTTCACGAGAGCGACAAACAAAATTCTCTTATTTCATGTCGTCTTGTAGCTGCTGACGCGTTTGGTGTGTGGTCTTCCTTAGACTATTGTGATAAGCGGTGTTTTGTGTGTGTGTGTGTGTGTGTGTGTGTGCGTGCGTGGGTGCGTGTGCGATGTGCGGGTGCGTTTGCGCGTGCGGGTGTGTGAGGATATGTGGGTGTGTGTGTATGTGTATATATGTGTATACAGATGTCCTAAAAACATGAAGAAAAAAGAACACCGACAACGCTTAGTATGCCGTGTGGGATGGCAAATTGACTGGTTTTCAAATAGGAACCCCTGTCCGGAAATGCACGGTTTGGACGCCATAGCGCGTCTAAGCGTGAGATGGGTGTGCGTTCACATTTCGTCAGTAAACCCAACATAGAGCTGCCTACACTACAAAGGGCTTCAAGCTGTGTACCTCCTTTCAGTTTCAGTTTGTTTATTATACAGTATTGGCCTGGTGTCGGTACATGGGGCCCGGCTTACAGGCTATATTTGACATTTATATACAATTTGCTTACCTATAATTAATTATGGTTTTCGGTTTGTGTAAAAACTCATACGGTGACCGTCTATCGGTCACCGAGAATAGTTTTCTTATGTCCTTTAAGTTCTGTTCAATTTTTGGTTTATATACATATGTATGTACATATTTACATATTTACAAATATCTACACTCATACATGCACGCGCGCATTCACCCACACACACTCACACACACATACACACCTTCACTGGGCACACCAGAAATATGTGTCCCAGCGCACTGCACTATTTACACTTCATATATACACTTTCCCGCTGTTTTCCTGCGCGGGCAGGGGACAGCTGCTGAATATTTTCCGAGGCGAGGGCCTCTGCCGGAACATGTGTGTGGCTTAGGACCGAGGTTGCGCGGACGCGCATTTGTCGGCGAGCCGTGCCGCATCTAGAACATTTTTATTCTAATGTGTTTGCGGTGCTTCGGCTCGCCTTTGCCAATCATTCCATTCGTGATTCCTAATGCGCGTCCATGTCGCCATTGATCTTTTTTCTATTGCCTCCGGGATGGACGGGATCTGGGTTTCGTGGTGAACAGTTTGGTTAGTGGTGAGTAATGGAGCAGAGAGGATCTTTCTGAGGGAGAGGTTTTGTAGGGTATGGATTTGTTTAAGAGCAGTTTTGGAGGCAATAGCCCAGGTCACACATGCGTACAGGACCACCGAAAGAATAAATGACCTGTATAGAATCAATTTTGACTTTAGTTGCAACTGTTTGCTACGGAAGATGGGGGCGCACAACTTTAGCCGCTGTCTGCCTTTGTTGACGCTATTTTTTATGTGGGTGGACCAACGCATTGTGCGGTCCAAGGTGACACCTAAGTATTTAACCTGCTGACGGCAGTGCAATATTTGGCCACCGACCGTTAGGTCCATTGCCAAGGTGTAATACCGCTTAGAGAAATGGAGTAGTTGGCATTTGTTGGGATTAGTTTTGATTTTCCAGTGATGTTGCCATGAGAGGAAGTTATTTACATAACGTTGCATTTCTGCAAGGCCGAAACGTGGATTTCTATGGTGGTTGTTGCAGTGTCGTCAGCATACATGGCCACCTTGCATCTGGCGTCCACTGGGAAATAATTGGTGAATAATATATACAAAAAAGGAGACATGATTGCCCCTTGTGGAACTCCAGCCCGCATCACTCTCTCCCGCGAGGAGGACCTCCTACGTCATTGCAGAGTCTATATTGGTGGTGGTGAACTCATGCATATGGCCTTTGAAGATTTTCAATCGCTCCGTGGACTTCAGCCATAAGGCCCTCCGCTGACGTTACAGGAGTGCCATAAACCATACTCTTCATACAACTCCACAGCAAATAGTCGAGAGATGTTAGACCTACCAACGGAGCTGGTCATGGAACTGGAACACCTTTAGCAATTTATCGATTTGAATATGCGACGTTGAGGTGATTTCACACATTTACTTCAAAGTGAGCGGAAACTCATGTCGACCATTTCAGTAGCCGTGTATTGGTGCAGGTCGCAGTGCTGTTAAAAACGTTACCACAGAACACCTAGTACTGGAAACGACAAGTAACGCAGTAGGAGACGCACCAAGAATTCTATGGAGGAATTTAGCGCATGCGCAGTAATGTTATTATGCTCAGGTCGTTCATCCCAGTACACAGATGGATAAAGGGTAACACCTCCCGTATTAAGATACCAAAACGAATGTTAACAAATTGTCACAACCGTTTGTTGTCACACTTGGACACTCTCCGGCGTCCAAACCGTACATTTCTGGGCAGGGGTTTCTATCTGAAAATCAATCAGTTTGTCATCCCGCACAACATACTTCGTATTGGGTTGTACGATCTGTGGATAACACTCCTGCACATGCACTAAATTCATTCACAAAGTCCTTAGTGCGCATCCTACTGCGTCACTTGTGTAGTTTCCAGTACAGGAACGTTTCTTAACAGCAGTGCGACACGCACAAGTACACAGCTGCTGAAATGACCAGCTAGAGCACATTTTGATGTAAATTAAAGTAAAATTGCTCTCGCCAACCAGTCGGTCTGGGTGGCTCAGTTGGTTAGACGGTGGCCTACTGATCCCAAGGTCGCGGGTTCAAATCCGGCCCAGACCGATGGTTTTTAAGTGTGCTTAAAAACGACAGCTCCATGTCAGTAGATTTACTGGCATGTTAAAGAACTCCTGCGGGACAAAATTCCGGCACATCGGCGACGCTGATGTGATCCTGGCAATTGACAGCGTCGTTAAAGAACAAAATAATTTTTCTCGCCAACCAGTCCATCAACTCTAATATAGCCACCAGCAAATGGCAGAGCTGCTTGTTTATTCGGACGATGTAAGGTTATTCAGTTACTGTAACGCTGAACATTGTCCCTGTTCTTTTAATAACCGTTATTTTGCATGTGTTATAATGCTGTACTTGCAAGTTCGAAAACTGTGTAGTAGTGTGGTACACTATGCGGTTTATCTTGTCTCGAGCCTAAAGGACGAGAAATGTTGGAAAGAGAAGCAAGTAATCACCCCTCTGGCGTTGGTGTTATGGGAAGGTGGGAGAGGCTCGATCCCTTCCATTCAATCAGTGGTGGATTGTGAACAAGTAGCAATAGCTCCATCATCTGCGCTCACACTAAAGTATTCCGACACTGATCATAGCACAAGACAAATTGAGAGGCGGACTTCCGGCGTTTGTCACCGCAAATGTTTTTTACCCCCCTCCCCCACCCCATAATTTGCTAGTGGAAGCGACTCGACACTTTTATGATCCTCGAGGTTAGCCCGCAGAAGGTATAGTAGCTCAGTTAGTAGAGCACATACCTGAGTGACCCCAGGTCCAACTACAATTTCCGACAGAGGGCAGAATTTTTTTGCTCTGCTAAAGATGGCTATTTAATATCCTTCCCAGATTCTGGAAGTGTGAATGTGTGTGTGTGCGAGAGAGAGAGAGAGAGAGAGAGAGAGAGAGAGAGAGAGAGAGAGAGAGAGAGAGAGAGAGAGAGACTTTACAAAAACCCTAAGAAAAAACCACAATACGAGGTGAATACGAGTTAACACCATTGCCGGTAGGCAAAATGTTCCAAAGGCCACCGCTATGACCATTGATGTTAAAGGTGTGGCATAAATAGATCAGTTAGAACACTTTGTACTATAGAAATAATGACTTATCTACAGATATAAGCATAAAAGAAAGATAAAAGTTATGACTCCGTTACAGTATCTGCAATCCCTTCAATTGACGCAGTTTCAAATTTTTTTTTTTTTTTTTCCATCAAGATTTGAAATCGAAATACCGCCTTTTATTTCCTATATTAATATTCAGAGATAACTTGACATATACAACCCTCTCTTAGTACTTTAATTCCGTTTTCAATATTTTATGTCAAGAAACATAACTCTATTCGACTCGTTTGATTCCTAACTGTAGCCTGAATTGTTTGTTTACAAAGTACTGAACTATGTAGTAGAATATGTCATTATGGCGGCTGAATATGTGGGAGAAGTAGCAGAAGGTGATGTTTACGTTCAAGTGCTGTCAGTGAGATTTCATAGCAATATACAAACAGTATTAGCAAATGAAGTTTAAATACATTTGTCTTGTCTAAATCATGGCCGGCGCTCAACATGAGAGCGAGGAGCGTTTGAATTGGATAGAATTCTGTGATAGACATGCTAAAATTGCAGCATCAGATTTTGCCAAGGCGTTTTGTAATTATGTCAGTGCAAATCTTCCTGAAAACGCAAGAAGTACAGTGTCACATCGTGATTTTGTGCGAAAGTTCGTGGATTGCTTTGTGGACCATTTTGAGGCGGAATTTACGAAAAAGAATCAAACGAACCACCACAAGGAGAAGATTGTAAACGGCAGCAGCATGGTAACGTCAACCTCTCACGCGGGGGCAGGTAATGCTCCTCGTGCTAATAGTCATGAAGAATTTAGTGATTATTCAGAACATGATGCAGATTCTCCCTCACCAAAGACCCACCATAAACCTTTTTTTCGCAGACTGTCATTTAAAGGATTGAAAAAGGGGAAAGGTTTCTTTCATAAGCAGCATTCTGACGAAGTTGAACTATCATCACATCATCACGATAAACATTCAAAACACGAAAAACATTCCAAAACAAAGTTAGCAAAAATTGTAGTAGAGTGTAGAAAAGAAGGCATTGTTAATTTTTTAATGGGTGAGAACATAGATGGCACACAGAAGTGGGAAAAGTGTCGTTTAGCCTTAGTCAAAACAGTTGGTGGCTACATGTTAGAATTCTACTCTCCTCCAAAGGTAAGAATAGAGGTTCTGTAGAAGATGAATTTCTAATTTTAGAATATGATAATTTTCAATGAGATACATAAAGAGAGAGGTGCTTAAGATTGACCCAAAGTTTTACTTAACTGGACATATTTTAACTTCACTATATTTACTCAATTTAAATCCAATCAATGAAATGCAAATTTCTTTAAATAACAGCAAGAGTTATGTACAACTCAGAATTTAGCAATTTTTTCTTTATGCATATTTTTATGCACTTATTTATTTTGTTTGTTAAAATAGTGATAGTTTATTTAAAAAAATAGAATAAAAGTTTAAACTTATTAAGCACTATTTTTGCGTAGTAAAGCATCGTCTTTAGCTTTTTTCATATCAAGAAAGATGCTAAAACTCTTTGTATTCTTGTGCAAATTAGATAAAAACAAGGCAAATAAAGGTTGAATGTCCAAAATATTATAAACTATAATCTGTCTCAAGTTAAAACAAACCTGTTGTAAACATAGGGAAGGTGAGACAGAGATGGATGTACTGTAACAGAACTCTCTTAGGCCACTGATTGGTGGAGGAAAATTCGTGCATGTTTAAAGAGGCGGTTCCTGCTGGGAACCACCACTCAGTGATTTAGGACGTTCCATTATATATCTCATCTCCCCTTCCATATGTTAATGACAAGATCGTTCTAGTTTGAGACATAAAATATTTTTGATTTTGTATGCATTTCACATATCAGAAAACGATGCCTGTCAATTATATTGGTTGATATGTTGAGTGTGTGACTAAACAGCAGTAGTATTAGACAACATAACCCAAATTAACTTTCAAATTGCAACAGCTTCAAAGGGTCACAGTCATAGAAGGACAATTCACAGCATATTAATATTTATAGAATAATAATATAATAATAAAAATATTTTATTTCTTTTACCTTTGAATGGAACAAAATTACCCCAGTGTTTGAATAATGTAGATGAGACATTCAAGTATTTTATATACTTTTCTTTCAATTGTGCAGTTCTCCAAAACTAAATACATTTTTCAGTTCTAAAATCATACTGTCATGCAGTTAAGCTTTCTTTGAAAATCTTTTCACTGCATGAGAATCAAATATAAAATACATTGATTCAGAACATTAAAAATTAAAACCTAACAAGCTGCAAGCAGGACAAGTGTTAGCTGCATGACGTATGATTATAATGTTTATGTGGTTCAAATATAATACATGCATTATTATTAGTACAGGAAGAAAGTTACTTTGGGCTTCATTCCAAGTCTACCTTTCCTAACCAGTTCATATTTTGGTCGGTAGCAGGCATTTTGTAGCTGTGCTGTTTATATAGGAGAGCTGTCAACATCTGAGCAAAAAACACTAAAAGAGAACCTGAATGAATATGATTAATATTTAACAGTGTTATTAAACAGACGGCAATACCATGGCCGAGAGGTTAGACCATTCGCCTACCACCTAGGTGGCCTGGGTTTGATCCCAGGACCCACGTGTGGTATTCGTGATGGACGAAGTGGCATCTGGGCAGATTTTCTCCCGTGTTCTCTGGTTTCCCCCGTCATTTATTTTACCAGTTGCTCCACATCGCCTTTTCAATCATTAAGTTTGCCTGCATTTCATATCATCCTCTTTCTCACTATCATACCTGGTGCTTGGCTGACCACGCGCTTTCAGGTCTTCACTCCGTCTGGTCTATAGGTTCCTCTGCTCCCCGACAGGCGTCTGACCCTAGGCACTGGGATGTAAGTTGCTCATAAGGGGAGGGTAATCAGATGAAGAAGAAGTCATTAAACAGAAACAGAATGGATAAAAATGAGTATGAGGTAAGCGGAGATCGATGGGCTGTATCAAACCACAGCAAATTGACAGGGTCCTCTGGTTTCCAGATTCACCTGAAGTTAGGTTACGGTTAGTGTGTGCATGAGTGTGTGTTCTTTTTTTCTTTCTTTTCCCTTTTTTTTCTGAATAAAAGATATGTTGCGTTGTAGAGCAGTTGAGATCAAACTTTAATATGACTGCATAAATCTTGGGTTTCTTTATCATCTAAAAATGAATTGGCAATGAGTGTTAAACATAAAAGGAGGAGAACTAAAAATACTGCTATTTTTGCAGTTTACTTAATACACTTGGTTTGACAGTTCCTTCTGTGCATGAGCAATATTCACAAAATAGAGCTGTTTACATCTTACATTCTGTCCTATATGCATTTTATTCCTTAAATCCTCTTCCTTCATCATTTGAAATGTATTTATTGGAACTGGTACCATTGCTTTTACGGGAATTCTAATCTTGACATTAAATATGTTGTTTTAGATTACTTTCTTGCATTATCTAATAGGCAGAGGAAGCACGGCATTCCACCCGAAAATTTGATAGCAATATTGCAATGGAAGTTCATGTTAAAAGGTTTCCTGAATTCAAAAAATCATTTTTGCTTTGTCTACCACATACTTGATAGAGAAGGTATTGCATTCTAACTATTCATTTTCTCTGAAATGGCTCTAAACAATATAACATAATATTTAAGGTCTGTGAAACATGTGGTAACTCATTCTGCGGGCTCTTTCCACTGTATGAGAGAGCTGAGAGTCATTGGGAAAATTGTGCCATTAGAGGCACGCTAATGCTTGCCTTATAGTAGATGCTGGAAATGTTGATCTGCCCTTAAGGAGACAACATATCTTGTAAAAATGTTCTGGCTCGCTTGTCTAAGCTCAGCAGCAGGAATCCTTGTGATTTCTTGCATGGTGTTATCACTACATTCCTGTAGTGTACAAGGGTTAGAGCAAGGATGCATGTGTGAGAGAGACAGAGAGAGAGTAACATCTCAAAAACGGGATGTCTGATAAATACCAAGCTAGGTATTTATAATCAATTTATTGTAAAGATAAAGTAGATGTAAGCAGAAACACATGGCAGAAATGAACCTCATTGGCTGATGCATTTTAATACTCCCGTATTCTTCCACAATATAGTTCCAAGGCCTTTACTTGCATTCAGTGAACCACTTAAATTGTTGTTATCATATGGAATCTATCGTAATGTAATATACAGCAATAATATACTATATACCGTGTCGCCAATCACAGAACATTCAGTTTTCAAGTTCTAAATACTAGTCGTCAACCATAGGGTTTGCCTGTTGCCTCAATGCCATCTTGGCATGCAAAATGGAAAAAGAGCGGAGAAGTAGCTTCTGTGAGGAAAGTCTTTAAGGAATGGTGAGAAGGTTATTATATTGAATGTATTCAATAAGTTTTCAGTTAAGTACCCTGCCATGGCTATAAAGATCTGATAAAGCGTGATAATGAACAATGCCTCTTGTCATGCAGTAAGAGCAGAGCGTATTCTAAACAATATATGGAAAAAATCTGGAATGCTATCATAGCTGAGATCTAGGAATCCTTACAATGTGATACATGTGATTACTGTTAAAAAGGGTACTAGCGGTGTACAAAAATCTATAGTTAATTTACCATTTTATGCAGCTATAAGATTAGTCAACTCTGAATTCAAAAAAATTATTGCAAAATATTACTATGAAAAATCAAAGAATAAAAGATGGGAACTACCAAACATGCAAACAGTGATTCCTGAGTATCCTCGAAAAACAGCAGTTGCAACCTTCAGGTTGATTACAGGACATGATTGTCTGGCAAAACATTTAAACAGAATTGGGATATATTCTTCACCACTCTGTCCTCTATGTGATCTGCAAGAGGAAATGGATCGAGACCACCTTCAAATATGCCCGGCCACTTCTAGTGCCCCATCCATCAGTGAAAAATATTGGAGAGCAAGAGGATTAATGACTTCATTGTCAGAAATCCAGCATTAGCTAACAACAACAACAACAACAACAACATGTGATTACTGCACTAGCAATGATTCATATGTTCAATAATGCAGTGGTTTATGTAACAGCAAAGAGAGCAGTTAAATTCAGGTTGTATGAACGAGGTAAATTGGGCAGTGGCAGCATTAATATTGTTGTTTACATGTGCATGTGCAGATATTATGTTAACCAATAGCGTACTAGAAGTGGAGCTCAGTGTGGAGCGTGGAGGAATACACTACTTTGTTCTAACAGCAAACGGATAGTAAGTTCAGTATGTTTCAAGAATGCAATATAAAGATTTTCAAGAAAAGTCCCCTATCCTCAGCTATGCTTTATGTGGATGATTTTAGATTTTTGGTGTTTTCAAAATTAAATAATTTTGCTTAAAATTCTGCATATTTAAGATACTTACACATCATATGAAATGTATATGTTACATTTTTGAGGAATAGCTTGTGTTTTATAAGTTTTTTTATATGCTTTAATATTTTGTCTCTCGTTTGGCCCAATATGATTTCCATAATTTTCAAGTTTCCCTACTGATGCCACTTGTTCCCTGAAGCTCATTTGCAAAATGCAGAGTTGCCAACATATAAGGGTTTTAAGCCACAGAGCATAGCCAAGGGATTGAGGGTCCTAAGCTTTAAAGTGTAGCCGAGGAACATTTTTTATAAGAGGAGCAGCAAAGCAGTTGCAGCCATCTGCAGAATGATGACAGTCTAGCCGTAGGATCTGTGTATTCGACCAATGTGGCAGTATAGCTGTGTCATTTGGGGTTCTGCAGCTCCATTGCAGATCATCAGGATCCAGAGTACACAGAATTGTTTTCTATGCCTCATGACCAGTGCTCCCTGGTACATGCACAACTCTACTCTGCACGCTGATATAGGTCTACCAGAGGTGATGTATATCCTCCGCATCTGCTACAAGAGGCTGCATCAATCATGTCTACACCATCGCAATCCTCTTGTCTGTCATGTCTTCCTCCTGAACCTCTATGATGAAGAATAAAGCGCCGCTGGCATTCCGATTTGCAACTGAACATTTAGCTCTATAAAAATGCTTTTATGTAATTGTTTTTCTCTATTTCTATGTACCATTATTGGCATTATCGCTGGATGGTACCCCAATTACAAGTTTCATTGTTGTTCTGTGTCTAGTCTAGCTCAACTATATTATACTTAATTGCGCAGAAGAGTTTCCTTAAATTAAAAAAAAAAGAAAGGATCTGTGTAACTAAACCCTGGTGACACAGGTTGTAGAGTCTAAAACCCATCACATTAATTTCAAACAGCCCAAATGACATGACCATGGAAGCTTTGGGTTTATCTTCCTGTGAAATCGGAATTTGAAAATATTCCTTGAATAAATTTATTTTTGAGAATATCTTGGCACCTTTCAGGATATGTTGGATATCCTAGAAGTGAGATACCAGTCAGGAATCATATGCTTATTTAGTGTTCTAGAGCTTCCACATGGATGAAAGATACATCCTTATTCATTGTGTGAAGTGGACCTCTCCATCCAGACTTTGATGGTCTGTTGATCCCATGTTTTATATGAAGTTGAATTCTTATGTAGCCTTTTATAAGTGAAGATGATACAGAGATCTTGCTGTGGAATAAGCTGTTTATGTGATGTTTGATTTTATGAAGAAGCTTACTTGGCATTAAGATTGCTGCCATGATTTCAGGATAGGATTTAAGCAAATTTATAAACTTAATATTGGGTTATTGCACTCAAAATCAGTGTCGTCAGGTTTTTGATAAAGAAAATCTCCCTATAGGCCTTCAAAATTCCTCAAAAACAAAATAATTCCCGTTCTGCTCATAAAATCTAACTTTTATTGACTTGCTCTCATGTAACACTCTAACCCATGTGGAATATGAGCTTTCACGGTCAGAGTTGATAATTCTAGAAGAAAGTTCTGGTCTGATTTGCCGTGGTCTGCTGGTGTAACTAGGTCCAGACGTTTTGTCCACAACTGTGGTGGAAATCATCAGCGGCGCAGGCAAAGTCTTCTTGGTGGAGGTTCAGTTGTGTCTGAAGCATTGACCATTGAGGATGCTGTATTTATGTAGAGAGGGGTCTTCTCTGATTGGCCCTGGGCTGGCTGAGGCAGTATGGTTGGTGGGAGGGGCGTACCACCTCAGCCCAGAGCCAATCAGAGAAGACCCCTCTGTACATAAATACTGCGTCCCATATGGTTAACACTCAGATGCAATTGAACCTTCACCAAGAAGACAACGACCTCACCACCGATGATGTCTACTGCAGTTGTGGACAAAATGTCTGGACCCAGTTACTCCAGCAGACCATGGTAAATCAGCCCGGAAGTTTCTTCTAGAATTATCATCTAGAATACTGTGTCATTTTGGACTTCTTAAAAGTATGAAAAAATTAGATAAACAGTGACTCAACATTTATGGGAAGACATTCTGTTGCAGCAGTGGCAACCAAATTAAGAGAATGGCAAATGCAACCAAAAATAAAAATGTTGTCATTTTCCTTTAGAAAGCGAGATACAAAAGAATTGTGTTTGCCCGTCATGACATTGGGTTATCCCCACAGTAACCAACAATATTTTCAATATACAGGCCATGCTTTGATATTCAGTGTTCGAACACACAGGATAGATTCTCAGCTGTAACGTCTTTAATTTGAACATTGTCTAAGAGAAGACTGCCACTACCTGAAAGGCCATCATCGCTAATAAACTTCGTGACAATGCATAGATTTTTAGCGCTTCCTATATAGCACTTCATCTATCAAAATGGAAAATACTTTTCCTTGCAAGGATTCTATATTCTTTTCCTCTACAGCCCTGCTGATCACATTTGTAATTAGACAATTTTTGTTCACTTTTCATACCATGCACAATGGTGGAATCTGGCAATGCACTGATATAATTCATGGAAATGATTCATGGAATTGAAGCTCCTATCATGCTCAGTTACATCTAATACAAAATTGAGTTCTGCTGTTTTAACCATTAGTTTATCAACTGATTTTCTTGCAGATGTACTGCCTATTTTTGGGATTTTATCTGTAATATATTTTTCTGGTGTAAAGACGTCTTACTGTGTTTATCTGGTTCACTTTTCTCTGCTTGGAGCTCTTTTTTGCAACACATGCATTTAGCTTTAAAGGCATCATTACATTTACGTAGCCAACCCTTTAATTTTGGGTCCTCTAACCAGATAACAAAAGTTTGCCTCAGGCAGGATTTTTCAGCTTTAACGAGTTCCCCTCTTGTTTCCTGTCTCTATTTTGGAGTACTGAGCTCTTCTGAGTCACTCATATTAACATAAAAGTGTCATCATGTTAATAATTATTCTCAACATTCATACTTGCACTCACACACACGTACACGCCCACGCGCACGCATGCACACACACATGCA
The DNA here is from genome assembly GCA_030765045.1 of Tenodera sinensis. Lineage (NCBI taxonomy): Eukaryota > Metazoa > Arthropoda > Insecta > Mantodea > Mantidae > Tenodera > Tenodera sinensis. The sequence goes on from CM060968.1 coordinate 76,053,195, forward strand.
CACATACACACAGCTTACAATTAACTGGTACATGTATACATGCACACCTTACTGAACAGTCAACAAGAAGTGAACAACAAATGATGCCTCAATGTTGCTTTGCAACAATTTGCAGATGTGGCATTCTAAGAAACGGTAGCATTTTCTTTTCCATGATGGTTGCATCAATGCTGAAAAATCTAACAAAGAAAAATTCTTAGTTAAAAGCAGAAGTGCAAAAGTAAATGATTTTGAATTTCAAAATTTTACTTAAAAAATCCCTTAATTTCCAAAGAATTCCATCATTCCCATTTGAGTTGAAAAATACCTATGCCAAAGAAAAAATCCCTCAATCAGGCTACACTGCTCAAAACGTAGTTGCCTGTAGTTGTCTTCCCTTCCAGTGTCAAGTTTGGTTATGCCAACCAATTGCTTCAAGCTGATGGTTTGGTGAGTTAGTATTTGCTGTATTCATTTTGGAATATGTTGATGCTGACTTTAGGTGTTGATGTTAAAGGCCTTGGATTTATTATAGCACTGAACTTCAGGATGGAGGGTTGGCAGGTATGCAGGAGTTTCCGAGTCTCTCTAAAGAGCACCTTCTCTCTAACCTGGATTTCCTTTATTACTATCTCCTCTGCACAACGGGGATATTCACAGAAACTTGATGGATGTTCACTGCCACAAGTGACACAAGTTGGTGTTGATGTGCATGCACCATCATGCAAGGCTTCTGCACATTTAACACATGTTGATCTTCCTTTACAGAAATTGCTAGTGTGTCCAAGCATTGACAGTTACATCTCAGCAGGTTAGGTATGTATGGCCTAACTTCAGTGCCTTCATCACCTATCTTAATCCTTTGCAGATCTACCCAATCAAAGGTAAGGAACAGGTACAGGTGGGCAGTTGTTCACCACCTTCTTTCCACTGAACCCTATACGCAGATGTGACATCTTGATCTAAGTTGTTCTGAATCTCCTCATTGGATGATATGTTACCACACCACAGGAGGAGTTCAGGATCCTGTGCATCTATGCTTGTATAGGATAATTGGCTTTTAGTATTCTGGCAGCTGCCTGGGAGGCTGAATTAGCTTTGATCAGGAGCGTGCCATTTAGTGATCTAATGCAAGACTTGACGAGGTGAGCTATTTTGTCAAGACCATTCTGGATTATAAGTGAATTCACCAATGTAAATTTATTACCTTCCTCTATTTTATCAATCACCAATTGGTGAGGACCACTTGACTCAGCTACTTCTACACTCACCTCTATTTGTTTTATAGGCGGTGGTAGTTGTCATGGAGTAAATATATAAATTTCATTCCCCAGGGCTTCCCACCAACCATGGATGACAGGGCTACACATGGGATATAGCGAGCATACCATCCCACTCACCCTGGAGTTTGGTTTGGTACCTAATCCTGGCCGATCGACTAGGGCTGGTTTAGTCCTAGTCTTTGGTTTAGACAATGCAGAAACTAAAACAGTGTATTAGGAATGTGCACCCTGTGTGATGAGGAGCACGCACTGAGGAAGCTCCACCCAAATATGAAATGGGAGTAGCAATTGTTGCCTCTGGAATCAGATCTTCAGCTTTGACTGGAACTGTGGATCTGGTGTGAACTTTGTGGCTAGAACTTCAACTTTGCAACACTGATCTACCGTCATAGCTGTGATTCACTGCTCCAAGTGATGCAAAGAGTGCTTCAATTGATTACTCTTGACCTTTGATATTACAAAGTTTGCATAAAGGATTCATCTCTGCATTCTGTTTGTCATGACTGCTTCTCACTGCAGCAATCTTCACTTGTGATAAGAATATTTTTAACCAAATGTTTGAAAGAGTCAGAGACGTGATTACTGACAATGAGATCTCATTTTCCTTAATACTTAGGGTTGAATAGAGGTGTACTGTTTTTGAACTTCTGCCTATGCCTGTTAGCTTAATCTTTTACAATTCAGTTTTCTACCTGGTTTCTGGACTATTATGTATTTTCTGATAACTTTAATATAAATATTCCATTCTTTTGCAATTTTTATATCCTTATGTGTATTCAGGCTTTTTATCACATTTTATCCAGTGCATATATTAAACTCCTCAAAGGCAGAAAAAATTGGCAAAATTGGAAACTTGAGTCAGTGTTTGAAAAAATAACTGGCAACATTACTAAGATAAGTGAAGTTTTTAGTTTCTAATTTGTTCTTACTTTAGAATCATTTAAATAATTTACTGCTACAGCACTGCAGGTATGATTTTGAGCATATCCGATCACTTCCTCTATTCATTAGGAACCCAGATGCAGCTGTGAGTGATCGTCACTGTGTTTTTCTATTGTTTGAGCATTTTGAAATGTTCAAAACAATGGAATGATCCACTGACTCATCAGATCAGTAATTCTTATTTTTAAATAGTGAGAGAAATGTTATATCATCAAACATTCATCTCCATTGCATAAGATTTAGGAGGAAACAATAATGCCCAGCCATATAGAGCCAAACAAACTTAATATCTAATTTTATAATTTGGTTGGGAACAATTTGGTGACCCTGTCTGCTATCTGGGTTTGGCATCAAGCAATTTTCATGTGTTTGTTCATTGGAATAAATTTCTTGGTGGAAAGCATTTCAACGACCATGATGTGAAACAAGAAGTGCAGACTTGGCTTTAGTCACTGGCGGCATCATTGTTGACGAAGATATACAAAAACTGTTTTCTCATTATGTTAATTGCCTGAATAATGGCGGTGACTATGTGGTGAAGTAGTGTAAGGTAATGAATAATAATAAAGTATTTGGAAAATAAGGTAATGCTATCTTTAAATACATCGGTCCTCATATGAATTCATTTGTTGTTGTTGTTGTTAGCTAATGCGGATTTCTGACAATGAAGTCATTAATCCTCTTGCTCTCCAATATTTTTCACTAATGATATTGAAGAGAGCAATAGCAGTAATAGTAACTGCTTTTTAGAGAGCACCATATTTTTATGTTTTGGCGGTCACATCGCTCTCTCACAACCCCCAGAATGTCTGGAGGAACACACCTGTCGTTGGTTTACGGGTCTCACCGACCGGGAGAATGATCAAAATAAATTCACCGACCATATCCTCTGATCACCAATCAGAGGACGTATTACATGCCATGACAGGTCAGCATGTTAGGGGTTAAGGATTTATAGAGAAATTAGAGAAATGGAGAGGTTGGAAAAATAAAGACTCCCTAGCCCTCAGGAACTCTAATAGCATCGGGGTCGGAAGAGAGCAAGAGATGACCAAGGTAAGGTCAGATAGAAAAGTTACAGTGAGGAGCAAAACACCAGTAAGTGGAAGTAATGTTCTGCTCAGCTTGGGTACCTTGTGGTCGCCATTCACATATCCCCTAGATGGAGACCCCTGAGACTCATTTGTGCACCTCATTAAAAGCATACATTTTGAACAGTTGTTAGCACAAGGATGTAACACTGTTAAACATGGTAATTATTATTTATTTGTGCCAACAAGCTTACTGCTGGTGTTTTTAAACACACAAGCTGTGTGTGGGCAATGTTTAAGCGGTTTATCTCCGATGTGAGATTTCCTTGTAGTCTAACCGGGAAAAAGTATGAATGAGCTGGGGAATTTAATGTCATACTGGGAAGTTGGCCATGGTAGCTTAGTGGTTAAAGCAGCCGCTTGATAAGCTGAAGATCCGTGGTTCAAATCCCGGTTATGGCATTTAATTTTTCAGTCCTGATTCCACCTCTTAAACATTGCCTACACACGGCTTGTGTGTTTAAAAACACCAGCAGTAAGGTTGTTGGCATAAATAAATAACAATTCCCATCTAAAGGTTACTTAAAACCCAGGACATAAAGTACTTACAATTGTAAGTTGCCCTTGGGGTATTTATCTCTGATGTGAGATTCCCTTGTGGTCTAACCGGGAAAAAGTACGAATCAGCTGGGGAATTTAATGTTGTACTGGCAAGTTGGCCATGGTAGCTTAGTGGTTAAAGCAGCCGCTCAATGCGGAAGATCCGTGATTCAAATCCTGGCTATGGCATTGAATTTTTCAGTCCTGATTCCACCTCTTAAACTGTAAAACATTATTACTGCCACTGCTATGACTATTACTAGAGTCTCCACCACCAGTGGTGCTGAAATGATCTTTTCAAACTGTTCCAAAGGAGCGATATTTTATTAGCAGTTATATCTACCTAATTAAGGAAATAGAGTTTCCACTTTCCCAGTTTTGCAGAAAATTATGTAATAGTTATACTGTATTAACCTTAAAATGCTTGATCATTTGAGTTATTATTACTAGTTACAGTATTTCTTACTCAGATAAAAAGAGTATGCGTGCTTTGTGCATTGTCCATTGTCCATTGTACTGGGGGGGTTTCTGTTCTAAAACTCTTGCCTTATGTACTCATGAGTGATAGTGACATGCACTATAATGAGTACTAACCTTGTTGTAAGTGATGTTCATCAGTGGCAGATCGTGGCTGGGAAATTAGCTGAAGAGTTGGAGGGAAAGAAAAGTATACCTATATTTATAATGAGTAGGCGTAGGCTTTCACGGCCGGTGTTTGAAATTCTAAAAGAGTCTTCCGGGCTGATTTGCCGTGGTCTGCTGGAGTAACTTGGTCCAGACGTTTCGTCCACTACTGCGGTGGACATCATCGGTGGCGTGGTCGAAGTCTTCTTGGTGAAGGTACAGTTGCGTCTGAGGCGTTGACTGTCTGGGATGCGGATTTTATACACGGAGGGGTCTTCTCTGATTGGCTCGGGGCTTGCTGAGGCAGTGCGGTTGGTGGGAGGGGGCTAGCTGCATCTCGGGCGCTACTAGATTCTGATTGGTTTGTGTTGCTTGACTGTCTGTGTTGTTTAATGTTATCGATGACGGGGTACCAAGTTTTGTTGAGCTTAAGGGCTTCCTCTTTCCTATTGAAATTATTGGCATGTTAATAAATTTCTATGGCTTCGCGCTGTAGTCGAGCATGGTAGTATGAGATGTTAGATAGAATATATTTATTATATATTTATAATGATTATTTTAATAATTGTACTGACCCATTTCTTGTACAACAAATCAATCCTTTGGTCGTTTAAGGTTGCAAACTTGTTGGTGATGTATTTATAGAGTGGCTACATTTTTATTAATTACACTAGAAGTTCTTTCTGAATAGAAATATTTGCTAAAGAAGAAAGTTTCGTCTGACATTGCATTCCTCAGGTATCTTCTTATACGCTTTAGACAAGAAAAGCTTTGGTCCACAGATGCTGTAGTAGGAGAGATTGACAGAATAAGGGAGAACAGTTTACAACACGCTCTTCCTGAGAAAGGGAATTGTACTCTCGTGAGAGGTGCTTATCCACCATTTTGCTGGCTTTTTCAAACATTATCGAAAAATACTGTTCATTCCTCATGTTTCTTAGCATTTCAAAATGGTCTTTATTTTGATATGCAGTAGTTCACATCCAGTGACCTCTTCTGCAAAACATCGAACAATATATCTGTCAAACTATGTCATAAAACACTACTGCCAGACACGCAAATTCAAAATTGTTCATGTCGTTCAGAAAGCCTCTGGTAAGCAGAATGGAATTATCATCAGACTGTTCACAGGAAACCTTGGCTTTGAAAACCTCTTTCAACTTTACCCAGTCATCCACAATTACACGTAACAATTTTAAGTTGGAGCTCCAGCGGACAGGAGTTACAGTTGGAATGCATGGCCCCGATGCAGAAGTAATTACATGGGTTCTCTTTGCTGAATAGTGGAAAAAAGGTAGGAATTCCAATAATCGAAGAAAACAATATACAACTTTTTTTTTTCCCCAACTTTGTTGAAAGACTAGTTTTAGACTGAGACAGGATATTGTAAGACCCCAAAAGAAAATCATTTATGTGAATATTTGTTAAGAGTGTAATTTGTTTTTGGTGTTGGTATGAATTGGTTAAATGGCGAAAACGTGTTACTAATGTTCATTGTTACAAACAATTAAGTTTGTTTAAAGACGTCGTAAATACTTCCATATTTAATTTTAATATATATGTATAAATAAAAGAATTATATGTGTTCAATATTGAAAGCGAAGGGAGAATGGCTAAGGATCGCTTCCCTAACAATGCGGGAACTATTTGATGAACGCATATGCGGATGTACACAAAAAGAAGTGTAATGCGGCACCAATTGTCTAGTTATTAGCGTCTATGTCTTTGGCATAGATGGACGCATTTTTATGCGTGCGCGTCATAAAATAGTGAAAGTAAATTTACTAAGTGTTTAAAGACCGTTAATTTGTGTAAAATAAGTTAAACATTAGCTAACTTTAATAAGTTAGTTAATACGAAGTGTGCGATTAAATAAAAGGACGTGAAATAGACGAAGTGTAAAGTGATAGAAAACACATTTAGCGAAATATCGCTAAATTTTCAGACATTAAATCTCGGCGATGCTAGGGAAGTCGATCCACTGAAATAAAAGACTTACTACTGTAATACAATTTAAATACTGTGAACAAGAAGGTGCGAATAAAATATTTCACTAAAGTTAACCCCGAATGTATGTTCATTCCATCCAGTACCACGACCCGAGATAACGAAAGAGTCAAAAGCTCATCACCATCCTGGTATAAATTATAAAAACAGCACCAAGACGATGTGCAAAACAGTGTACAAATACTGCAAAAGGAGCTTTTTCCTTAATTTTTTTCCGGGGTCCATTTAAATGGCCACACATTATGCTTGCATATCATAATACTTTCCTACTAATTTCTACTTATAGCCAAATGGTTCCAAGATGTCCAATAAAATAAACAGTTTCTGATGTTCTGTCGATGTTACATTGTAGAAACCTAAGAAACGCTCCACAGCAGATCCTTCAGCATTAACGTACCTTACTATTACAGAAAACTGAGACACCTGTGTAATATCTGTCGTATCATCTACCTGAACAGAAAAAAAATCATCAGTTACCAATTCAGTTTTTACAAATTCCTTGCATTTGTAAAAACTGAATTGTCCAAAATAGAATCCAGTAGTTCATTTGGTATACTTTTTCATTTGACACTGAACATACTTTTTATCTTAGAATATTGGTGCTGTATTTCTATAGGACTCCTAGACACCAGCAACATCAGCAGTTCGTTAAAACTTCCACGATTAATTGAGCCTGTTGTTTCATTGTGACCGTGGAATGCTAATTCTTGCTTGCTTAATAGAGTACTGTATCAATCACTAACTGCAGGAAAAGCCTGTTTAGGCATACATTTTCATTGAATTGCATTTATACAGTCTAGCATTCTCCTTTAGTGCATCTGAAATTGTATTTCAATTTCTTTCAAAAGCTTTCAAATTAACCTGGCATTTTGAATGCTCTGCCAAATCCAAGTGTTTGTGTAATGACCGTGTTATATTTAACAAAGCAGCAAATTCTTCTCTATTCCAAACGTTGCTTTTATTGCTAAAAGCAAGCATAGCCAACAAAAGAATTTCTGCAGAATTGGGAAGGAGTACAACCATGGAAATTCCACAAACCACGATTGTTTAAAACTAAAATTGTAGCATTTTCCTGAATGTTGCACTTCTTTCGTACCACATATTTGTAGAGATTCAGTAGGGTACCCACAATTTAAAACTTCCTTCTTATCTTCATCTTTCCACTGTGAAAAAGGTGTTTCTAATAAAATATACACTACATCATAAGCAGCATTCATATTTTAAACATTACTGCACTAAATGCAAACAACAATAGATTAAGCAGTACATTAAGCAGATGCTGTACAAAAAATATGAGCAAACAACTTAATAAGAGGCTACTGGAAAAATTAAATTTATAAAAATGCAGATCTAAAGATGAAAAATTGAGAAAACCTAGTAGAAAATGTCTTTTATAGTCTAGAGAAATTCAAGCATGGGGCTTAGATGAACAATTGTAAATAAATTGTATGTGTAAATATTATGTATGTAAGTTCTTCTGAACTCATGATATATCCTGTGTAATCAAAACATATGGATGAATAAAATCTTTGAAATCTACTCTACGTGTTTCACAGTCAGGAAGCAGCAACGTGAAAGAGCCCGTCTACTTCTCATGTCCCCTCCACATACAAACTTAAGCGGGTGACATCACGGTTGCTGTAGCAACCATGCTGTATGTAGGCTCCGCCTCTCTGAGGTTGAACAGGGGAAAGCTCTGTACTTCACTTCTCATGAATTTGCGTTAAGAACGCATGCTTGCTTCTACAGCAGAGCACTGCACAGTATAAAAATAGGGACAGAGGTAGTATAAACCCACATACCAGTGAAGATAAATACATTTTAAAAATAAGTGTGGCAAGGTACAAATATTGGTGGTGCCACTTCCCCTGAATAGCCGTCCCTGGTGCTCATCTGCAATGAAACAGTCTGGCATTTCTTGTCATCACAAACAAACAATACTCACTCTCTAGGATTTTGGTTTTAAAAGCCTAGCAGTCATATGAACAAAACTTTTTGAAATATTCACTTTCTATGCAGCATGTCTTAGAGACTTCTTGACAGAGCATTCAAATGATGTACCAATTTTCTCAATCTTTTACTTGGTTAGAATGGTTTTTTTTTTTTTTTCCTTTGCTTCTTAGGTTTAGCAATCCTATTGTCCTAACTTATTAACCAGACATCTAGTCTGGAGCAGGAATACCAAGAATTGTCTGCATGATTTGGTTTCTACATATGCATTGTACGTAAAAATTCTTGATCCAAGCATGAATTTTTCAGTAGGCAGTTCAATAGGCAGTTCAGTAGACTAATAAGAATAGTCTAATGTAATTCACACACAACAGATGAAATGTTCATTTTTGAGATACACAATGAACAAATTCTAGTGTTTACAGCTTGAACAGTAAGCAGCAAATGACTCATTGTCAGTATAACACAGTTGATAAATGTAGCCTTGAACAAATCATTCTCCGGTAGTGCACTAGTGGGACAGAGATCACTGCAGGTGCAAGCAAGCTATGCATGTATGTGATCTATGGCCCGGGTATAAATGGAACACATGATATAATTCAATTTAATTCATAGATAACATAATTCATTTCTCAAACTATGGACTCCTCTAAGTGCAAGGGAAGGAAATCAAAAGAGCCAAGCAAAACAAAACGTAGAATTGAATATACTGGGAAGGGAGGCTAAGAAAGGTGTACAAGGCATTAAGAGCAAAGAGAAAGGGTGATAAAAAGTACATAAGAAAAACAGCAAAGCAACATGTTTGCAAATGCGTGCCATGAGATTTGAGTGAGGAAAAAATAGGCAGTAAAAAAGTCATCCTCTCACTACAAGAGTCCACAAGATCTTTTCAGCAAGCAGTTAATTTGAAAAGCAAGCTTTACCATTAAGCCATTGAAGGAAATTAAAGCTTGTTCAGGAATTATTTCCCAGAATAACAGGAAAAACTGATTCTCCAAAAAAAAGGACACAAAAATGATTTGTCTGACGAAGCTAAGACTGAAATGACATCATACCATGACAATGTCCTGGAGAAAGATTGTGAAAATCGCTGACTCAGAGCACAAAACAGAAGGTTCCAAAACAGCTGCTTCTATTTATACCAAAGAAAGATATCTTTTCAAAGAAAAGTATGGTTCAGAGTCAAAGTAGAATTATCAATAACCTTCATTAATGGATTCGGTGTAGTTATAGGAAGAAGACAAACCAAAGATATATTAAAATTTTTTCAGTCAGTCCCCATATATGTTATAAGTAGGTACAAAGAAAATAGCAATAATCAAAATGTTTAAAAGGTTTTATTGTATTAACAAGAAGCAGATAGAAGAATAAGCTTTTTTAAGAATTACACTAGCCAACAGTGAAAATGTAACTGAGATAAAATGTTTGTTTACTAGTTTGACTACGCTGATCACAAAACCAACAATAAAAATTTTGAATTAGCTCTCATTTCTAAGTTATAGGTTCATTCAGCTATATTTAATTATAATTACATTTTATTAGCATTCATTGTCAATCCCTTCCCATATAGACTTTGAAGTCCCACATAAGCAAGACAGAGTTTCAGGCAACAATAGCGTGTGTATTTTGTTACTATTTTTAGCCCAAGCTCGTAGTGACAAGGGGAAGATGAAGAAAGGAGTGGAGAATGTTTCATTTAAATGTAGTTTGTCTGTTATGAACTGTGTTCTGGTCATATGCTGGAAGAAAGAAAGATTGGCCTCAGCATCATCACTTGAACTAGGATCTCACAATGTTATAACAAAACACTTGTTGAATCCAAGAACATAATTCTTCCTGCTCATCCTGCTGGGCCTAATGAAAAACTTAGTTAATGGACAAAACTGGGGAAGCATTTCTCTAATGTTAAAGTAGCCTGGCGTTCCTGACATGACTCATTTTTGCCCATGGAGGTACATTGGGCTGGGGGATTCTTTTGAAAATCTTTGTGTCTGCTTGGAAAAGGCTGAGCTTCAACATCCAGTCTGGTATTTGTAGGACTTAAATAACAGTAAATGTTATGTGTTCATCCATCAAGAAAATTAAAACTATAATCTCAAAGGAATATATTTTACTTATATTATGAAGCTATTAACAGTGAAGCAATATAATTCTAAAGGTTTTACAAATCTTAGAGACTGTAAGCTTCACTTATCTTAATATCTGCTGAAAGTTCTTGAAATCCAATGCAGACCATGTAGTTTCACATTAATTCTAATGTATCATCAGTGCGCATCTTGTTTATACTTGTTTATTAGCTGGTCGGAACAAATGAGGAAGAGCACGCCTTACTTGGAAGGATGGTATAGATAAAGCCATGAGGAAAAGAGGATTGGAAGAGGGACAGTGGAATGATAGGATATATTAGAGAACTTGTACAGGACTCCAAGGCTACTGCTGAAAAGTGGAATACCTTTTAATATTTATTAAAACCTTTAGAATATTTTACAGTATTTTATTCTAAAATGAAAATGTGTTTCCAAATTTGAAAATTAATAAACCTTTTAAGAGTTTTAACTTCCTTTTAATGAATCATGATTTTTTTAAAGCCATTTACAGTCGTGTAACAAAAAATATGTAGATAACATTTTGTACAAGCACTTTAGCTGATCTCAGATAGCACTTGAAAACATTTGACAGTGTCTATAAAGCATCTGTTTATATATTCAGTGCATCAGTCATTAATAAAGATATTATTTTAATGCTTCCTTTTCAGAGACTTGTAATATGAGTGGTACACTGACCATATCCAAGATAGACACAGCAGATGTCTCTTAACTTCTCTTCCTCTATTGGCAGTGCTGAGCTATGTTTCACAGGTAAAATTTTCTCAAGTTTTCTTCAAAGTTAGATGGATGGATGGCCTCTTTTTCGCAATGACAGGATCTCCACTGATGTGTTGAACCATGGAGTTCCAGCAAACTGTCTGCTGAGAGTTCCAAATCAACATGAATTCATGTGATCTAGGAATATGAAAATTATTTCTGAGTTAGGAACACAAAATTATGCTTTCTGTTTTGTAGACCCTGAAAGTCTTTAGATGACAAAAAGTCCATAGAACTTCTTCCCAGTCATCAGGAGAGTATATAAACTGACAGTGTGAATGAACATATTTTTGAGATGGCGAATTCTTGTTTTCAAGGCAGTATTGAATACTTCACTTGTGAAATTTGTGGGCTAATCTTTGTAAACAGTCTTTGTCAGTCAAAGTCTTACTGCCACTATTGTCCTATTCTTTTTCTCCCCTGTGCAATTGTTACTACTACAATTAATTTCTTCCCAAATGTGTAATTTGGCATGCTTGGCTTCTCTGGAGGCAGTCACTTCCTCTCTTGGATAAGAAATAGTGCTTTTCAGTGCTTGAGTGAATGTTTAATTTATAACAAAGTAACTTTCATTTATTGGAAGTGGGACTGGTTAAAAACATCATTGTTGAAAGTGACTGCTAAAGATTACAATAACACAAGAATCATCTTGCTTTGTATCTTTAACAGTATTTTATCGCATGTTTTCTTGACTTTGCTTTTGCTTGGTGAAGAGATAACTCATGACAGATGTTTCTTGTATTTTCATTAGTATTCTTCAGTCTAACTTCCTCTAATGCAGTGTGATGCAAATCTAGGATTACCAGACATTCGGAAATTCCTGAACTTGCCTACATTTTAACCATTTCTCTGGTGTCCAGGGCGAATTTTTGAAAATTCTGTAATGTCCTACATCTTCAGAAATAGTGAACTGGAAACTGGAAAAACAAAAATGAATAATTGGTTATTAGCCGCAACTAATGTAAGTAACATGGCTATAGTCAAAAATCATACTCATGCATTAGTAACATGGAACAAGAGGTTGGTAGTGCAGCATTTGCACTCCGAGGCAAAAGTTTGGTGTTCTTTAGAGGCAAAGAGATGTTTTACTGTCACTCTTCCATTTGCATTTTTTGTTATCGAAAAATAAGGAAGTGGAAAGTAAACAGTATGTCTTCTATAAAACAAAACTTCACAAAACTCTGCCAGTATTTAAGATGTTAAAGGTTTCTTTGCTCAGCCCACTCGGTCAGCGTATAGCATTAGTGATGCAGCGGCAACTCTTGCATTTTAGACTGTTCATCACCATGTATCATACAAATCCATGGAAACAATTACAATGTTAAAATTATTTTAATAGGGTTAAGAGTGAAGACTTAGAAGTGGGTGGTCAGCCAAGCACCAGGTATGACAGTGAGGAAGAGGATGATATGAAATGCAGGCAAAATTAATGATTGCAAAGGTGACAATGGAGCAATTGGTGGAATGAGTGATGGGGGAAACTGGAGAACCTGGAGAAAATCCGCCCTGATGCTGCTTCGTCCTTCACAAATACTTCATGCGGGTCCCTGGGATTAAACCCAGGCTGCCTAAGTGTAGGCAAATGCTCTAACCTCTTGGCCAGAGTGCCACCTGGAATTGATAATACAAACACAAATTTTGGTGGTATAAGTTGACCAAAGGGAAAAATATATTCTTCTTTTCATGTTTAGTACCAAGCAAATACTTCACAATGTAAAAGAGAAAGACATGTAAACAAACCAAAAGAATCTTTTGAGCATTCGTTTTCCTCAGCTGGTCATGATCCATGAAAAATATATTCACCAAACTAAAATTATGTTAATTGCTGAAGATTAGTTCTTGAGACAAGTATGATTGACAGTCGATTATATTTAACATTATATGTTTTAGGATTTTAAGAAAACATAAATGTATCTACCTATGTGTCTATGACTATGTATAAATAGCATTTAAACTATAACTTTACATTGTTTTTGCATGGACTGGTAAAGTCGTACATTTTTGTGAAATGTCCTATATTTTTTACCATTGGATCCTACATTTCCATGAATTAATCTGGTAACTCTATGCAAATCACATGTAGTGCAAGTATTTGACTAATTCAGTTTGAAGCTTGTGTTGAGAGTTTACTTGTAAATATTGTTTTAAATTTGTCCTGTAATTCATCTTGCCACTACTGTTGCATTTCTCTTTGTACTTACCATAACATGATTTATTCTCTTGTCATTTATACTGACCTACAATTTTCATTTCTGAAATAATGACCATTGTAATGCCAGTTTAATTATGATATTTCTTACATCTTCCAAATCCTAAACCAAATGTTCTTTTGGTTATTTTACATGCTTTCCTCTTTTACACTGTAAAGTGTGTGCTTGTTACTAAACATTCAACTCTTCTTTGTTTCTGTGTTAAATGTGGACACTTAGAAAGCTACTTTCCAGATGCTTATTATGTTTTCATCTCTATTGGTTACATTATAACTGTGTGTAGAAGGACAGTGGTTTTCTTGGTTTATTACATCATGTGACACTCAAGTGCAGACAACCAAAAAAAAATAGGGATTTTTAGTGTTGAAATGATGTTCCAAAATTTTGTGATTCCTGTTCACCTCATTAACCAGTAAAAAATTCTTGTAGCTATGGTGAGTTTCTGGTTTCTTAACTGTTAACACTGAAGTGCCTATCTCTGTCACTTGAAAATAACCCCCTTGCCTCTGTTCCTGTTTTCTTGACACTTTTTCAGTATATAATTTTATTATTATTTTTTTCTCTTTTGTCCACTAGAAGCTTCTTTATTGAATTTATGTTAATATTCAGAGATATCTTTGAAAGTACTAATAGCACAGTCTGATTTTAAAAAAAAGAGATACATGACAGTCATCAGCTTCTCCACGTGGAGAGCTGCAATGTTGCCAAGAAGCAGCCAGCAAGTTACATATATCCCTTTCTTTATCCTCTTAATTCTTGGAACATAACGGGTGATCCAAAAGACTATGAACTGGCTGCACTGATTTTGTCTGTATGGGTCCTCTGCGCTCATTGCTGACTGCTGCTGTCATAGAACAGCGCAGATAAAACCATACAACATTTTTAAAACTACGTTTAAAGGCTTTAGTTGCAAATATAATTAAAGTAGATACTGAAACTGGCCACCGTCGTCCATACATTTTTGGTGCCTCTTTAGGAAATTATCCATCACTCGCCATAGTTCATGTTGAGAAATACTGGGAATTTCCTGATGGATATTTTGTTTTAATTCTTCCAGGGTGTATGGGTTTGTCGTGTACACTTTATGCTTTAAGTTACCCCAGAGATAGAAATCACAGGGGGTTAGGTCAGGGGACTGAGGGGGCCTCAAATTTCTACTAATAATTCTGTCCTGAAACATACTTTCAATTGTTCTCATCGAAAGATTGGTTGTATGAGCTGTTGCAGAGTCTTGTTGAAAAAGGGCAAAATCATGCTCCCTGTCAGTTAATTTTCTAAAAAAAGACAAAATTATATTCACTTATGTACAGGCATCAACTGTTGACTCGAAAAAAAAAACAAAAAATAACAATTATTTTGTGTACACACATATCCGTGAAGGTGGAACCAAGCCTCGTCCGTGAAAAATATTAAATGTGGGTCAATTTCGCCATTGTATACACTATTGAGAGTCCACTCACAAAATGTGCAGCTAATTACAGGATCACCGGATTGAAGAGCATGTGCCACAGTTAGTTTATATGGTTTTAACTTCAGCAATTTAGTAGCTCTTTGCAAAGAGTCATAAGAAATGCCTGCCTGATGTGAAAGACGTCTAAGCAATTTTTGGGGGAACTCTCCAAACGATGAGCGATTTTGTTTAATGTTTCTTTGGTAAGAACCATACACCGTCTTTTAGATTTCTGAGCCTGAACACTTCCTGTGGCCTGAAATTTATTGTAAAGTTTATGGATTGACATACGGTCTGGAACTGTTACACCTGGAAATCTTTCTGCAAATCACACTTGCACCTGGCGAGCTGATTGAGTTAACACACACAAATCATGGATAAATACACACTGTGCAGTGGAAAACAAATGCTGAGCCATAATACACTTTGTGACTAAGTACAGGACTACATAATAAAACACAGTGGTAATAATGCAGCCGCACTATATTGCATCAGCTCAACCACTCTTTTAATCCCTTAATCTTGTATTTCTTCATTTCCTCTATCATCTCTACTTCTTTTCCAACTGATGTTTTTATATTCCATCTTCCAATTCTTAATCCATATTTCTCACACAGTCTTCATCTATTTATCTGTCCCTTTCTGAGGCTCACATTTTCCTTCTGAATCCGACTTTACGTAAGGTGGGGAACCAGCCCAATGCTTAAGGCCTCTGTTTTATCCCCAGGGTACTCGGGTAGATCCTCAGTTCTTGTAGGAACTGTGCATTTCCTTCAACCCTGGAAGGTTTTGGTTTACCCTCCAATACTCGGGAGGCTGTTTGCAGTGGTTTCCCACTGGATGATGAGGTCATCATTTCCCTGCACCTTCTTATGGTTTGTCACTTATGCAAAAGTCATTCAGAACAAAGAGGACTTGAGAGGCTATTCCCAGAAAATTCAAGATATGCATGAAAATGTCTTAAACATGATAATTTAATCAACACCATTTTTGAGAAAATAAAAGTTTTTGCACAATTTTCAATGTAAAATGGAGGGTAGAAGTTGCATCCTTGAAAGAAACTGAACTTAAGCGCCATGGTATTTAACAGACCTTTCATTTTTGAGTTATGATGTTCGCAGACAGCCAGACATACATACAACACACACACACACACACACGCACACACACACACACACACACACACACACACACAAATTCTTTCTAAAATGCTGTTTTTTTTGGATTCAGGTAGTTTGAAAATGTATACTTTTGTTGAAATCTCAGTATTGATTGGGTGGAATACAATACTTTCTCTGCCTACTGTTCAATATGTAGTAGGAAGTAAAAAGGGGATGCTGTGTCATTAACTATAATTAGTTCTCAAACTTTGAGCTGTTGTTACAGAACATCAGATGCATTATTACACAAATGTTGGTCAATATACAATGCCCCACATTTTTTTTCTCTGAACATTTTATTATTAAGAGTCAGAATGTGGTGACAATATTATATTGACACTAATTGTCGATGGCCTATTTTTCTACTTAGTCTCCATCATGTTCTATGGCCTTACTCCAACGTTGTGCGGGAGCATGTATTCTCTGCCAGTAAAAACTCTTATCCTGTACACATAGCCATATTTTCACTGCATGAATTATACTCTCATCATCTTCAAAGCATGACCCATAGAGAATCTTTAAGGAGCCCAAAGAGATGGAAGTCTACAATTCACATGAAATGGCCTTTCTTTGAATCTTGTGTTCTGCAGTGAGCGTTCATGGAACCCATCATAAGCATGTCTTTGAATATCCAAGAGTCTCAATTATTGCACATGCACATCCGATCCTGACCGATAATTGTAGAACCAATTGTCGAGGTGTGATGCATTGTTCAGCATGAATAATGACATTTGTATGATTTAGCACGTATGGAGCAGTGGCAGTGGCAGTGACAGGACATCCTGATCATGGGGCTCTGTTTCTGCATTTCTTGACACTTTAACTTTCTTTACCTATTGCCCACAATGTACTGCACACAAACATTAATGGATGTTCACCGCAGTTTCTTTTTCTGCACACAAGAATTCAATAATAGCATATTGCTTATAACGAGAGTTGAATGTAGATGCTGCCATTTGGATGCTGTACTTCAGCTCTGTCATCTGCTGGAATGTTCGAAATTCACAGGCGGGCAGAAGAAATATAAATGTGAAGCACCTAAAACAATGTTTGTCTATGTATATTATTGGCTTCTTAAAAAAAGTGGGGCATTATATATTGAAAGACCCTTGTACTAACAAACCTTTATCGTTATTGTTAATTGTAACTAACAACTTATAGTTGTTAGATGTTTTGATACCTGTTCTTTGAGAACAATTCCTTGAATAAAAATGCTAGTCTTCATAAGCTTAGATGAGTGAAAGTAATATTCAAATCTGTCTAACAGCATATTGTGGTGAAGTTGGGATGTACACCTTGGGACATATCTGTCAGTGCCAGTGGAGCACATTGACTGGACATAAAGAGGGAGGTACTCTTGCCTAACATAAATTTCAGAAGTACAATCAAGATACAATGACATATTTCTGGATATCCCCCCACCTCCCACAAGCTCTCTCAAAGTTCTTGTGACATTATATTAGCGAGTGTGTTCGTGAGAATTAGTTATTGGGGTTAGCTGTAGCAAGTGCTGCTCTGCAAGTGATAGAAATGAAATCCTTTTTTCAACAGTTAGGGAGTAACAAAAGAGAGAAGAGAATCCTGTGTTCAACAGTTAGTATCTGGAAGAGGGAAGGGTGTTCAACACTTCAGTGAGTGAAGTGGAAGAAAGAAGTGGCTGCTTCATGCAATTTCATTACACAGCTAACCAGAAGAAAAGTGAAACGACAGTGACAACTGAACTAGGTCACAATGTTTTAACTAAGGAATATATCACTGGTAAACAGGAAGAAGTTGTTAAATTACACAAAGTGAAATTATCTGAAAGGTGATTTTATGATTTTTCACTGTTAATATTGCTGGAGTTTATACTTATGCCTTCTAACTGAGACAATTTTGTATCCTGCACTTCTAATACTTAAGCATTAAATTTAAGTACTTTTTACATTTTAATTCTCTAATAGAACAAAACATATTGATACAATCCTTAACCCCTAACATGCTGACCTGTCATGGCATGTAATACGTCCTCTGATTGGTAATCAGAGGATATGGTCGGTGAATTTATTTTGATAACTCTCCCGATCAGGTCGGTTAGGCCTGTAAACCAACGACAGGTGTGGTCCTCCAGACATTCTGGGAGTTGTGAGAGAGCGATGTGACCGCCAAAACATAAAAATATGGTGCTCTCTAAAAAGCGGTTACTATTACTGCTATTGCTCTCTTCAATATAAGTGAAAAATATTGGAGAGCAAGAGGATTAATGACTTCATTGTCAGAAATCCAGCATTAGCTAACAACATTTTAATTGAATTGGTTGGGGAATGGAACTTTTATTTTTTTTCCTTTCTGCATTTTTTCATGCATCCATATAAATACATTCTCCTATGTTGAAAGGAATTGCATAAAATGGCTCCTTAACAGAGAAAATCAACTGGTATGCCTTCATCAGGAGAGGAAAGGAATTATGCTGGCAAGCTAATTTTTTTGTCCTCAGTAAGAGTATGTGAAGTGCTCATGTTGCACTAAGAACGTGCTTCGACAGTGCATTGCGTATCATTGAGAGTGCAGTTCATTTGGAAGTTAGTTATAGTTAGGTATATGTCACCCAACAGATAGAGAAATGAGAAGCAGCATAAGTGGAAGAAAATAAAATGTGCAAAAGTTCTTGTCTTAACATACTTGAACTAACAGGAGAACAAAAAACATTTGAATGGGCTGCACAGTGTTTTGCATATCCATAAACTTGGCGTTCATTGCCGTCTGTCGCTATTATAGAAAAGTGCAGATGAAACCATACAACATTTTGAAAACTTGTGCTGGCCTATCACAGCACAACAGCGTCCCTCAGAGGCACATGAGGGGAAGGTCGGTGGATCTAAATATCATCTATTTAGTCCTCCCGGCTAGGTCCGATGGACCCGTTGACCAACGATAGGTGTGGTCCCCCTTGCAAAATGGGGGTTTAAGTCGGGTGATGTAACTGCCACATTGTAAAACTGGTGCCCGTTAAGAAAACAGTTACATGAAAGCCACACTGTGAAGCATTAAGATCAGAAGAAAGTACAGTTCAAAAGTATTGGAAAGCACGAATGCTAATGGCTTCATTGCCAGATGCAAGGCACTAGAAAACAACAACAACAACAACAACGTTTTGAAAACTACTTTTAAAGGCTTTACTTACCAATTTTTGAAAGAAGATGCTGAAATTGGCCATTGTCTTCATCCATACATTTTTGGCACCTCTTTAGGAAACTATCCATCACTCGCTGTAGTTCATGTTGAGAAAAGATGGCAATTTCCTGGCAGATATTTTGTTTTAATTCTTCCAAGGTGTGTAGGTTTGTTTTGTGCACATTGTGTTTTAAATTACCCCAGAGATAGAAATCGCTAATTGGAGCTGTGAGAAAGCTTTCTCCACTAATGGTGCACCATACACCAATTTTTTCGTCATGAAGGGGTACTTCATGAACAATATTAGGATCTGAGTTATAGGGCTAATTTTTTTTTCAAGTCAACAGTTGGCGCCTCTACATACTTTAATACAATTTTTACCCTTGTTTTTTAGACAGTTAACAGAGAGCCTGATTTTGTCTTTTTTCAATAAGACTGCAACAGCTCATCTTTTGATGAGAACAATTGAAAGTGTGTTTCAGGACAGAGTTATTAGTAGAGATTTGTGGTCAACTGATCTAACCCCCCTGCAATTTCTATCTTTGGGGTAAATTAAAACATAGTGTACAAGACAAACCCAAACACCCTGGAAGAATTAAAACAAAGTATCCACCAAGAAATTGCCAGCATTTCTCATCGTGAATTATGGCAAGTGATGGATAGTTTCCTAAAGAAGTGCCAAAAATGCATGGACAATGACAGTGGCCAGTTTCAGCATCTCATTTTGTAAAATTGGAAAGTAAAGCCTTTAAAAGTACTTTTAAAAATGTATGGTTTCATCCGCACCTTTCGATGCTGGTGGTGGATGGCAAGTGTCAAGGATGTGGACAGGCAAAACACAGCGCAGCTGTTCGTAAGCTTTTGTTCTTCCTTTACCAGGGTAATCCTTTACCTGGAAAAACTATTGGAGCAGATTGCAGGTAAGTGAATAAAAGATTGTATAACCACTGCAGTAGTAAATTAATAATGCATTACTTTGATACAAAAATTTAAAGCTGCTCGTTACTGCACGTTAGTGTGGCAGTTTGAAGTCACGTGGTGTGCCAGTTGGAAGCTATTTGCTCCAAATAACAATGCTTAGTGATACGGTAACCTCTTAATGTGCTTCATTTTGCAATTACACAGCTTCTCACACTGACCCCATTAGCTTGGTCGCAGCGCGCACCACTGCTTCACTGCAGTGATTTGTACGATAGGGAGCGTTTGTTGACATGTCCCACAATGTGTATAAGTGGACATCTCATCCTCACCAGCACAGTTTTTAAAATATGGGACCATTCACCAAACTTTTCTGACACAGGTTGTATATAATATGTGTCAAATTATTCATCTTCTGCTGTAAAAGTATATTTATAGTCACAATTAGAATGATTTATAATAGTGCCCAGTATAACTAATAAAATATTGAATTTCATAAAAACACTATGTGTTATGAGAAAACTGTTATCAATTTTGTAATCTTTTGTAATCAGTATGTTGTTTTCCATATAAGTAGCCAATGTTCATAAAAACGGGTAATTGTCACAGGACAATGTTGTTGATACTATGCTGTCAGGTGATGTTGATGCAGTCAAAGTGCAGACCTATCTCAGGGTTTTTAAACATTGAGCTTTCAGAAAATAAATGCATATGTAACAAATTTGCAGGCAGTGAAGCCGAAGAGTGGAGTGTTCTGCTTTTTGATCAGCGAAGCAAGAGAAACCACCGCTTTGGAAATGCCGGACCATGAAAACACCTTTGTCTTGAAAGTGAGCAAAACAATTTGATTATAAATAATAGCAGAGTGATATATCTAAAACGATGGTATTCAGTATTATCATAACATTGATTTCAGGCTGAGAACAACATGGAGTATGTAATAGAAGCTCATGATACTGATGACATGAGGTCATGGCTGGCAACTATTAAATACTGTATGAGAACAGCTCTTCCAAGCAGTGAAAGTCAAGATGGAAGG
This sequence comes from Tenodera sinensis, assembly GCA_030765045.1. Classification (NCBI taxonomy): domain Eukaryota; kingdom Metazoa; phylum Arthropoda; class Insecta; order Mantodea; family Mantidae; genus Tenodera; species Tenodera sinensis. The sequence goes on from CM060968.1 coordinate 76,074,405, forward strand.
TAAAGTAAAAAGAATCAGCATATTTTTGTTATTAGCAGCACCCAATGTATATTTGCAGTTTTAAGGTGCTATATCATGTGCAAACTACCCCAATGACGTCATATTTAAGGTCCACACTTGCTGTTAATTTGAGAACCTTTTAAGCCATTTTTTCATACTTTAATTTCCAAGTATTGGAATTTTCAATTTTGGCTGGTTCACAACCACCAACAACGGTGATGATAACCAGAACGAGGGACTTGAAATACATGTATTCAAATGGAAGTGTTCACAACCAATGGCAAGCCTTCCCGGGCCCCGGAAACAACAATCAAGACTTGGCCAAGATTCAACTTTGATGTCGTTACCAGGCATGCTTATTAGATCTACTCAATGCATATTAAAGACTTTTTTCCTTCAAGGAAGATATTCTTTAAGGCAGCCATGATGTAAACAACTGCTAGAGCTCTTGTTAGTTGCTACTCTGGGAAAACCAAACAGGAAAGAATTTTATATAACAATAAAGAACAACAAATAATTTCAATGAATGTTAGCATGCTAAAGCACTGACACTTCTGATTTCTTGGAATCAGAAATAGGACTGACGCTTCTTGTTTTCTTGAAATCGAAAGGATGCAATAGCTTCACGTTTAGATCTTCATTTTATTGAAATTTGGCATTGGTTAACCTGTTTTTATGTTGGCTGAATCGGAGAGCAAGTTAAAATTGTTTCATTGGTCAAAAGATATAAATGGCATCCCAACGCACAATGTTCACTGTCTATTCCTGTTGCTGTTAGCAGGCAGTTGTGAACCAAAATGTTCATGTTATTGTGGTCATTATTACTAATGGTTAAGTTATAATATTTTCATTTAGAATGAATGGGTGGCTCAAGGTCACATCTAGTAGCTCTCCATGCATCCCCTCCACACTGGCGATTGCCTGCCCTCCCTCCTTTACTTACTAGCAATAACATTGCAATTCTTGCAGCGCCATAGCTTAACCATAGATAACAATGAATAAAACGTGTTAATATCTTACGTACTAATTTGCTTATTTATCTTAATGAATGTATATAATTTAAATGTAGCTCTGTTTATTTCTCGGGGGAATATTTTTCAGGCGAACAGAAGGATTGTCCTGGAGTTTCAATGTCATTAACTGCATTTCTATTGGATTCATGACATATGTGTTGCACAGATCTTTGAGATATCTAAACCTCTGCTGCACTTTTTTGCACATCTCTAAAAAATATATTTACCTGTTTTTTACAATTCCAAAGAGACTTTACAAGAAATTATATAAATTATGAAATATTCCTTTAGAGTGCCATTTGATATGCATATTTAAACTAAAGGAACTCGATTCAGCCATTTTGAGACTGTATTATTTACTATCGTAGGCACAATATTATTGTTGTCCCTTTCTGCGACAACATGCAGATCAAAGAAAGTGCTAGTAGAGTGGGGGTAATGCATGTGTGCCATTTTAAGAGGGGAATGAGACCTTGAACTGCCTACTCTGAATGAACATAGAAGCTAGAAGGATAAAACTTTAAATACATGTTTCATAAACCATGATAAGAGAAGTGAAGCCTGGAGTTTGTGATGCAGTTTTTATCTTTTTAAAAAAAGAGGAAAAGTAAAAGCAGTTTTTATTCGAAAGTATCTCAGAAACTGCTCATCTGAACTGAATGTTTCTTCTGTGGTCTTCTGTCTAACTTAGGCTGTTGCTTTGTAAAAGTGTTTTACAATTTAAAAAGAAAATTCAGTATTAATATGAAATTCCACAGTCATTAGCATTTCAATACTATAGTTCAGAATTATCATGTTTTCCACTCAGTTTGGCTCCTAGGCTTTTGAGGTGGTTTGGTTAGGTTGTCATCCTAAATTTTATCATGAGAACCATGAAGGAAAAACAATGGTATTTTTAATTTGATTACCGCTACATCAGGATAATTAAGGGATGCCGGCATGCAGACATACAAGTATACCTTGACTACTGCTTGCAAAGCAAGCATCGAATTGTGAACAAGTTCCAGGCTTAGGGTTTTTAAAGCCAATCATTCTGTTGCTGCTTCTAAGCCAAATTGGTTACCTTTCACCTGTCACTGAGAAGTTTAAAACTCAGTTCTCCAGGGAGGATTTATTGAAAGTCCCATTTGTCACGTGGGAGGGGTGTTTGTTTATAAATTTAGAAGGCATTGGTTTACAAATTATCCATGACCCTTTGTACATTCTGCACAAACATTTGTATACAGCACTGAATCAAATAAATTCTTAATTGGTTATTTGTCTCCTATTTCCAAATATTACAATAATTTTGCACATTTACACTTTGTGAAATATACTTACTTTTCTTAAACTTTTGCTATTCATGTTTAAAATTGTCCTTTTCTAAAGATTTAGACAGCTATCCAACTACTGGATTTTCTCTCTCACTGTTGTAGGAATAGTAAAATGTATTTCTGTTGCTTTGTTTGTGATTGTATAAGTGAAGCTAGAGTGTTCAAAAATGATTTTTGAGTATGTAATATGAAAATCACTCATATTTATACTAAAAAGTATGAGTATATCTCAAAAGTCATAAGACTCATAAGCCATGAAGAGAATCACCAAATTAAATAAGGAAAAATTGAAGCTATTAACAGTGAAGCAACAAGATTCTAAAGTAAGAACAAATTAGAAACTAAAAACTTCACTTATCTTATTGTTTTGGTGCTAACCCTATTTACAAGATAAAGCTATACAATTCACTTTGGAAACTGAGAATAATGGATTCCTTTCATTTCTGGACTTAAAAATTAAAATACATAACAATAAATTGAAATTTGGTATTTACAGAAAATATACTCATACTGATAATTACATAAAATATAAAAGTTTTAATCCTTTTGCACATAAGCTGCTGTTTTTAATAGTTTAATTTATAGGTTAATAAATATACCCCTTAATAAAGATGAATTTGACATAGAATATAAACACATTAACACTGCAGTAATTAATGGTTTTAATACAGATTTTATACATAAAAGGATAGAGGAATTTAAGTATCAAAAAGCTGTCAAAGAAGTTTCAACTCTTAAAAAAATAAAAGATAATTGTATTTTTAAAAAGTTTACTTACCATCCATGGGCTAATAAAAAATTTACAAGGATTTTTAAAGAATATGGAATAAATTTGGTCCCTCAAAATAAATTTAATATACAAAATTTACTTAATTTTTCAAAAAAAGATAAAATACCAAATTATAAAAAATCTGGCATTTATCAATTTAGCTGTTTAGATTGTGATAAAGTTTATATTGGTAAAACTAAACATCATCTAGAAACCAGAATAAAAGAACATTTTAGAAATATTAAATATAAACAAACTGATAAATCAGCTGTGGCAGATCATGTTTGGTCATTTAATCATGAAATTAATCCAGAAGTTAAATTATTAAAACAATTAAGTAATCCAATAGATTTAATGGTTTGGGAAAAAAATTTTATTTCAAAAAACAGGAACCGTGTCATGAACTTTGAATTACCATCTATAGATTGTATTTATAAATTTTTGTTTTTAGAGATTGGTAAATAAAAATTGTATAAGAGTAATTGTTTTTCAGAAAAAATAAAAGATTGTAGCTTGGCAACGAGTTTGTTTATATGGCTTTGAGAATGAGCTGGACACAGCTTGAAACCCCAGGGTTAGCACCAAAACAATAAGATAAGTGAAGTTTTTAGTTTCTAATTTGTTCTTACTTTAGAATCACCAAATGTTTCTCTTTTCTTTTTTATAGGTAACTATTTCTATAGTGCATTTTGTTACTAAGAAAAAATTTCAGGAATGCAAAACTAATGTAACTTAAATGGCAATAAAAAGTTGCATTCATTCTTAGCAAGCTTTATGTTAATTGCTTTTTTTTAGTTAAATAAACAAAATTGGTTCACCCAAACCATAATTTACGCAGGACTAGTTTCGTAGGAACTTTCCTACCTCATTGGCTGCTCTTGACGATTGGATATAATTAGCTGATCCTCCAGTGTGACTGTTTTCCCTTTCATGTATCATGTAGAATAGACGAACTTCAGGACAGCATTTTCTTCAATGGGAAAATCACATTTTTCATATAAATCTTTTCCTAAGTGTTGAAAAAAAAATTAAAAAATGATTTTCTTATTTAACGGCACTGTCAATTGCCAGGATCACATCAGCGTCGCCGGTGTGTCGGAATTTCGTCCCGCAGGAGTTCTTTTACATGCTAGTAAATCTACTGACATGGAGCTGTCGTTTTTAAGCACACTTAAAAACCATCAGTCTGGGCCGGGTTTGAACCCGCGACCTTGGGATCACTAGACCAGCGTCTAACCAACTGAGCCACCCAGACCGACCCTAAGTGTCGAGATCTCTTGCCTGCTGTACATATTTTAAAATATACATGTTATGTTGGATATCATGGTCTGTTTTCCAAAAATAGGCTGAATCTATGGATATATCCACTTTTTAGATCTCGACACTTGAAAAAAAATTTATATGAAAAAGTTTCAAACACACCTAATGAATTTTGATCTTCCATTTGAAGAAAACCTACTTATGAAGTTCGTCAATTCTACAAAGGAGGGAAAACAATCAACAATGGAAGTTGACTGATTATATCGAGTAGCCAAGAGCAGCCCATGATGTAGGGAAGTTCCTACGAAACAAGTCCTGCATAATTAACAGTTTGTGTGAAGCAATTTTGTGTTTAACTAAGAAAAAGCAATATTGAGCTTCACAGTGTACTACTTCCAGGTTAGTAACTAGGCTGTTCATTATTTGTTTAAATAGAAGCCTGTTAGGAATTGGAGAAGGTGACAGGCAGAGAGGTAACAAACCCATTGGCGAGGCAGGAGCAGAAGGTACAGCTGCAATGGACCACCCACCAGAACTACCTCCAAGATTGCAAGCTGCAGCAGGCTCACGAGGAGCAGATACCCCAGGATTGAGATTATCAAGCAATAGTAATTTTGAACTTTGCACATCTCATCCAGATATAGAACAAAGTAAGCTAATTTTTAACTTTGTATTTGGGACTTTTAAATAACAATTTTTAGAAATATAATTGTTTAGAAAGAATTTAAGCATTAGAAACTTTAAACAACAGTGAAACTGATGACCTTAATGTTAAGTATATCGGTCAATTTTTTTACAGTATGAAGTTCCATATTAGATCCATTCATCTATTTTGCAATGGCAAATAAAATTATTTTGGGTAATTTTAAATGGATATTTTTATATTATAGGATGCCTTTAATATGATAGACATCCTTGTAAGATGCTTGAAAACCTTTTATTCCTTCTTCTATAAAGAGGGATCAACCTTTACAACTGTCACCAATTTTGTGGGAAATACAGAGCAGAATGCTGCTTTAAGTGTGTATTTGAACTTACCTTTCTTTGTCTATTCATAGTGCAGGTGCTATTCTTTATTTTGTAGTGTTATTTTAGATGACATATTGTTCTTATAGTTGTTGAATTATATTAGCACCATGTTGTGGTGGCATATATGTAGCATTATTGTCGTATTGTTTTGTTATTCGGCACCACTCTGCAGACCACATTTGCAGGGGTTCTTCAGTGTACCTATGAGTCCCGTCTCTATGTATGAATAGTTACTTTGATCTACTTGCAAGGGGCTCAAATCTCAGGGTCCGCAATAATAAGGATATATGGTTGCAGTTTTGTGAACTGAAGGAGTTAAAGGTTTAAAGGATCACACTTGTAAATGACATTTGTGCATTTTCAATTGAATACACGAATTCTGCAAGTTACTTCAGCATTTGCATTTAACAGCACTTTAATTACTGGAAATTATGTCCTATTCTTATGTAGATTAATTCACATTTAACTATAGTCTTACACACACACTTTATTTTCCTCTTTTATCAATTGTTGTGTGACCTGTTATCATTCTTTCAATGAAATATTCAATATAAATTGTTCAGGTTCGTGTGGCCGTTAATGAAAGTTTCAAATATCACTTCGGCGAACGATAACCCCCAAGTACTTCCAACGGACTGGCAAAATTGTGGGGCAACTTGCTTCGTCCTGCTCCTACCAACTTGATTCATGCCTTCTGATTCGCCCTTTTCTAAAATGCTATGCTCCCATTGGCTCTTGATTTGTGTTTTGAATATGGGTACTATTCGTTGGGTTGGCATACCCACACAATGAATGATGTCATTTCCAATGGCGTAAACTTATAATCCCTATAAACCTTGCAGAACTCTCTGCATAACTATTATCGCTCCACCGTTAGATCCGCACTAGATGTAAACACAAGCCATCAACTACGAACTCACGATACGCCGAAACCAAAGCACACCATAAAATATAGTACCTTAAGTATTGGTTATTATCTGTGAGTTTTCAAGATGTACGATAACCCAGGTAAAGACTACTTAAATGTAACGCGATATTTCTAAAATTCTTGAGTAAATATCGTTCTGCTGCAACATAAATACGAGGTATGAGTCCACGTGGTGTTTGTTTTGTGTTTGTCGCAGGTGATAACATCAGGTTATCGCGGAGGGATACAAGGTGCGGATCTAAGGCTGGATGGAGTATATGTCATTATTTGTTGATAAATAATTATAAAAATTAAAATGTGGATACATAAGTTCAATTATTCTTTTAGATAAACGAGTTAGTGACAAATGATTCCAAAATTGTAGATAATCCCGAACATGGTAATTGAAAATAATGAATACATTAATATTTAATACACACCTTGTCTAAAAGATATAGTTGAAAATAACACTACAATTCAACATTGGTTTTAATATTATTTGCAACTTCATTTGGAATAAGCTTGTCAAGTGAGTGTACATCAGGCATTGTTTAGTACAAACAAAATGCTTAATAATTATTATTTATTTATGCCAACAAACTTACTGTTGGTGTTTTTAAACACACAAGCTGTGTGTGTGGGCAAAGTTTAAGAGGTAGAACCGGAACTTAAAAATTCAATGCCACAACTGGGATTTGAACCACAGACCTTCCGCTTGCCGGGCGGACGCTCTACCACTGAGCTATTGTGACAAACTGCCAGAATGACATTAAATTCTCAAGCCAGTTCGTATTTCTCCTGGTAAACCACAAAGGCAGTCTCACATCAGAAACAATTACCCCAATGGTGACTTACTACTGCAAGTACTTTATATACCAGGATTAAATAACCTTCACATGGTAATTATTATTTATTTATGCCAACAAACTTACTGTTGGTGTTTTTAAACACACAAGCCGTGTGTGGGCAAAGTTTAAGAGGTAGAACCGGAACTTAAAAATTCAATGCCACAACTGGGATTTGAACCACAGACCTTCCGCTTGCCGGGCGGACGCTCTACCACTGAGCTATTGTGACAAACTGCCAGAATGACATTAAATTCTCAAGCCAGTACTTACCAACAGTAAGTTTGTTGGCATAAATAAATAATAATTACCATGTGAAGGTTATTTAATCCTGGTATATAAAGTACTTGCAATAGTAAGTCACCATTGGGGTAATTGTTTCTGATGTGAGACTGCCTTTGTGGTTTACCAGGAGAAATACGAACTGGCTTGAGAATTTAATGTCATTCTGGCAGTTTGTCACAATAGCTCAGTGGTAGAGCGTCCGCCCGGCAAGCGGAAGGTCTGTGGTTCAAATCCCAGTTGTGGCATTGAATTTTTAAGTTCCGGTTCTACCTCTTAAACTTTGCCCACACACACGGCTTGTGTGTTTACAAACACCAACAGTAAGTTTGTTGGCATAAATAAATAATAATTACCATGTGAAGGTTATTTAATCCTGGTATATAAAGTACTTGCAATAGTAAGTCACCATTGGGGTAATTGTTTCTGATGTGAGACTGCCTTTGTGGTTTACCAGGAGAAATACGAACTGGCTTGAGAATTTAATGTCATTCTGGCAGTTTGTCACAATAGCTCAGTGGTAGAGCGTCCGCCCGGCAAGCGGAAGGTCTGTGGTTCAAATCCCAGTTGTGGCATTGAATTTTTAAGTTCCGGTTCTACCTCTTAAACTTTGCCCACACACACGGCTTGTGTGTTTAAAAACACCAACAGTAAGTTTGTTGGCATAAATAAATAATAATTACCATGTGAAGGTTATTTAATCCTGGTATATAAAGTACTTGCAATAGTAAGTCACCATTGGGGTAATTGTTTCTGATGTGAGACTGCCTTTGTGGTTTACCAGGAGAAATACGAACTGGCTTGAGAATTTAATGTCATTCTGGCAGTTTGTCACAATAGCTCAGTGGTAGAGCGTCCGCCCGGCAAGCGGAAGGTCTGTGGTTCAAATCCCAGTTGTGGCATTGAATTTTTAAGTTCCGGTTCTACCTCTTAAACTTTGCCCACACACACGGCTTGTGTGTTTAAAAACACCAACAGTAAGTTTGTTGGCATAAATAAATAATAATTACCATGTGAAGGTTATTTAATCCTGGTATATAAAGTACTTGCAATAGTAAGTCACCATTGGGGTAATTGTTTCTGATGTGAGACTGCCTTTGTGGTTTACCAGGAGAAATACGAACTGGCTTGAGAATTTAATGTCATTCTGGCAGTTTGTCACAATAGCTCAGTGGTAGAGCGTCCGCCCGGCAAGCGGAAGGTCTGTGGTTCAAATCCCAGTTGTGGCATTGAATTTTTAAGTTCCGGTTCTACCTCTTAAAATGCTTAATGTTGTTGTTGTTAGCTAAGGCTAGATTTCTGACAATGAAGTCATTAATCCTCTTGCTCTCCAATATTTTTCACTGATGGATGGGGCACTAGAAGTGGCCGAGCATATTTGAAGGTGGTCTTGATCCATTTCCTCTTGCAGATCACATAGAGGACAGAGTGGTGAAGAATATATCCCAATTCTGTTTAAATGTTTTGCCAGACAATCATGTCCTGTAATCAATCTGAAGGTTGCAACTGCTGTTTTTTGAGGATACTCAGGAATTACTGTTTGAATGTTTGGTAGTTCCCATCTTTTATTCTTTGATTTTTCATAGTAATATTTTGCAATAATTTTTTTGAATTCAGAGTTAACTAATCTTTTAGCTGCATAAAATGGTATATTAACTATAGATTTTTGTACACCGCTGGTACCAAAAAAAAAAAAAACCAGCTGAGGCTAACCACTTTCTTACAGCTTTGACAACAGCACCCGAGTCTTGAAAATGTTTGCCATTTAGTCCATCTTTCAGAGACCCAAAGAGATGGAAGTCTGAAGGCACTAAATCTGGACTGTACGGTGGATGTGGTAAGACAGTTCATCCAAACTTTGCAATCAGTTGCGTGGTTGCAAAACTGGTGTGGGGCCTGGCATTATCATGTTGCGGGTGAAAGTTGGTCTTCTTCTCTGGCCTTACTCTGGAATTTCGGACTTTCAACTTAGTCAGTGTCATCTTGTAGTGTGCTGAATTGACAGTTACTCCAAGCTCCAGGACGTCCAAAAGAACCACACCCTGGTTATCCTAGAAGACTGTACACATCACTTTGCCTATAGATGGCTGTGTTTTGAATTTCTTCTTTGTCGGAGAATTTGCATGTCGCCATTCCATGGACATCTTTTGGATTCTGGCTCGTGATGACATGTCTCATCTCCGGTGATGATGATATTCAGAAAATTGTCACCTTCAGCTTCATATTGGTCCAGAAGGTCCTGACAAATTTCCATTCAATGATTTTTTTGTTCTTCTGTAAGCATCCATGGGACCCATCTTGCACAGACTTTGTGATAACCAATAAACAATTTTTCCTTATGTTCCAACATTGTTTGCAAGGCATTACAGCCGACATTCAGGTTTGCACACAATTCTTTAGTCATTATCTGCCGATTGGCACAGATAAGTTGATCAAGACGCTCTTCATTGTGAGGGGTGACAGCTGTGCAGGGTTGACCAGGTCGTGGCTTGTCATGTACACCCTTTTCACTACCTCTAAAATGCCATACTCATCGCCTCGCATTGCTCACATCTATTCTTTCATCTCCATACACCTTTAGCAAGGGTCAATGGATTTCAATTGACACAATTTCTTCTGCAGTGAGAAATTCAATCATACATCTCTGGTTTGTACGCACGTCTATATCAGGGATAACCACCTACATTGCTGTTCTAGGGTTCTACTTTTTGATTGTTTACTCAGGGGTCTCCATCTATGGGATATGTGAATAGCGACCACAAGGTACCCAAGCTGAGCAGAACATTACTTCCACTTACTGGTGTTTTGCTCCTCACTGTAACTTTTCTATCTGACCTTACCTTGGTCATCTCTTGTTCTCTTCCAACCCTGATGCTATTAGAGTTCCTGAGGGCTAGGGAGTCTTTATTTTTCCAACCTCTCCATTTCTCTATAAAACCTTAACCCCTAACATGCTGACCTGTCATGGCATGTAACACGTCCTGTGATTGGTAATCAGAGGATATGGTCGGTGAATTTATTTTGATAATCCTCCCGGTCAGGTCGGTGAGACCCGTAAACCAACGACAGGTGTGGTTCTCCAGACATTCTGGGGATTGTGAGAGAGCGATGTGACCGCCAAAACATAAAAATTTGGTGCTCTCTAAAAAACGGTTACTATTACTGCTATTGCTCTCTTCAATATCAAATTATAAAAATGCTTAATGTACGTAATTTTCTTCAAGCTTCTTCACTTATTTTTCATTCAGAATGGTAAGCTGCCATGTTAATTTAACACTAAAATGTTACACTTATTTTTAATTTTAAAAGGATTCAATTACAATGAATACCTGCACATTGTGGAATTTATGGAAATGAAAGTGCTGATTTTCTTGCCAAAAAAGGCTCAAATTTAGCTCAGAATACAAATAAAAGCTTAACTTTTGCATCTATAAAAAACTAATTAAAAATAAATATAAAATCAAGCAAACTCAAACCTATGTAACAAAGCAAAATATAAAAAATGGAACATTCTAGTTAAAAAAACAGAAATTATTCCAGAAGTCCCTCGGAAAACTGCAGTAGCAAAATTTAGATTACTTACAGAACATGATTATTTGGCCGAATACACAAAATAGCTCCAAATTGCTCTCTATGTAACAAAGAAGAAGAAATGACTGAAGATCATCTAAAAATGAAGTTTTACCCTTTGGATCCACTACAGAGAAATATTGGAGAGCAAGAGCGCTAATGGCTTCATTGCCAAAGCCCAGCATTTGATAACATTTTTAATTTTAAATGGCTATTATTTCAGAGCATTAACCTTTTTACTAAGCTAGCGAGTATACCAACAGCATTTAGTTGCAGTGGAAAAAGCAGATAATCAAACTTGTTACTGCAAAGGTTACTAGTTTTCATTGTAAATGGTAGTGTGTTACATTAATTTAATGATACAGGTAATTTTCATTGTGAATAGTAATTCTGTAATTATTTCAGCATATTGTAATTTTTTTCTAAGCTTGCATGTTTACCAACTGCATTTAGTTGTCGTGTAAGAAGAAGAAGACTAATGTTCATCTTCTTTTCTCAGTTTTCCAAAGTGTCATACAATTCTTCTAAACTTCACTAGGTATTATATGTCTTACAGAGCAGGAATTTGATTTGAACTCCACAATAAAACAAAGAATATCATAAATGATGCAATAGTGTATAACAGTACAATATATCTCATTTGATCTTTTGTTGTCAGTTGTTTCAGAACCTGAACTAGATTTATCAACATCCTTGCGAGAATATCCATGGTTTCATGGGACATTACCTCGCTCAGATGCAGCCCAACTGGTGCTTCATGAAGGTGCCTCAGGACATGGTGTGTTCCTTGTTCGGCAGAGTGAGACTCGCAAGGGGGAATTTGTCCTTACGTTTAACTTTCAAGGTAGAGCTAAGGTTAGTGCCAGTAAATCTCCAGATATTGTATAAAGAATATACAGGGTGATTAAAAAATATATCTGCAATGCTAAGTGGCAAAAAGAAATAAATAAAGATTTAAGTTTTTAAGTTAAATGATCTATAGCAAAATATGAGTCACATATGTACAATGACATAGCAACATTCTAACAATTAAAAATGACCCCAAAATATAGTGTTTCATACTGTAGAAAAATTTAGTTAACAATTTTTTTTTTCTTAAAGGCCATTGTACACTTCAACTTTTCATATGCATGAAATACACATGAACTAAGTGAAATAAGGTTTCACCCTCAAATTAGTTAAACGAGGCACTATCCTTTTTAGTTTGCCTTTAAATGTAATACAGTATGAATAAAATCACATGCATCCAGGATGAACACTAGGATAACAATAAATATCCTTGAGGAAATGTAACTTACATGTACAGTGACATGGAACCAATTTGAACCCCGCTAATCCAAAAAGCTGCCTAATCCAAACAGGGCTAGGAAAAAATATCTACCAAATTTGTGTTGAATTTTAAAACAGGAAATGATAAAGATTAAGATTAAACTAGTTTTTCCAAGTAAAACGTAAATGTATTAGCACAAAAAAACATGAAATAGCCTACTAACAATGAACAGTGACGCAATGCTCTGAAACGACTTGAAGAGGCATTGTTTCGCCACTGTCCCATAAACATTACATCACTAGTAGTTGCAGTGACATTTTGCCCACTGTAGTATAGGATGAGGTCAAAGGGCACTTGCAACAGCAGTGTGTGAAACGTCAGATCAGGCCAGAGATTTTTCCACAATTTCTGCAGTGTCCCTTCAGTTGCATTCTCACAACCTTCTGCCACCCAGTAAATTGCGTCTTTTATGGAAAGTTTCTTAAGTTTTTGCAGGATTTAAGTTCTTCAAGTCTCTTCAAGTAGGCTTCGAAAAGCATTTTTCTGTGATTTTGCTTTATTGCTTGCAACACTTCTTGGTCCATTGGCTGCAAAATTGAAGTGACGGTTTCCTAAAAATATCAACCAGTGAGTCCAGTTTTACTGTAAAGTGAAGAAGTAATGTGATTTTATAGCTAAGGATATCAGAAACATCATTTAAGATTTATTGGGTGTGTATATGTTGCATTTAATACCAACAGAAATTATATTGGAATCATTTACTTATTTATTACTTCAAAATTTTAAGCTATTCTGTAATTCTAATATCTTGGAGCATAAACACAGGAAAAGTGTGGCTTACATGACTTGCAATGTTTTTATATATTCATTATGCAAATCTTTATTGGAATATTTTTTATTGACTTCCTTTTTCTGTTACTTTATGTTAATTTTATATATTTTGGAGGAAATGTGGTTGTGACAACAGTCTCAGAAACATGTTCCATAAGTTTACCTTTAAATAGTACCATAGTACCTTTTTGTTTTTTCACACAAAATAAACAATTCAAATAGGTACCTGTATATTCAAGGTTTCATCACAGATAAATTAGGGTATGAGCTAACATCTGTATATTTGTTTTTGTTCTTGTATTGGAAAATATCTTTGTTTCAGCATTTGCGAATGACATTAAATGATCAGGGTCAATGCAGGGTGCAACATCTATGGTTTCCAACTATATTTGATATGTTGGAGCACTTCCGCCAGCACCCTATTCCACTAGAATCAGGTGGAACAGCAGATGTGACACTGACTGAATTTGTGGTGGCAACGTTCATGTCCTCATCGAATGCAGGTAGAATGGCCTCTACAAGCGGGGCCCAGCAAGGTAGTCTGGACAGACGCAGACCTCCAGCTCCACCTGAACCCAGAGAAGTAAGTCCAGATGCTAACGCATGTATGAGTAAGCTTCAGCATGCTGCACTGAATATTCGGAAGCTTCTTAATATATAACTGCCTATATTCAGTATAACTAAGCTTATACGTTCAAGATTTCCTTATCCATGTGCCAGAGCCAAGATAAACCTTCAGTTTATGATCAAGTAGGATGATTTAGGTTTTCAAACAAATGTGCCTGTATATGAGAGTATATGATATCACTTTATTCCCCTACTGCAAAACAGTGACAAATAATTGTAATATTGCTTTGGGTGAGTCATGATTGATTTCTGCATCTGAACCTAAGGCAAATAAATTTACATTTGGACAGAACACCCATCATCTCTGGGACATCAGAGGTTGGATACTAGTACAAATGATCAAAAATACTTTACACCCACACACTATGTGCAAACTCCCCTCTATTTGGAGGGGGAGTGTGTCTGTTTACTGACGTTATAATGGGAGAGCATCTTAGGACTGGCTGCGCAGCGTTTTGCCTGTCCACTTCCTTGGCGCTCATTGCCATCTGTTGGTATCATAGAAAGGTGCAGATGAAACCATACATTTTTAAAACTACTTTTAATGGCTCTACTTAACAACTTTATGAAAGCAGATGCTGAAACTGGCCACCATTGTCATCTATACATTTTTGGCACCTCTTTAGGAAACTACCATCACTTGCCCTAGTTCACGTTGGGAAGGAAATGCTGGCAATTTCCTGGTGGATATTTTGTTTTAACTCTTCCAGGGTTTGTCGGTTTGTCTTGTACTTTTGTTTTAAGTTACCCTAGAGATAGAAATCGTTTATTGGAGCTCTGAGAAATCTAGCTCTGCCATTGGTGCACCATATGCAATGTTTTTTGCCATGAATTATTATTTTGTTGTTTAACGACGCTGTCAATTGCCAGGATCACATCAGCGTCGCCGGTGTGCTGGAAATCTTCTTCTTTTTTTTTTTTTTTTTTTTTTTTTTGCCATGAAGGGGTACTTTATGAACGATATTGGGTTCTGAGTTATAGGGTCAATTTTTTTTGAGTCACCAATTGATGCCCATGCATACATGAGTAATTTTGCCCCCCTTTTTTAGAGAGTTAAACAGACAAAGAGCGTTATTTTGCCTTTTTTCAACAGGACTCTGCAACAGCTCCTACAGCCAATCTCAGCTTTGAGAACGAGTTGGAGTCAACTTGAAACGTGTTAGCTGCAAAAGATTTGCAATATTACTAAGATAAGTGAAGCTTTTAGTTTCTAATTTGTTCTTATTTTAGATTCGGTTGTTTCACTATTAATAGCTTCATTATTTCCTTATTTAATTGAAAATATGATTCAGGATATAATTGCTGGTAGAAATTTGTGGCCTCCTTAGTCCCCAGATCTAACTCCCTGCGATTTCTATCTCTAGGGTAAGTTAAAAAATAAAGTTTACAAGACAAACCCACAGTTATGGGTGTTCAAACCTTGGAAAAATTAGAACAAAATATCTGCTAGGAAATTGCCAGCATTTCTCAACACGAGCTATGGCGAGTGATGGATAGTTTCTTAAAGAGGTGTCAAAAATGTATGGATGACGTTGGTGACCAGTTTCAGCTCTCCTTTCATAAAGTTGATAAGTAAAGCTTTTAAAAGTAGTTTTTAAAATGTTGTATGGTTTCATCCGCACCTTTCTATGGTAGTGGCAGACGACAAAGGGCTCTGAGGACGTGGACAGGAAAAACACCGCTCAGCCGATTAGTAAGTTTTTTGCTCTCTCAGTGTTTGTCCATTGTCACAGTCAGATTTCAACTGCTCAAGGTGCATACTTTCCCTCTCCCTTAATTCTACAGCACTTTATGGTTTGTGAAGTTTTTTTAATCTTCTTTTTTCAACGACATGGCATGTTTTTATGTATGTTTCTTATGTGCTAACAGTCAGCTCAGGTTTAAAGACTGTTTCAAGCGGTTGTAAAACAGTCCAAAATCTGTATAATAAATTTCAGGATAGGGGAGTATCCAGCCTAAGAAATCAAAACAAACTTAGGGTTTCCACAGAATAAAAGTTAGATGACATTGCAATTGTTCAGAATACTCTCCTAAAAATTACTTCATCTTGTACAAGTGAGAATTTCATATGGGTCTTGCAAACAGCCGGTTTTACCAACCAACGTTAAATTTTAACTCAATGTTAAACTGATTTGATACCAAACCTTAATGCAAGTTCTTTTTCATGGAATAATGCAAGCTTTAACCAAAATATAAACTTGCTATGTACTTAACATTGGCATAACCCTGAGTTAAAACATTTAACATACATTAGAAGTTGGAAAATGGCTGCAGCAAGCTTAGTTGTTTACGTATGTTTGCTGTATTTGGCATTTAAGAATGCCATTTCTAATGTAGGAATGGACATGCACATCATAAATTTGAAAACCTGCCAAAGGAGAAACTTTTAAAGGAATACAGACTCTTCAAAGCAGTCGTGAGAGAAATTCTACAGCAAATACCTGTGTTAGGTTAGAATACAAGATTATGTTACTGGCAGTTTTCATTTAATATAAATGTTGGAATTTTCAAAGCTACCATTTATGGATTTATTCAGAAAGTTTCTGAAGCAATTGCTTCAATCAGGAAACAGTATTTTTGTTGGGTTCTGCTGGGTTCTTAACCTCTTGAGGGATATCGACGTGAAATCACATCCATTTAAAATGACGGATGAGCTATATGGGCTCTATACACGTCCTTTGCGTTTAAGCAATTAACCCTTATTTATCCCTTATCCAACTCAACTTATTATAATTTTCCCTTTATGAAACATTTTAGTGAGGTCTATATACTTTATTGGCTTACCTTAATATGTTCGTTCTGCAGTGATTTACCTCAAAACAGGGATAAACACACAAGGGTACGTACATCTCCACATTCGCAAATTCCCTTCTTGCGGCACACAAAACACTTTGGAGATGGGCGGGACTTCTTTGCTGTTGGTGGTATCCTTTTAGGATGCAGGGGTGCAGGGGTTTTGGATTTTGAACCCCCCAATGTGGTGTTCAATTAGGCTGCGAGCTATTTATAGTTGGAAGTCAAGGTCGGTCATTGTCCTGTGTGGGTTTAGAGCTCTCCAAATTACCAAACAATTGTATATGGTTATATCCAGTTGGTGCAAAAAATATCTTTTTATACCACTTCTCCCTTCAGCTACAAGCAGGAAAGAATACGTATGTATTTCAACAAAGAAAGACACGGACTCTACTAAGTTACGAAACTCGCATAAGCAAAAGTTGTAATGTTGATCTATTCTGATGACTCAAGAGACCACGCATACAGTAGCGCTTTATTACACAGTATGCTGACGCATAAAGCACACATATAATGGGTGTTCCTTTACTGTTTCTTTCCGAGAACTTATATTAGATGCGTTAGACAGAGCAAAGTTGGCTTTTCACCACAGTGAAACAAAATTGTGCCATTTCAACGTTTTGTAAATACAACTCAACTTTGCTGATGACATACATTTATACTCCATATAACGAGTTTTATACCAGATTTTGTTTCATTAAAATAACTTAATATTTACACAAAATACAGCTGTGTATATACGAAGCACTTTTAGCACATTTAACAATTTAAATGCTAGCGTTCTCGGCCTGCGGACGTTTTAAATGGCCATCGCTCAAGAGGTTAATTAGTGATCAACACCTTTCTGCATACTTTGATTTCAATGTTAAACCAATTGTAAATCCCCTTGGCATTTTGGTACTGTACTTTAAATTAGCATATAAATGCCACAGTAGCTTATTTGCTCTGAGAGAAGGTGCTTTTCAATTAAATTACTCATAGATTTTCCTCCAGGCTGCATTATCTTTTAATTCAAGTCTGTTACCTGATAATACATCTGTACAGAGGTATTTTTTAGAGGTGGCGTGTGTCGTAATGTTGCGCAGTAGTTCATGGTCGAGT
This sequence comes from Tenodera sinensis, assembly GCA_030765045.1. NCBI lineage: Eukaryota > Metazoa > Arthropoda > Insecta > Mantodea > Mantidae > Tenodera > Tenodera sinensis. Next base: position 76,092,015 of record CM060968.1, read on the forward strand.
CCACTTGTCTATTGCAAGATAAAAGGAATGTCTGGTTAGTATCTCTTCGACTTCTAGCTCACTAGCCAGCAGGCTGCTGGTGGACACTTATCCCCACCATCGCTTTGCGTGATGGTCGGATATGCGCAAGTGACAAGGTCACCTCTGTACTTAGTAACATGTTCTATAATTAGCAATTTTCAAGCGGTGAACCATTAGTTCCTGTGTGTGTAGACTTGTTTACATGGCAAAAATAACCTCGTACATCCATGAAAATCATATGGCATGTTTCAACTGGTTGTTTACTTTTGAGATGGAGAGCACTGCAATGTATAGGCAAAAGAGCATCAGGGCACGTTCAGAAGCCATATAAATCGGTCATTACCTTGTTGAAAGCTGTTGTTCACTGGTTGTCCTATCATTAGTAAGAGTTAATTAACAATTTTCTGTAAAAGCGAAGTTTTAACATACAGTTAAACCTTTAATTAAAATTTATTTATGCCAATAAACTTACTGTTGGTGTTTTTAAACACACAAGCCGTGTGTGGGCAAAGTTTGAGAGGTAGAACTGGAACTTAAAAATTCAATGCTACAACTGGGATTTGAACCACAGACCTTCCGCTTACCGGGCGGCTGCTCTACCACTGAGCTATTGTGACAAACTGCCAGAATGTCATTAAATTCTCAAACCAGTTCGTATTTTTCCTGGTAAACCACAAAGGCAGTCTCACATCAGAGACAAATTACTCCAATGGTGACTTACTATTGTAAGTACTTTATATCCCAGGATTAAATAACCTTCAGATGGTAATTATTATTTATTTATGCCAACAAACTTACTGTTGGTGTTTTTAAACACACAAGCCGTGTGTGGGCAAAGTTTGAGAGGTAGAACTGGAACTTAAAAATTCAATGCCACAACTGGGATTTGAACCACAGACCTTCCGCTTACTGGGCGGCTGCTCTACCACTGAGCTATTGTGACAAACTGGGATATAAAGTACTTACAATAGTAAGTCACCATTGGGGTAATTTGTCTCTGATGTGAGACTGCCTTTGTGGTTTACCAGGAAAAATACGAACTGGTTTGAGAATTTAATGACATTCTGGCAGTTTGTCACAATAGCTCAGTGGTAGAGCAGCTGCCCGGTAAGCGGAAGGTCTGTGGTTCAAATCCCAGTTGTGGCATTGAATTTTTAAGTTCCAGTTCTACCTGTCAAACTTTAATTAAAAGTCAGTAAACTCAGTAATAGAATATATGTATCAGTTGGTGAAAGATAAGCCAGATAAAACAACAGGCATATGCTTCTCAATCAGGTGACCCTGTATGTAATTGCACATTTAACATTCTTCTTGAGCAAAGGTTGGTTCCACATCCATGGCTAAGTGTGTACTCAAAAGAACCCTTACTGGAATGCTGTTAACCTGACTTCATGCATGAAGTGCCCTCCGTGACAGTGGTAGAAGAATCAGGACTAATTTGTTTTTCAGAATGGAGTTGATTTTGTTACTTGTGTGAATATCATACTCAAGCAATTTTTCATAGAATTAACTGACAGAGAGCATGATTATGCATTTTTTTCTACAGGACTTTGCCACTGATCATACTGAATATAATTCCATGGGAGAAACTCAGTATTTTCACAAGAGAGAGTTATTAGTAGAGATTTGTGGCCCCCTTGGCCTCCTATTTATCTGCCTGTGATTAAAAGTCTCTGGAGTAAATTAAAAAATGATATGTACAAGACGAACCCTGTGACAGATGTATTTTTTTAAATATGAGATGAGCTCTTTTGTCTGAGAGTTTTATGGTTTTCCAAAAGGGTGAGATTTTTCAAATTAATAAATTCAATTTCCAATAATGTGAGATTTATTCACTATCTTTGAAGAATATTAAAACACGCTGACCTTAAGCCCTCCTCGGTAGCGTGATGGTTAGTGTGTCTGCCTCATGTTCAAGAGGTCATGAGTTCTAATCTCGCTTAGGGTGAGTTATTCAGGTAAGGGTTTTTTCTGAGGTTTTCACTTATCCTGAGAAGATGAATGTCGGGTAACTTAAAAGCTCGTTGGACCTAGGGCTCATTTGAGCATCATTTCATATCACTCATTCACCGTCACCGTCCAATATGAGTACATTGGAGGATGTTAATAAAAAAAAATGCTAACTTTAAGTACAATCTCAACATGCTGATGTCCGGAACCCTTTTTATAAGTTGTGTATCTGAATCATGTATGAACTGATCAAAAGCTGAAACTACAATACATTTAGAAATTTTCTTGCATACAATTACAATTTTTATGGTGATGAATAACAAGATATCCTCTATGTGATCTGCAAGAGGAAATGGATCGAGACCACCTTCAAATATGCCCGGCCACTTCTAATGCCCCATCCATCAGTGAAAAATATTGGAGAGCAAGAGGATTAATGACTTCATTGTCAGAAATCCAGCATTAGCTAACAACATATTTCCCTACGGTAGTAGTTATGGATGACTTTATGATGGTCATATAAGTTATATATTTTTGTTATTCTGATTAAGTGTTTAAATTCTGTTCCGGATATAAATATCCAGTGAACAAATAAATACATTTCACATCAATTTTAGTATAAATAAATATAAAACAAATTCAAATAATTATTTAATTATTTTAACAAATACATAAATGTGATCATAGTAATTTGACTCTAATATTCTGTATCAATCCCATATCACAAAGAACTGAAATATAATATTCTCAGGAAATTGTCAGTATACCTTAAAGTGAACTATAGCAAGTGATGAATTATTTACTAAAGAGATGCCAGAATTGCATGGACAATGAAAATGGGCAGTTTCTACACCTTTTTGGTAAGTATAACTTCTTAACATTGTGTTAGTGTTCTATGGTTTAGCTTCCTGCTGCTGACCTCTACCCATAAAGACTAATGAGCACACAGCTGACCCATGAAGAAAACAATGTACATCATAAAGTAAAGCATATCTTACTGTACCGTACAATGCCTTCAAATGCACATTTATCTATAAGAGAGCTGCTGTACTTGCAGCTGGAGTGTACTGTTTGTTGCCATGGTCAGGATATTCGTAAGCCATTTAATTAATAGATTTCCAATCAAACTACATTGCATTACCCATCTACGTTTATTAGAGAAGTTGGAAATGATATCCTTAATTGGCATACATGTGTCTCTTAAACCTTTTAAGAAATTTACATTAACACATTGCTCCACTCTTAGAACCCAACTTGATGTAAGCATAAATCATTAACTAGTCAAGCTTTTAAAATCGGCAAAAAATAATTGAAAGTTAACTGCATCGGAGAATATTTACACCATTAAGAATATGAATCAAGTAATAAACTTTGAAGTGCCAGCAATAGATTATGTTTTATGACTGACCATTGGGAGAGTAGCACACCAGACCATGAGGAAAGGGGGAGGCAGTTACCTGATGAGGAAACTAGATGGCGTGGAGCAAAAAGTGTTTTTAAACATTGGCAAGTGTTTTAACTAAGATTTCATTAAGAATAATTACTCACATTTTCTCAGCCTCACAAAATAATAAACAGCTAGTTTATATACTATTTGTTGATCTCCTCTCTGATATTGATCATGAAGTAATAACTCAGTCTTTCTTTTGTTTTGAGGTTCTTGTGTTTTCTAAGTAGTTTTGTGTATGTTGATTACAAGAATAAACAGTGTTTTACTGGCATTACTTAAACTGCTTTTGTTTGTTCCCAATGTGATTTTCTGTATAAATAGGACAAGGTAGCCCAAATGTGACAACAGTATGTCATTCAGCTGCATTAATGAGAACTCAGCATTACAAAGTATGGTATTTATAGTTGTTCAACAGTGCTTTTGCACAAGATATTCTAAGTATTTTTATTAGATAGATATATAAATATATGGGTTGTCTCCTTAGTGCGGTGGTTTTGCTGCTACTTACCAACCGGGAGACCCAGGCTTGATTCCTATCGCTGGTGTGGGGATTTTCTCCCGCTGGGAGACCTGGTCCAGGTTGCACTCGGCCTTGATAGGTCCCTGAGGAACTGATTGAGGAGCTACTTGGTTGAGGAGTAGCGACCTCTGATTGCAAAGACCATGTAATCAGGCGGGAGTGACTGGGGTACTGACCACATCCCATCTCCAGTATTGTACCCCACTCATGAAGTCTGTGATGGGCTGAGGTAGGGGATGCAGCGTTTGGGCGATAGGCCTTGGCTCAGAAAGGGCTGTTGCACCTTGGCCTCCTCCTCCTCCTCCTCCTCCTCCTCCTCCTCCTCCTCATCATCATCATCATCATCATCATCATCATTATCATCATTAATTCTTTTCTTTTTTTGACATTTATAGTGTCCTGAAAGTTTTAATTAACTCTTTAAGCATCTTATGTAACACTTTTTAAATGCCTCCAAAGAAATGCAAGGCTATTATGTTATAGGTATAAACCATCACATCACAGGCAATGTCAGGTATTTCAGCTAGTAATAGGATATATATTCTCTATGTGCCAGTTAAGGACAATGCAGATTGTAGAAAGTTGCATTAGCTTATTATTTTCTGGGAGTTAATAGATAATATCCCCTGAAAGCAACTTCTAATTATATTTGTCTGATCCTGATGACACATTTGTGTGTACAAAATAGTTATTTGACCACATTTGCATTTATAGAATAGTTGTTTAGCCAGTTTACTTTCTTGATTTTGGAAACTAAGTATTTGCATTTGCCATCAGCTTTGATCTTTCAGATGAAATATGAGAGCAATGCCCTTTGAGGAGGCCAGCTACTTGTTTAGCTATTTTAGTTGCTTATCTTTGGAATAAAATGCTAGTGCCTGATTTTAAGTGTACATATCTAGTCTTGTTTTTCATATAAAATTCAGAGCTCTGCAAAATGGTTCTGGGCCAGCAAAAGAAGGGTCGTACGACAGCTCACCTTTAGCAAGATGATGCGAAAATAGGGTCGTACGACAGCTCACCTTTAGCAAGATGATGCGAAAATTATGCTGTTGGTTCACGTTGTGTCGCCCTTTGATGTGGTTTGCTCCGGCTGAGTTCAGCATGAGATCTCTTTAATCCCGGGTATGCGTAGGTATGTTATAGATTACCCCAGAAGAACTTTTGTATATTATTTATTTTTTTTTACTGACACTTTCGAGGAGTTATGCCGACTTTCGAAACATAGAGATGCTTGCAGAATAGGAATCGCACTCACGTGTGTACACCACAACGTCCAGCACCAGTCTGGGGTGAGTAGTGACGCTTTCTGGCGTACCCACGCCAGAAAAACGTTCTCTCCAATTTTAAATGTCATGACGTCATCCAAAAGAAAGCCTCGTATCCAAAATGCTATTTCATTCCTTTTCCCAATTTAGAAATGTCCCTTTCTATTATAACATGTTCTTTTTTGAATTCCGAATATGTAGTTACCTTTTTATGATTAAAGGATGTTTTCTTTATATTTTATTAAATATATCGCGTGACTTTTAAGGTTGGCAGACCTGAATTTTGACTGATTTCAAACTATATGGTATGACGTCATGACTCGTTAATTTCAAACCAATAATGCGTTTATACTACAAATTTAACGGCTATTATTTACTCATATCTTGCTCACCTTACAACACTTCCTACTCTATTATCTATTTATGTTATTACTCAACACTTATCGCAAATCTCATATCCGGCAATTAAATTAAAACGTGTCTTTATCAAGCCCATTCGATTTGAAATCTAAATTTCGGTATCAAAGATGATCAAATCTAATTTCCTTTATTTGTTTGTGCATAAGGTGGTTGTTTCTTTTGCTAGGTGACCGGCAAGGGGTGTTCACTTACTGGAGAATCTTAGATTTTGTGTACAGTTTTAGTACACATTAAATCAATAGTACAAAAAATAAAAAATTTCCCAAGGAAAGAAGCAGTTGCTCACTTCAGATTAGCCACTGGATATGACCGTTTGGTGGAACAACTGCATAGGTTTGGTTTTATAAGTGACAATGCATGTAAGATGTGCAATGCTGACAAGATTTTAAATGGAGAACACTGACTGGAATGCCCAGAATTGAGGAAAGCTGTACCAGATGGGAAGATACACAATTTATATTGGCTGGCAAGGGAAAAATTGATAGATCAAAATCCTGCACATTAGATCAACAACAACACATTAAGTCTACCAAAAGTAACATAATGGCCAAAATATCCCTTTCAGAAATTAGCTTGGCCATGCCATAGCCGAGTGGTTAGACCACTCGCCTCTCACCAAAGTGGCCCAGGTTCGATCCCAGGCAACCTCATGTGGGATTTGTGGTGGACAAAGCGGTGCTGGGGCGGGTTCTGCGGTTTCCACCGCCATTGCATTCCACCGGTGCTCCATCTTCATTCCGTGTGTCATCAGTGTCACCACCTGCTGTGCCATATGTAGTAAAAGCAGGCATTAAACACTACAAAAAAAAATTGCTTATGTAGCCTAGAGGAATGTTAAAGTTTGTGTGTTTGAGTTAAAACATTTGATGTCCAGAACTATAGTGTGTGTGTGTGTTGGGATCACTCATATAGATACCATAGCCACCAAATCTCCGTCCTGTCAGTGCCTACAGAGCATGTTGCAAAGATTACGTAGTGTTATTGAATGAAAGAATTTTGTTCCAGCCTTAATTGTTTGTCAGTAATGATAAGATTGTTATGTAAGGAAATAAAAGTTATAAATATAAATATTACATCATTATAGCATTTAGTTTTTGCTACAATTGATCCTCATGGTGGAAATGTTGAAAGCACAAAGTGGTTTTACACCAACCACACTGAACAAAATAAGGATGACAACTGGAATCATTTACATCTTCATTATCAAAGCAATATTGCACTCTGTCAGTGCCTACAGAGCATGTTACAAATATTATTTAGTGTTATTGAATGAAATAATTTTGTTCCAGACTTAATTGTTTGACAGTAAAGGCAGTACAATAAGATTGATCAAACTGCATAAGCTTTTATGGCCAGTGTCATTAAATAGAAAATGATTATCTGGGCTTGTGGGCTGTGGTCAGAGGAAAAATGAATTCCAGATGTTTCATCTGAAGCTGCATCGAACATCTTCAGTGGCATGGTTGTAGTACACTGCTAGTCTCTGTGACGATTGAAATGAAGCCTTTTTTATTTCACGGGCTTTATATGCATAGTTTGGGTGGGCGGAACTAGCTCTTAGTTGGTCTGTTCTTTGTTTATTGGTTCGGCTGCTGCATGGGCTGGGCTAGGCTAAAGTGGGGGCTGGTTTCATTGTCTGTGGTTGGTGTTGATGCTCTGGCATTTACCTTAACTGAGTCTGTTGATGGTGTATGATCTTGAATTTGTTTCCAGCTTGCTTTCTTTAATGCTGGGTGCCAAACTTTATTTAGGTGCTTGGTTTCTTCCTTCCTATTTAAGTTATCTTTATGTTTGTAAATTTCTATGGCTTTGCAACTTAAATGGGCATAATGATGAATAGTAGAAGATAGGATAGCTGTTTCTGAATATTGTATATGTTCCCCTGGCGCTAGTAAAGCGTGTTCCGTGATTGCTGTTTTTTCTGTTTGACCCGAACGGTAGCACTTCTTGTGTTCTGTAATGCATGTGAATATCATGTGCTGAGTGATCACTATATACACAGAGCCACAGGATCACAGAATTCTGTAAGCAGCCACACAATTTTCTATTTAAGTACAATAAGATTGTTATGTAGGGAAATAAAAGTTATAAATATTACATCAGCATAGCAATGATTCCTTATAGTTTTTGCTACAACTGATCCTCATGGTAGAAATGTTGAGAGTACAAAGTGATTTTACACTAACCACACTGAACAAAATAAGAGTAAGTACAAGTGGAATCATCTACATCACCATTATCAAAGCAATATTGCACAGAGTGCTATTATCACATTGGATTAAAACAAGCAGATGACATTTGGTGGTATGTTTGAGACTGAATTTTCAGGATGTTTTTTTTCTCTGTGCCGAAACAGCTTTCAAATTCAGTAATTGAACAAAGTCAGAAAATGCATATATTAAGCCTCTTGACACTAAAATCATATAACCTAGTGTTTGACATACCTGTGGTACATTGAGTTCCATATATGCACCCCTACTGCTTCACAGGACATTTTACCAACCTTCTTAGCCAGTGTGTAATAGCAAGGAGGGGTATGTGTGGAGCTTTCTGCCTTTGTTATTTGACCAAGCAGTGGTGTATGTTAGTAAGCCTAGGGCTAAATTTTTAGGTGAAAATGGCATTTTTGGTTTTTGAATTATATCACATAGACCTAGTGGCAGAGGGGTTAGACCGTTTATGTATCACCAAGGCAACCCGGGATCGATCCCAGAGACCCACATGTGGTGTTCACAGTGGATGAAGTGACGTGTGGGCAGGTTTTCTCAAGTTTCCTCTGCCACTCATTCAACCAACTGCTCCATCATTACCTTTCTAATCATGCATTTTGCCTGCACTTCATATCCTCTTCCTCACTCTCATACCTGTCTGGTCTATAGGTTCCTCTGCCCAACAGGCATCTGACTCTTAGCATAGGGTTGTAAGTCTTAGGAGGTGTAAGTCCTACATAAGAGGAGTATAATCAGATGATGATCACACAAATATTCTTTAGATATTTGTGAATATTTTGGTCAAAAATTTTCCCCATCGTCATTTTTAAAAGTTCAGCAACATTATAATGAAAAATAAGTCGGTGTTAACACTTAATATCACTTACATGTAATTAATCTTGACCAGTTTCAAGAGCTTAACTTGCTTCCAATCAGAATTGTCTGACTGGTTCTTGTAGATGTTGTTTGATGTGTGGTTGGTTGGGCTGACATAATTTAGATTCGCATCACTGTTTCTAGCTTATTCAAAGATATGTAATTTAAGTTCAGCAACATGTTTAAGTTACCCGTGCTCTTTGTTTTAACCACACAATGTGCCACACTGGTGCCTTTTATTCTCTCTTAGTTTTGCATTTTATATGACATTTATTCCTTACATTTCAGTTTTGCTCTGATTTGTATGTAAATTTGCATACATAATCTCAAACAGTTATCTAAAGATTGAAATATGCTTTATTCATTGGCTCACAAAAAATAATTTATGCTGAAAAGAAAAGGAATTCTAAAACCAATAACATCATAAAAACAAAAATGTATTTCTCTACAAGTAATAACATCAACCTCAATCACATACTTTAATTTATTTTCAGTTTACTTAAGTATTAGAAATTGCTGCTAGCATACTTCTTTGAAAAATGTGAAGGCAGTTTTTAAAAACTGCACTTTTTTTCACTGTACAGCGTATGGTTTTAGAAGGCACATGAGCTGAACCAATGCATGCATACAGTGGCTGCACTGCTGACAAGTGATGCGCCAGGGAGCGGAAGTTATAGGGAGGGAACGAAGAAAGTAACCTTTGTTGTGTCATAAATTGTCAGAACGTAAACTTACGCAGCAAAGGATAATGATAACATTATAAACTGTAACACTCAATATTAACACACTTATTTACATGCACTTCCTCAGATGCCAATTCCTTAAAAAAACTGTACAGTTTAAAAATAATATTTCTGTCCTGAGAGCAGAGTACTTGACCCTTAGAACCTGCGCCACTGGTACCAGGCTTTGAAAGTGACATTGTTAACACTTCACTAAACACAATATAAACATGTGAATTTTCTGCTTATTGTCACAGTTACACAAAGCACAATTTGCGTTACGGATTGGTCTTGAACGAAACTAAAGAATTCACACGCAACTGCAGTGATCTATGGTTAGTTAATTTATGAACAAAATATACGCAGTTCCTAACGACACTTTGTAATGTCTTACTCGGTAACTATGTAATGAAAAGGAATAAAACACACAGGCAAGATTGGAAATTGCATACATAAGCATAAACACGGGAGTCAGTTGTTTATTCTGGAAGCGATAACTTGAGAACTATACGCCATAGAAAAATGGCCGCATACACCAAGGCATAAAAGAATGTTGAATTTCCAGTAATAATTTTGGGTGCATGAAAAAGAGAAATGTCTGTTGCTCACACTTGTGCTGTGCGTTCCGAACTAGGCAACGCTGCATGACTATGATAGGACAGTCGCTCTAGGCAAGCCCTCTCAAGCTCCACCTCATGTGCCTTCTAATACCATACTCCTTATAGTTAAAAGTACTTAATTGACAAATAACATTAGGTATACGTTACAAAACTTTCAGACTTCCCGCTTTCAAATGATAAGATATTTTATTTATGTTAAGTATTAGTGGAAATATAGCCTTAAGAAATTGTCCAAAATTTTATGGACATCTTGTACAGCAACTCTTTAGTTTTAGGTGTGGGGTGTAAGGAGCCAACAGTTTCTTCAAGAACAGCTTCCCCTACTGCTGTTCTACTGGTATACTTTCATACCCAAGAAAAGTATTAGGTTGAATTTTTATTTTGGCTAACTTCTCATTGAGAGGGGAGATTGCTTGCCCCCAGTTTTAAATACTGTAAGCTGATTTAATGCAATCATCTGGGGTGTCACATGCCTGTAGAAAACTTGATAGTGTCTGAAGCGTGATGTCTGGGCAATAGTCCTTCTGAAATCAGACAAGGGCAACCTCATGGCATGCCACAGCATAGAAATGTTGAGTCCTGCATCTTATCAAATACTTAATATATGAAAATGCTGAGGTTTCATATAATAGCCTCACTGGAATGGATTGGAGCCTCTAATCTGAACTGCTGTAATCAGAGAAGCTGCCATGCCCCATATTCATAGGCATGGAGCATAAGAGGGGTACTGTGTAGGTTTACATATAATGTTAGTTTATATGGTCTTCATCACATTGGCGCATGTGCAGAATGTACCATTCTAAGCGTGTGTAAGCTGTGCATACTACCCAGTAGACAGGATAGTTATGGAAGAGGCAGAAGGATATGGGTAAATTCATATAAGGTATGGCAATAAAGAAACCAGACTAGCTGTTGTGTGCATTCCAGCTTTGTCGATGACAAAGAGAAGAGTGGGGGATTGGCCTTGGGACGCTCTCTGACATACATGTAAAATTTCTTGTAGCTGTGGTGGTTAGTCTGGCCATGAGCCTTCTTAGAATCAGGTCATCTGTCTCAGCTCCATTGGAATAAAGTATGTTCTAAAGTAGGACAATGTGTTAACATCAAATTCTTCACAGAACTTGGAAAACCTGCCACAGAAACTTCCAATTTGTTGAAACAAGTTTATGGTTATCAATGTCTATCTCATTCACAAGTTTTCGAGTGGTTAAGAGGTTCAAGGACCTTAGGGAAGACATCAAAGATGATCCAAAATCGGGCCATCCTTCCACTTCAAAAACTGAAAAGAATGTGTGTTTGTTTTTTTTTATTTTATTTTTTTATATCCGAGAGGTTATCTACATTAATTGGGTGCCTGAAGGCCAGACTGTCAGTCAAGTTTATTATAAAACTATTCTGAAGACCCTCCGTGAACGTGTGCAATGAAGGAGACCAGATCTGTGGAAGAATTGCTCTCATGGATTCATAAGGATAAGGAGCCAGCCCATAACATGATGTCTGTGAAGAGGTTTTTAGCGATAAACTATATTCCAGTGATGGAACATCCACTGTATTCACCTAACCTAGTACCATGCAACTTTTTTTTCTTCCCAAAAGTGAACTCTGTGCTCCAAGGAACCAGGTTCAAGCCCATGGATGCAGTGAAGGAATTCTGATGGACCCCAGACACAAGACCTGCTTCTCAGAAGGCTCATAGATAGACTAACCACCATAGCGGCATGAAATTTTATATATGTGTCTGGAAGAGACCCAAGGCCAATCCCCTACTCTTCTCATAGTCATCGACAAAGGCAGAAATGTGTGCAACCAATCTGGTTTCTTTATTGCCACATCTCATATTATCTCTCTCAAATGTCAGGTCATTTGATTTGCTAACCTCAATCCTAAAATATGCTCTCATATGAAAAGTTGGCAGGAGGATTACCAATGGAGAAAGCAAATATGAGAAAAAAGATTGGTTTCATTGGTGAAATATAATCTGGCAGTCTTATTTTCTTCAAAGTATGTTGAACGTCACAGCGGTTTCTGCTCCAGTAATTCAGCAATCTCACATCAAAAATGTTCATTATATCTTCTCATTTATCTGAAAGTCTCAGTATAAGCAATTTTTTGTTCCCAAATAAACCTAGTTCTGCTCTCTAGATGTCAGCAACTTTAATTGCTCCATTTTTGCTTCTTGTAGGGACTACTTCCTTTTTACAGCTTTTATACTCATTCTGTAAGTCATATAAAGTAGGTCTCTGTTTTACCAAAACAGTGAACATTTGTGTATCTTTGTCATACATCGGTCTGGGTGGCCCAGTTGGTTAGATACTGGTCTACTGATTCCAAAGTTGCGGGTTCAAATCCAGCCCAGACCGATGGTTTTTAAGTGTGCTTAAAAACGACAGCTCCATGTCAGTAGATTAACTGGTATGTAAAAGAACTCCTGTGGGACTAAATTCCGTCACGCCAGCAACGCTGATGTGATCCTGGCAATTGACAGTGTTGTTAAACAACAAAATACAGTAAAACCTGCCTAAAACGGAACGTGATCATTCCAGTAATATTTTTCTGTTTTTAAGGGTTTCCGTCGTACAAAGAGTTGTACTTATTTTAGTACACCAAGGAACAAAAAATATAATCGTATAGAATTACACTGAAGGAATAATTTAAAATAAAATTTTGTAAATAAAAAATAGGTTCAATTGTTTTGCTGTATTTTAATTGCATTTACATTTATTTTGCATTCCGTAGATCCTACATAACAGGATGTGGAACATGTCATATAATTGTAGTTTGTCCATTAGTTTCTTTTTCCCTACATATCTGTCAAAGTGCACTGTCACGACTTCTTCACAAGAGAATGCTCTGTGATCTCCTTTGCATCGTGCATCAGCTCCAGGAGTTCTGGAACATTCTTGGAAGCTGAAAATTTCTGAAGTTCACTCGCAACAAATAATGCTTCTCTAAAAGTGTGTATTTTTGGCTCGCTTTCGTTGGCTTTGTCATCATCGTCAACGTCCATTCGTTTCTTGACTTCACTGTTCCCTGGCGTACTGTTTCCATCAGCAATATGTGCTGCACTTTGAATGTCTTCAGTCATGGCAAGTTCATTATCAAAGCGTAACTATGTGTTAAGCATTATGAAAATCCATCTTAGGTTATTTATGCAGATGGTTCCAGAAAAACAATTCCATTTCCGCGTTAGCCAGTTTTCCGGTTTAGAGTGTTATTTAACATAGGAAATAGCTCCGTTCCGAGATTTATTTTCCAGTTGTCCAGGTTTCCAGTATACAGGGGGTCTGGTTTAGTCAGGTTTTACTGTATCATCATCATCATCATCATCATCTTTACCATACTCAAATCAAATTGCATGGCAATCACATCTGCATCAAGAAGCAAAACTGATAGACTAGTAAGCAGTTGCAGCTTTTGCTGGTAGGTAGTAGATACAAGCACAAACATCAAGTGGTAATCTGGTCATGTGTAACGAGCAAACACTTAATGCTTAATTCTGCTTATTAGATGTGAGCAGCAATGCAGTACATTGCAAAAGCATGTTCAAGGAAGTTTCAGCAATAGCAACTAACACTAGCCTTAAATTGCTTTTTCTTATCCTATTTGGAACAGTTAATATTTTTGGTTATACTGTGCCTTGTTCTCTGTTGAGTTTATAAGCAAATGCATAAATATTAAGAGTAATTGATGGCAAGAAAATTACTGGAAAAAAGCCTTATCACTTACATATATGACCCATGTTTATAAACAGTTTGTTCACTATGACTGTCAGCCACAATTCTCCCAATTTTGACAATCCTATTTCACAAGAAAATATGTTCATATTTATTTATCTAGACATTCTAGCTTACTGAATAAGCAGTGCATGAAATTGATATTATTTCTCTGAGAAGACAACATATTGAATAATAACAGGAGAGCAAGAAAGCTCGGAACAGGCTGTGCAGCGTTCTATCTGTTTGTGTCCTTGGCACTTGTTGCCGTCTGCCGCCATCATAGAAAGACGCAGATGAAACAATACAACATTTTTAAAACTACTTATAAAGGGTTTACTGACAAACTTTATGAAAGAAGATGCTGAAACTGGTTACCATCACCCATACATACACTTTTGGCACCTGTGTAGGAAACTATCCATCACTTGCCGTAGTTCACATTGAGAAATTCCTGCAATTTCCTGGTGAATATCTTGTTTTAATTCTTCCAGGGTGTGTATGTTTGTCTTGTACACTTTGTTACCTTCTTAACGAGCTCTGAGAAACCTTTCCCCGCTAATGGCACACCATGCACCAAATTTTTTGTCATGAAGGGCTATTTAATGAACAATTTTAGGTTCTGAGTTATAGGGCTAATTTTTTTCAAGTAAACATGTTGACACCTGTGCATACATGAATGCAATTTTGCTTTTTTGAGAATTGACAGGCAGTGAGCGTGATTTTGCCTTTTTTCAAACAAGACTCTACAACAGCTCATATGGCCAATCTTTCAGTGAGAACAATTGAAAGCGTGTTTCAGGACAGAATTATTAGTAGAGACTTGTGGTTCCCCAACCTAACCCCCAGTGATTTCTATCTCTGGGGTAACTTAAAACATAAAGTGTACAACACAAACTCACACACCCTGGAAGAATTAAAACAAAATATCTGCCAGGAAATTGTCAGCATTTCTCAATGTGAACTATGGCAAGTGTTGGATAGTTTCCTAAAGAAGTGCCAAAATGTATGGACATCAGTGACCAGTTTCAGCAGCTCCTTTCATAAAGTTGGTAAGTAAAGCCTTTAAAAGTAGTTTTAAAAATGTTTTAATGGTTTCATCCGTGCCTTTCTATGATAGCGGCAGATGGCAAGAAGCACCAAGGATGCGGACAGGCAAAACACTGTGCAGCCCATTCGGAGATTTTTGCTCTCCCAGTACATTGCTGTAAAATAACCAAATCCATTTCTGCTTACAAGAAAAAGGAATTTAATGAAGCA
Source organism: Tenodera sinensis (assembly GCA_030765045.1). Taxonomy (NCBI): domain Eukaryota; kingdom Metazoa; phylum Arthropoda; class Insecta; order Mantodea; family Mantidae; genus Tenodera; species Tenodera sinensis. The sequence continues at coordinate 76,107,045 of CM060968.1, forward strand.
TGCTAGATATTCACCTTAACATGCCACTTACATTCTCTATTGCTGTGCTTCATAATCTCACCATCTAACAACGTGTTTATGCTAATATTTTCTGAAATTGTGCATCATAGGTGTGATGTGGTGATGAGTCCACGCTGTTGGTCGCTCGTGGCCGATAGAATTGGTGCCTGTAGCTTTGGATTTAATAATGTGAGTAAAAGCATAAAAGAAAAACAGAGAAAGCAAATGCAGTTACTAATTGCTAATGTTTAATAATTATAGCTTTTAAATGCGTAATTAATTTTTATGACAATGTAAGTGGCAAAATAAGGCTTCACACTACGTATAACAGAAAAATCCTCAAGATGATCATAAAGGAGTTTGACTGTGTACTTCCATTGCTATTATGGTTGAGTTTTGCTCTTGAAATCTTGATGCACAGTGATACACCATTTATTTGCGCTCTGCATACTGCTGAACATAAACAAGGGAAGAAACTGATATAAAATCTGTTTGAAGAATGACAGAGATCACAAAAATCAGAAATGTAAGTAAGGGCGGCCAAGCGGTTAGACCGTTCACCTATCACCAAGATGGCCCAGGTTCGATCCCATGTGGTGTTTGTGGTGGATGAAGCGGCGTCTGGGCGGGTTTTCTCCAGATTCTCCAGTTTTCCCTGCCACTCATTCCACCAACTGCTCCATCACCTTTCGCCTCATCCATTTCTCCTGCATTTCATATTATCCTGTTTCTCATGCTCATCGGGGCCTAATGACCTAACTGTCGATGGGCCCTTAAACCCTATTCACTCACTCACTCAATCACTCCTCATACCTGGTGCTGAGCTGACCACTCGCTTCCAGGTTTTCACTCTGTCTGGTTCATAGGTTGGTCTTTTTCCCGATAGGCATCTGACCCTAGGCACTGGCTTGTAAGTCCTAAGGGGTGTCAGTTCTCCATACTGGGTGGGTAATCAGATAAAGAAGAAGCGTAAGTAGCAGTGCCTTTCCAGTTGGTTTTTTCCACTTGTTCAATAAATTCTCTCATGAAACCTTAAATATCTGGAATACTGCACACCTTAAACAGATCAGAGTGCACAAAATGATTAAGAGAAAATGCATGTTCTTTCAGAACAAATGCTATAAAAGTACTGATTTCTTTTCAGAAGTTCTGTTAATGCATTGTCAACAGTATTCATTCAAAACATAAGTGTACACTTGGAAGATCAATGTGAATTCATTGTGCTGTCCAATTGAGGTTTTGTGCTTCATTTTGTGAAAGGAATGCCAAGTAGCATTAATGCTCCATGTCTATTATTCATTTATGGCATTTTATGAATCTAGGGTAGTTAAAAGATCCATAATAGATGAAATGGAATGCTGTGGTAGCCAGGAACAAATGCATTTATGGTTAATGTAATATTGGTTGTCTTTGTACCTGGAGATAATTAATGTACAAAGACAAATGAAAAATTATAATTCCATTTTATCCTGTAAATGTTTATTTTAGCAGGAATTAGAAGAGCATTTAATCTACAATTTTCTTCAGATTCCTCTTGGAGAGCAAGAGGATTAATGACTTCATTGTCAGAAATCTAGCATTAGCTAACAACAACAAAAACTTTCTTCCTTAAGCACTTGGTTTCCCCTTCAGTTTATTAGTTTTGATATGTAAAACCCTGTGGCACACAACAGCTCATCCGGGCCTAGACCTACCACCCGACCGCTACGTCCTGCACTTCTTCCCATCATAGGCATCACGAGTGTGGTGTAGTACTGGTTGGTGCCTTGGTCCTCAGCCAATTATGTCTTCTCGACCACAGGGGTCGCTACTTTTGAATCAAGTAGCTCCTCAGGGAGGAGGCCTCTCAGGGACCTAACAAGGCTGAGTGCACTTTAGACCAGTTCTCGCAGTGGGAGAAAATTCTCATGCCAGTACTGGGAATTGAACCCAGGTCCCCCACTTGGTAAGCAGCAGCGCTACCACCATGCTAAGGAAATGACCTTTTTCATCTGTACAAATTATAATTTAAGTTGAATTTGCTGTGCTGGCTGAATTAGTGACTTCATATATACCTTACAATGCTGAGGTTTTCTTTTGAACCTCTCTCTATCAGACATTCATTGGTTGTTAGCAACATTGTACATAATTTGTATTTCCTTATTGTATGCCGATAAGATAGTTTGCATAAATCATGTTTGCTGTCTTATGGTTTCTTATGATTTCTTTTCAATGAATACTTTGTTCAGCACCATTTCTATACCTGATAGTTATAAAGTACTCTACTTCATTGGTTTTTACATCAAGTACATAATAAATAAGCAAACATTTATTGTCTTTTATTCTTTCATACAAAATTAAACAAATGTGTTTTCATTTTAGTCTCTTGAATTAAGTATTTGGTTGAAAATACACAAGAAACAAGTCTTGGTAAGTAAATGCCGCTAGCAGAGTTAATATGCAAGGGCTGTTCAATAAAGAATAATCATAATTTTTTTTTGACAACATACCTGTACTCATTCTCATAATTTTGATGGTCCTTCTCAAAATAGTCTCCCATGAATGTGATGCACTTGTTCCAGCATTTCTGCCAGTCTTCAAAGACATGCTGGAAACAATTTTTTGAGAGGTCCTTCAAAATTGCCTCCGCAGCCTTCACCAATGCTTCTGTTGATGGATAAGCCTCCCATGAAGGTGTTTCTTCAAGTTAGGGAATAGAAAAAACCACATGAGGCTAAATCCGGACCATAGGGAAGGTGACGGATGCACTTCATGTTGATTTTTGCAAGATATTCAGCAACAATAATGGCAATATGTGGCCACACATTATTGTAGTGTAGCATCCAGCCTGCTTCATGGAAATGAAGTCTTTTGCGCTTGATATGGACTTGCAACGTTTTCAGGACATCCCTGTAGTATCATCCAGTTGCTGATGAATATCAAAGAATGAGATGACCATAACTTTCCCAGCAGAACAACCACTTTTGCTTTTTTGGGGGTTGGTGATGAAGGAGATTTCCACACTGAGCTTTGCTGTTTGCTCTCAGGATCAAAATGATGTAGCCAAGTTTCATCAGCAATGATTACATTTGAAAGAAACTCTGGATCTTCCTCTAACATCAACTTTAACTGCATGCAGACCCTGTGACAATGACAGTGAGACGTTTTTCTGTAACATGACGTTGCTGATGAAACATTTGACATTAAGCCTTTGTCACTTGAGTAAATCACTTTTTTATAAATTATTCCAGATGTACAGATTGATTGCCCTTTAGAAAATTAATTATATTTCCATGCACTTCGTTTAGTTACAGAAGTTATTTGTTAAGAAAAGTGTAGTGACTAATTTAGTTTTCTTTTTTTTGTTTGTTTTTCTGTTATGGAAGTTGGAGAAGATAGAGAATGTTTAGCCTCATTTTCATTCTTTGAAAAATATAATTACATAGATACATTGTAATAAATGTACCAGTATTCATTCCTCATTACCTGTGTCCAACATCACTGACAACAGGAGTCCATTGCATGACTATACACTACACCACAGAACAGTTTTAAATGTTCATTATAGGTTTTCACTGCCTCACACCAAACCTTGGCATACACAAAATACACAAAATATCTTCCATTGATGGAATTGAGTTTATAAGGAATTTTCTATAACAATTGTTGGAAGTGCATTTCAGTAAAATATGCTTGAGGTCCTCTTCTTTCAGGCAGAGGCATTTACCATCATTAAGGTTATTTTTCCTATTATGTACCAGTGCAATTGTAAAGTTACGTATAGTAATTCATCATTTAATGCTTTGTGTTACACATCCAGCTCCAAAGTGCTCTATTTGTGTTTGACAAGTTACTAGTATTTCATTGTTCTAGTAAACAGATAGCAAGCAAATGCACAAATAAGTTAGTAGGCCTGGTCACTTTGCCAAGTAGTATCGTGTTTTCCATGGTTCAGATCATTAATAATAATTACAAATGAACAATGACCAATGGGTACCCAGGTAACAGGAATGAAGACTGTAACTTGCTTGTGGTTCCAATAAAGCATTTGAATTTCATCTTTACTTTGCAAAGAAATTTTCAGGAAATATGTTTGGAGAACGGCTTTCATTTCAAAACACACTCTGCATACTTTGAAATATATCTAATGCATACTTCGCACAAAATGAGACTCTAATCATGGCAACAATGTGACAATATACTTAAGTAGATCAAATAGGATCCCTTTTTACTTTCTCTACTGTTAAGTAGGGGAAGTATTGTATTCCACCCAAAAATTCAATGTTGAGATTTCACCAGAAATGTATGTTTTGAGACCCCCTGAATCCAAAAAGAGCATTTTTAGAAAAAGGTCTGTGTGTGTGTGTGTGTGTGTGTGTCTGTCTGTCTGTCTGTCTGTCTGTCTGTCTGTCTGTCTGTCTGTCTGTCTGTCTGTCTGTCTGTCTGTCTGTCTGTCTGTCTGTCTGTCTGTCTGTCTGTCTGTCTGTCTGTCTGTGGACAGCCTAACTAAAAAATGAAAAGTCAGTTAAAAACCAAAGTTGATATTTAAGTTTAACAAGGATGCGACACAAAGATTTTGAAGAAAATAGCCCCATCCTCAACTACCCTATACATGGAAAATTTTTATTTTCTTGAAAATGGCTCTAACGATTTTGATTAAAATGCCATATGTTTGAGATATTTTTATGACAAATGAAATGTATATTTTGAATCTTCTGGCTATAGCCTATGTAGTCCTGTTTAGTCTGGATGAGAAAACCATGTGAGTGCAACACATCAGATTTTTTATAAGTGTCTTTATTAAATTTGTCATTCAACAGCTACCCACTTTGCCATTCTTAGAGAGGTTTCTTCTTCAATGCCTTCATAAATGGAAATATGTTCTTTGCCTCTCCATTCCTCACATTTCCCCAGTATGCATTCTTAGTAGTATTACATATAAGCTTTTCAATAAATTGCTTGCACTTTATGGGAAAACTTGTCATATACTTAAGAAGCAGCTATAAGAACCATCCCCATATTGGTGTGGGAGTAAAATACACAAACATTATGAGGCATGTAATTAATGTTTTTCCACACAATAACTGTGTGTAGGACATGATTGGAAAGGGTAGAGTGAGACTGAAAAATTGAATGCCATCACCGGGATTTGAACCACAGATCTACCGGTTACCATCCGGCTGCTCTAACCACTAAGTTATGATGGCCAACGTGCCGATATGACATTAAATTCTCCAACCCAGTCACATTATTCCCGGTAAACCACACAAGGAGATCTCAATTTACTCTGAGATAACATACCTTAATGATGACTTACAGTGCTGTAAGTACTTAAGTCCCAGGATTCTAGTTTAGCCAACTAGAAGGTCACTCGAGTGGGTTGGAGAAGTTAATGTCATATCGGCCCGTTGGCCATGATAGCTTAGAGGTTAGAGCAGCCGGACAGTAACCGATAGATCCTTGGTTCAAATCCCAGTCATGGCATTCAATTTTTCAGTCTCACTCTAGCCTTTCCAATCACATCCTACACACGGCTATTGTGTGGAAAAACCTTAATTACATTAATTATTATTTATTTATGCCAACAGACTTACTGTTGGTGTTTTTAAACACACAAGCCGTGTGTGGGCAAAGTTTGAGAGGTAGAACTGGAACTTAAAAATTCAATGCCACAACTGGGATTTGAACCACAGACCTTCCGCTTACCGGGCGGACGCTCTAACCACTGAGCTATTGTGACAAACTGCTAGAATGGCATTAAATTCTCAAACCAGGAGAAATACGAACTGGGTTGAGAATTTAATGCCATTCTGGCAGTTTGTCACAATAGCTCAGTGGTTAGAGCATCTGCCCGGTAAGCGGAAGGTCTGTGGTTCAAATCCCAGTTGTGGCATTGAATTTTTAAGTTCCAGTTCTACCTCTTAATTACATTAATTGACCTTATAGTTGGTTAAACTAAAAGCCTGGACCTTAAGTACTTACAACACTGTAAGTCGCCATTAAGATATGTTATCTCAGAGTAAATTGAGATCTCCTTATGTGCTTTACCGGGAATAATGGGAGTGGATTATGAGGCACGTTGGAAAATAACAGAACATTCATTGACCATTGAAGAAATTTGAGCATCCAATTTCAGGTACAGAGTTTTGAATATCTCAGATCCTTCATCAACTGTCCTCAGCATTGTTCTTTTTTGTTTTGTTGACTTGTCTCATTTACCCAAGCATAAATAAGTTTCTTATATAAAGGGGCACTATGACAGAACTGTAAGATTCAACAATTTAATACTTACAGAACAGTAACACTTAAATGGTTACGGGTATGACATTCAGTCTTGTCATATTTGCTTACCTTTAATACCAAATTAACAGCAACCTTGGTAAAATATGACAGTTGAGACATAAAGTATACTTTATTAACCGTAACACATGACATCACCTTATTGAATCTGCAAGAATGTGATGCAGGATGACCAACTACCTCTTTTTTGTCACATAAATTTAAAGAGAAAGGTAGTACATTTACAGCATTACAACCACAACACAAGAAAAATTGTTTTTGAATGCTGAATTGTGAAATTATATACTTTTCTCTCTAAAACAGTATACTTTGTGTTGTTATAATATTGCATTTCATTTTCTTCATTTATGTCCTATATTCTGCAGGTTGATTCTAGCATTATTGAGTTGAGCATTTTACCTTTTTCTTCCTCCATTTCTACAACACAACTTTCTTGATGTCCATAAACTGGAGAAATTTGGCTTAGTTTACCATAGATCTGAAAAGACCACAAGAAATGTAATACAACCATATAAATAACTCAAAAAGTGATATTTTTTACTTGAACTGAGCCATCAATATGTAAGAGGATTTGATAAGTGAGTGCAGTAGTATTTGAGTCTATCAAAAAATATTATAGAGATTACATTAGGAGAGCAAGTGTTAATTTGTATAGGAATAAGATTTGTGAAGTAATAAAGAATAGTCTATAAATTACTTTGCAAATAATTTCACTTATTACACAAGACAAGCACTGAGGAACTTTTAAAATTATTGTGTAAGTAGCAATGGGTTTTTCATAGAATTTGTATAATTTTCTTGTAGTTTACTCTGTAAGACTAACAAAACAGCGAGGATGCAAAAACAGAAAAAAACAAAAATGGTTGATGACAGTTTTACAGGATATCGGCTAAGTATGGTTGTGGACTAAGCTTTCAACCATCTAAACACCATGGAATATCCTATACAGAACCTTATAAATTATTTTGTTGCTTAACGACGTCAACTGCCAGGATCATATCAGCATCACCGATGTGCCGGAATTTTGTCCTGCAGGAGTTCTTTTACATGCCAGTAAATCTACTGGCATGGAGCTGTCATTTCTAAGCACACTTAAAAACCATAAGTCTGGGCCCAGATTTGAAACCACAACCTGGGATCAGTAGGCCAGCTTGTAACCAACTGAGCCACCCAGACTAACACACCTTATGGCAGAAAGCATTGAGAAAGGAAAATGAGAAGTTTATCCTAAAATGTGCTAGTCTACCAAATGTTGATTTGCCAGTCACTGAATATAAAGTCTTATGACAGTCCATCGTAATAAAGCATTGTGTTACTTCCGTGGTAAATTATTAACAGATCAGCAGTTATGAACCCCAGTGTATACAATTCAAAAATGAAAAGTATTCTGGACAAGTATTCTACACAGCTCTTTCAAGTGACCCCCGCCCAACCTGTCAGACAAACCAAGAAACTTGTCAAGTTAGTAGACCTTTCAGAAGATGAAATAAAATGTGACTGCACACAGCTTTTCTGCTCAAACTTTATGGACTGCCAAAGATTAACAAGGCAAGTGCCACCAATTCTCCAATTTATGGCTTAGAAAAATTCCTGACCAGAATCTTATAGCCATGAGGTCATGTATCCACCATGTCCTTTGGCTTCATCAGGAAACTATAATGTGACAGCAACCACTGCCACACATCAAAGAGAGCCAAGGTCAAGTACCTCACACCACTGCATGGCAAATAAATAAGGTAACAATGGAGCAGTCTGAAACAAAGTCCAATTTTTCCAGACTGTTCAAGAAAATTTTCTATTGCTATCCTGTTGACAGAAAGTTTGAGAAAAAGTGTATTTTCTAGAGAATTTGCCTGGTCTATATAAGAGAGCAGGACAGTGAGAAAAGTCAGTTTCTTTTTTGGAGCAAGTTTTGAAGTGTTGAACAAGACCATTGTTGAAAGAGTTTTAAGTGAGCCAGTTTAGTGAGTGTATCGTCGGAACCAGTTGTTTGTGAGACAGAGAGAGTAGTAGAACTGTGAGCAGTGAAGTTTGTGTAGAGGTTATGATAAGACAGAACAGCTGACAAGGTCACAACAAATTGTAAACTGCGTTAAAAATAAAATAGAGAACTGTATTTCATGGTTCAGTTTAGAGAAATAAAATGACAGAACTGCACTTTGTCATTTGTCACAATGAGCAAGGTAATAGATCCAGAGAACATCCTGATTAACGTGGACATAAAATAACTTTTTAATTAGGGTTCACTGCAGGAGGCTGTTCAGTAATGGGAAAACCAGTATCCCAAGGAGTTTGTGGCACTATTTGGACACCTATTTCTGCTTTCAGCTGTTTCTCATATGAGGGAAACTATTAAGAACAGGCTGGCAGTATGAGCATGATTTGCCTCTTTTATCAGTGGCCAATTTGTACAAGAAGGACTTAAAGCATTAGGCTCTTGAGGCAGCAGAGCAAAAGCCAAGTATGTTGTATATACATGGATGAAACAATCAAGAAGACATTAGACATACAAATAGAAGGGAACAGAGATTGAGGCCTGCTATTTAACTGAAGAAGGTAGGTCTGTTGTATGAGCTATTGGGTCATCAACAACTTCCTGCGCACCATACTGCTGCCAACCGCTCGAGATAACATTGGTACTCCCAGATTTTGGCCATTCATCTCCAACCTACCATTTGTTATTGCTTCCAGCACGTTTATCGCACGTAATCATTAGCTATCAGTAGGCAAGTTGTTATTGTGAGTATTGATGGTATTGACAGTGTATAAGGTGACAGCAATGTGTTCTGCAGAGAAACTTGTGTTTCTAGTGGAAAATGTTTTTAATGAACATGGACATTATACTGAAAGTGAAACACAAAACACTTTCAGCATCATCTTTAAACAGGTGAGCATTTTTTATCTACATTACCTTTCATGAATTATGTACCTACATGAGTCTTATCATATTTTTAATTCATGGAACACTATAACCATATGCTGTAGCAGCCAGCGCTGCCTCAGGAATTCCTGCCTTTAAGGGAATCTGGTTACCTGAGAGCTGCGGGGCAACTTTTTGTTGACCCGTTAGTAGCCATGGATCTTCAGATCATTAATGTAGGCTCACAACAGGCACACATCACAAATTTCACACCAAACAGCTCATAACTTAACATGTGATTTATCAGTGAACCAATCACAAGAGCCAACGCCAAATTTCAGATAGTGACCAAACATACCAGATTGATTGAACTGATTGCTTTTGTGGCACTGTAGGATACTCAGTGTTATGTATATGGAATACAACAGGATTTCAATACTCCAAAGAAGGTCATTGCATTAGGATGGCCAAAAGTGTGGTCCACAATCCAGAGAACACTTGGTTGATATCCCACTAAACTGCCACCAATATCCAATGCTGAGAAACTTTAAATTATTGAAAGAGAAATATGTTTAAAACCTGCTATACTAATTAAACAGTTATCATTATTATTATTATTATTATTATTATTATTATTATTATTATTATTATTATTATTATTAATTACTGTTTCTTTTTTATGTGTGTTTATCTTTCTGCTTTTTAGCTCTTTACCAAAAACTGTAATTTCTTATTACAGTAGAATCCCAATAACTCGACCCTCGATAACTCCACGTTCTGTGTAACTTGAAAACCTTTTTTATTCTCTCTCTTCCCCCCCCCCCCCCCCCCCCCCCCCCGTTAAACTTCACTGTAATACTTTCTATTATCTATGCGGTATAAATGGTATAGGTAAATTTTAATTAGTATAGTTATGTATACAACGTACTGCATTCTCCCTCACAGTGACAAAAGGGTTGACTGTATGCCAACCTTCGATATCTAGTCAGAACGTAAGCAGCTGGCAGAACATTGTCATGAAATCAAAAGCTAGCCGCTAATAATGTGGATACATAGTACAAACCCTTGTTAGGCAGGTTCAGTGGTTTATGATCAAGTTCACTTTTGTATTTATAAGACCAGTTATTTTTCTGACTTCTGTGCAGTACATAAACATCTCGGACCGTGCATGATTAAGTGCTATCTTGCATTATCAGCAGTGTCGTTTATTTCAAGGAAAGAAATAGAGACATTATCCACATCAGTTTACATGATATCACTCATGCAGATCCTAGCAAGGTTATTTGCCACGTCTAAAAATACCCCTGTATGTGGTAAGCTAAACTTCCAGTTACATATTTCTGGTTACAGTGTCGCTTCCAAAATTTCAGGCTTACTGTTAATGTTGTGTTGAGTTCTTTGTGCCAGCAAAAATATGGAATGAGAAGAAAAGACAAGTTAACATGAGAATGGAAATTAAATTTAATGAGTTAAAGAGACCGGACAAAGAGGAACATATTAATACGTAATAAATTTTAGAATATGTTATACTTTTATTTCCTATATTATGCTAGAATGTTTATTTATATAATTTGTGGTATTATGTTATGAGTTGTGAATAACACACCCCTTATTCCATAAAACTCAATATTTTGGTAACTTGACAGCCTCTCAGTCCACATTAGGTCTAGTTATCGGGATTCCACTGTACTTTACTAAACAGATGTCTGAAAAAAGGCTACTGGTCTACAGTATACAATAAATGCTTGTCTGGTGCATTTGTTCTACTCTAATTCTGATTAAGGGTATTAGTGTGTTGCCTGAAAACTTAGTTAAATTTGGAATTGATGATTGACAGGTGGTGACACATGGTGGAACAATCAGGACCAGAACGGAATCCATGGAAAGGCTGCAGGAAAGACAGAGTGGTTCAGCTGGATCTGCAAATGCAGGCAGGGCAGTTGAAAACACCTATAGCTTTGTGTGATCCACAGCTGCTGATGTTACTGAACATCACGGTGATAGATGGTATTCAGCTTTAACTGAAGACAAGAACCAGATGCACTTGATGAGCAGCTATTATTCCATTCAGCTGGTAGAATGTGAAGAGTGTAAACAAATGTATGATATAAACAATTAATTTGGCAGCAATAATAATCTTACAGTTATCTAGCGCAGTGCAGCTATGCATCAATGAACCCTAATTTTTTAATGAAAATCTAAGTCATAGGTTAATGTATTGATTTTGACAGATTTGTTTCGGCAGCGATTGAAAGGCAATCCATACCTGTAAACACCATGCCTAACATTATGATAGTGAAGTTCCAAAAGGATCTTCAGCAGTGCTCTTAGTATTACATTAAAATTTTCAACTATGGTTCAACCATTTGCTTAGCAACTAGTATTTGAGAATCACATAGCACTTTGATTGTATACAATAGCCACTGAAGGCTAGATGTGCCTTAGAGTTTTATCAGCTTTCCATTTGCATGATAAATAGATTAGACATATCTTAAAATTGCTTGAAAACTCAATGGTTTCCCTTTGTCTATTGCTAAGCAAAGCTGAAATTTAATCCGAACAGGCCTTAAAATTATCAAAAACAAAGTCCTTTCATGCGGTATTATATAACCCTGAATAGAAAATAAGGTACACAAATTATACTCTAAATCCAAGTTTTGTGATATTTTATAATTAATGTATGCATTTTTACTTGTATCCTTTGTGAAGTCTCCAGCTTAGATGAATGCATGGCACACACATATAAGAAATTATTAATTTATTAGAAGTACAAGAAACCAAGTGCTATGTTTCTTTCTACTTCATTACGTTTTAGAGCAGCACATTCTGAGTGTTTTCTAAAATATATTCCTCCTTGTTGCGAAAAGCTATTGCACCTGTTGTTTTAGCACTAATAAAGCTGTTAAATAATGAAAAACTGCAGTGTAAATAATTATTAAATGGATTTTAAACTTTAGTACCTGAATTATTTAAAAAATCCCATTTCCATAAATGTGTGTGTGTGTTTTTTTTCCCCCCCATTTATATAACCATGTAAATAAATCATGGCATCACTTTCACCATCAAAATTGGTGGTATATTTCCCCACTTTTATATAAAAGGGAAAGAAATGACAAAATGCACCTCTCCAGCCCCATCTTCATAATTCACAAGCGAGCCATCAGTGTAGAATATGAATCCAGTCAATGAGAGGGTAATTTATATTGATTGAAGCTTTGCTTGAACAGGGTTAACATCACCGTTATTATATTTTTCATTAAGATGAAATCGGTAGTAAGCCACTTAATTGGATTATAACAAGAGGAAACATTTTCTGTTTTAGATAGGTATTCTAACAAGCTTTTCAGGTTCTGGACTGTCTGGAACTATATTCAGAGTAGGAAAAAGAGGAATGCACTAAGAGATTGAAATTGAAAAAACTTATCCAATGATCAGGTTGAAAAAGCAAATTCAGTAAGCTGCTGCTCAAGTGAGCAATTGTGACACATTTTTACTTTCTCTGCTGGTAAGTAGAGGAAGTATTGTATTCCACCCAAAAATTTGATGTCAAGATTTTACTGGAAATATATGTTTTGAGGCCCCCTGAATCCAAAAAAAGCATTTCTAGAAAAAGATACATGTGTGTGTGTGTATATCTGTGTGTCTGTCAGTCTGTGGACAGCATACTCAAAAATGAAGTCGGTTAAAAACCAAAGTTGGTATATAGAAACTGATTATCCGGGCTTGTGGGCCGTGGTCTAGTCAGGAAACTCCTTCCAGACGTTTCGTCCGAAGCTGTGTCGAACATCCTCAGTGGCATTGCCTTAACACTCTGGTAGTCTCAGCGATGACTGACACAGAGCCTTTTGGCTTCACAGGCTTTATACGTTTGGCGCGGGTGGGCAGAGCTAGTTCTTGGTTGCTCCGATCTTGGCTTATTGGTACGGTTGCTGTGGTGGCTGGGTTGCTGCTTTTATTGTCTATGCTTGATGTTGAGGCTGTTGGCGGCGTATGGTCCTGGATTTGTTGACGAACAGGTTTCCTGCATGCTTTTTGTAATGCTGGATGCCAGGCTTTATTTAGGTGTTTGGTTTCTTCCTTTCTATTGAAGTTGTTATGTTTGTAGATCTCTATAGCTTCTCGACTTAAACAGCTGCAACAATGTACTGTGGAAGATAGGACTGCTGTGTCTGCATACTGTATAATGTGTTCCCCTGGCGCTAGTAGTACGTGTTCTGCGACTGCAGACTTTTCGGTTTGTCCCAAACGGCAGCACCTCTTGTGTTCCGTAATGCGTGTGTTTACCGTATGTTGAGTGGTCCCTATATACACAGAGCCACATGAGCAGGGAATTCAGTAAACACCCGCAGACGAGAGTGGTTCTTTTGGATCCTTTGTTGAACGTAGCATGTTCCGTATTTGCTGTGTGGGTTTGTAGATGGCCTGAATGTCGTGTTTTTTGAGAACTTTCCCAATGCGATTGGTGACACTTTTGATGAATGGCAGATATACTTTATTCTTCTTTTTCAGGTCAATTTGTTCCGGGGTTGGCAGGGGCTTCTTTCTAGGGCGTATGACACGTTTAACTTCCTGGCTGTTGTAATCGTTGGACTGCAATGCACTGTTAATATGAGAAAGTTCCAGGTTGAGTAAGTGTGATTGGCAGATGCAGTTAGCACGATCTACTAGCGTTTTTATGACAGCCCTTTTTTGGCCGGGATGGTGGTTAGAGAGCTTGTGTAGGTACCAGTCTGTGTGTGTAGGTTTGCGGTAGACTGTGTGAGAGAGCGTGCCATAAGGCATCCTGGATAAGAGTACGTCCAGAAAGGGCAATTGTCCATTGTTCTCCATTTCCATAGTGAACTGTAAAGTACTATAGAATTATTATTTTTTCAGGATCTATGTGATTTATACCTTTAATTTTTACGAAAGGGGTTAGAAAATTACCTTTAACAATTGGCTTGAGTTCTATTAAATATATTGATTTAGGTTGAAGAGAATATTTTGGTGCACAGAATTTATATTATGTTTTAATAAAATTAAGAGGAATTAGTGTGGATGGATAGAGCTGATGTGACGTAGGAAATCTATCAAGGTATCTTGCCCGTGGCTTCAGATGGCGAAAACATCATCTACGTAGCGTAGTCAGCACACAGGTTTATGCTTAGCGGAATCCAAAGCTTTGGCCTCAAAATGTTCTATGTAATAGTTGGCAATAACTGGACTCACCGGACTGCCCATAGCCACTCCATCAGTTTGTTCATAGAACTCCTGGTTCCACTGGAAGTAAGTGGTTTCCAAAACATGTCGGAATAAATTTGAAATGTCCTCAGGGAATAGTTCCTGTAGTAAAGTAACAGTCTCCTGTATGGGTACCATTGTGAATAAAGAAGTCACATCAAAACTTACAAGAAGGTCATTGGGCTGCAGGGTCAAGGACTTCACTTTTTGAACAAAATGTGCGGAATTCTTGATGTACAAGTCATTGTTACCAACCTGGCTGGCCAGGTGTTTCGCCAAATAGTACGTGGAAGATCCGATGGCACTAACTATGGGCCGGAGAGGCACTTCTGGTTTGTGGACCTTCGGTAGTCCGTATAGTCTTGGAGGCTGTGCTTCTGTGCTTGTGAGCTGTCTTTGTTTTTCCACAGGTATTGAAGACTGGTGGATGAGCTGATTAGCTTTTCGCATTATGCGCGAAGTGGGGTCACGCAGAAGTTTTCTGTAGGAAGCTGGATCTAGTAGTTCCAAGATTTTACGTTGGTAATCCCAAACGTTCATAATGACAGTAGCGTTGCCTTTGTCTGCTGTGCTGATAACAATCTCCTTGTTGTTCCAACGTTTTCACGGCAGTCTTCTCCGGTCCAGAGAGATTGCTTTTGGGAGGTTTTTCCCGCTGTAGAATCCTGGCACATTCACGGCGTATCTCTTCCGCAGCACAACCAGAGACGTGGCAAATACCAGCTTCTATGTTGGCAATGATATCCTCTGTAGGTATAGTGCTTGGAGTGACAGCAAAGTTGGCACCCTTTGCCAGAACGGTGGTTTCATTCTCCGACAGTTGGTAGTCCGATAAGTTGATCACAGGCGCTTAGGTTCATTGGCAGTAGTGGATTGCAACTTGGAGCAATTATCAAACTTCTTCTGTCTGGTGGTAGCTTGGTTTGAGGTTGAGATCATGGAGCTGCATGTAATTCTGTCCACTTTTTCCCAGTCCTGTCTAGATAGTATACTACTGACCTGCAAGTGGAGAGACATCAGTGTGCTGTCATTGAAGGCCAACTCCCGGTGGGTTTGGTGAATTCTTTCCCGAAGTAGAGCTCTTTGCGTGTCTGCAGTCGCAGAACACGTACTACTAGCGCCAGGAGAACACATTATCACATTATACAGTATGCAGACACAGCGGTTCTATCTTCCACAGTACATTATTACACCCGTTTAAGTCAAGAAGCTATAGAGATCTACAAACATAACAACAACTTCTATAGAAAGGAAGAAACCAAATGCCTAAATAAAGCCTGGCATCCAGCATTACAAAAAGCACGCAGGAAACCTGACCGTCAACAAATCCAAGACCATATGCTGCCAACAGCCTCAACATCAAGCATAGACAATAGAAGCAGCAACCCAGCCCCCGTAGCAGCCGTACCAATAAGCCAAGACCGGAGCAACCAAGAACTAGCTCCGCCCACCCGCGCCAAACGTATAAAGCCCGTAAAAACAAAAGACTCTCTATTTAAAAAAAAAAAACCTCGACCTGAGCAGCGCGAAGCGGACAGACCTGCAGCGAGCGACCCAGTGGCGGAAACCAGTTTCTGCAAGACCTCCAGCGACCAGCGCCGCGACCGGTCGGAGAGCCAGGCACTCCGAGTCCACGAGAGCTCCAACTCTTGCACCCACTAGCAGCTTGGTAAGACAGCAAGGCTACAGCCAATGCTACCTTTTAGGTGCGGTTAATAGGCGGCACTTAGTGTTCCAGCCCTCTGCTGTCTGTGCTGTGCCTATCGGCGCCAACTGACTGTGTCTTTCCTATCTTCTCTTCTTTCCTCTTTACTATTAGTTATTTAAGTTAGGCCCCTAGGCCCCCACTCTTCTTTACACTATCTGTTAGGAACTACCCCCAACTCCGCACTACACCTGTAGTGCCACCCCTTCATAAAGAGCTAGGAAAAGCAAACAAAAAACACGTCAGCTATCTGCCTTTGTTAAGGCCAGTAGCTCACGCGGGGAAAAACATTTGCTAAAAGTAGGCCAACTCCACAACCACAACCCCCCCCCCCCCCCCCCTCACACACACACTCACAAACACAACACCAACAAGACAAGGAGAGCCGAAAAAAAGAAAGAAAAGGAAAGAAAGAAAAAGAGTGGGAAAATAAAAAAGGCAGAAAACCAATAAATAAACAAACAAACTAACAAAGAAAAAAAAAAGCCATGACCGGGATGGGAAGATATGCTACCCGAAGCAGGGAGAAAAGCAAATCCAAAGAAATTGAGGCCCACACCAGGGAAGATGACGCAGAGAGTATGAGCAGTCAAGACAGTGACGTGCTCATCATAGTGTCGGACCATGAAAGCATGAACGAACCCGGCCCAAGCAATAGACACAACACAGCCAGAGAGCCCAGTCCACCCGGCGCGGCTGTAATAACTGACACTGCCGTAGGGGCACCACAGACTGAACAGCCACAAGATGAACACCTGACAAGGGTCCGACATGACCTTACTAGAATATACGTGGCCAACTATGCAAGGCAGAGCCTGGCCACAATCAGCTCTCGATTCGACACCCTCTACCGGCCAAAGAGCTATGAGTCCACATATAGAGTTGGTTACCATGGCTTCAAATTTACTAGACTCATGGATTACCACAATTTCATAAAAGATTGCCGAGGCAATAAACTACCATTTCACGTAACCACCCCACCGGAGAACAGGACGTTCAAAATAGTAATTAAAGGCCTTTACGGCAATATGACGCCAGAAGAGCTCACTGATGAACTAAAAAGATTAGGCTTTGACGTACAAAAAATAGCAAGCTCTACTCGCGTAAAGCCCGCGCATTGGTGCCCACCTTTATGGTGGAGCTCACAAACGAGACCTGTGCGGCGGCAATAACTGAATTAAGGAGCCTCCTGCATTGTAAAATCAGGGTTGAAGAATATGTCCCCCCAGCCGGACCCCCCAGTATAAGTGCCAAAGATTGCGGCATCTTACCAAGAACTGCTCAGCGGCACTAGTGTGCTCACGGTGTGCAGGCAACCACCACGTGCGGTCCTGCACATCCGAGCACTACAAGTGTGTGCTCTGCGGCAGTAACTAGCACGGGGCAAGGTGGCGAGGCTGTCGGGAGTTCAGGCGGCTGGTGGACGCCCCGGCAAGGACGCCTAGCGTATGGACGACCCATGAGACACAAAGGGGTACATATGCTCAACATATTACCAGAGCTAGACCTAACGAGCACAGACACAGACATACAGAAGTCAGCAAGGCACATGGTAGACACAAGGCCCAATGTCCAAATAAGAGACAGAGGCCCAAGCGGCCAGGCCAACATGGGCCCAACACCAAGTACAAGTACCAGAAACGGTGCATCAAGCCAGACCACGGACCCCTGAGCCAAAAGACAACATACCAGAAGGGGTGACAGAAAAACCCGGTGAAGTACACAAAAACCCTCCATCAAAAAAGAGAACTCTCCCCTATTAGAGAAAACAGCCCTAAGGAAATAACCTACGAGGAGGTGAGGCTACGGCCCTGGTGTTGCTAAACAGGCTGGGCAACTACAGCCTACAAGACGGCCTCCAAGAGATAGGAGGAATAATCAAAAAGCTCACACAGCTATATAACATTCCCGGCCACCCAGAAACACACTTCTGGCAGTTACTGGAGGACATAGGGGCCACCTTGCTTACCCTAGAAACGGGAAGGAGATGAAGTAAAAAAGAAAAGAAAAAGGAAAAAAAAAATAAAAAGAGAGACCAAAAGAAAAGAAAACCACACACACACAAGAACACTACACAACACCACCCAATCACCCATCAACACAAATGGCCAATACAACCACTGACCCAAACATTGACACATTCACAATCCTCTACTGGAACTGCAGGGGAGTTCGATCAAAGTTAAACGAACTATGGCACTTCCTGTCTGTCAACAACATCTCCATAGTGCTGCTGGGGGAAACCATGTTAAACCTGAGAGCCAGACTCACCATACTCGACTACAACGTGTACCGGAGCGACCGAACCAACAGTGCTGGAAGAGCAGCAGGCAGCACAGCTGTCCTAATAAAACGCGCCCTCCAACGTAGCCAAAAATACTTACCACCCCTGAACCATTTTGAAGCCACAGCGATAACCGTTCCCATTGCAAATCAGAACGTCACGATTGCAGCTGCCGACTGCCCACCCGATAAACTCACCAGCGATGACCTTGACACAATAACCTCACTAAGCGATCAACAAATAATCATGGGGGACTTAAACGCAATACACGAAACATGGGAAAACACGGCAAATAATCACGCGGGAAACACGCTACACAGACACATGCAAGCGAGAGAGTACATAATAGCACACACTGAAGAACCCACCTTCATTCCACCCAACCCAACCCACAACCCAAACATACTTGACTTAGTACTACTCAAGAACATCCAGTTCAATTACAGGCTGACGCAAATTGACCTCTTTGCCCAAGTATTAGATGCCAACCTAACCCCAGCTGAGAACTTGCAAACCGAGCAGGAAGTAGATACAGCCACCGCGGCACTAGAACTGGCCACGCAGCTAGCCATTGCAGCATCCACCCCATTCCAACAGCCCCCGAAGTGCGAGCTCAACCTACCACCGGAGGTACTAAACCTCATGAATGAGCTGGATCATGAGAGGCGCAAATGGCAACGAACAAGGAATATTGTCCATAAAATCAATATGGAAGTTCTCAACAGCGACATCAAAACGCGCATAAATCAGCAAGTCCAGCAGCAATGGGACCGCACTCTAGCGGACATACAACCAGGCAACAGGCAAATCTGGCAAATATCCAAACGCCTCATAAAAGAATCCGCCACCATACCACCCCTCATTAGGGACACAGATCCAAACATCATTGCAGAGTCACCCGAAGACCAAGCGAACGCACTGGCGGACACGCATGAAAAAGCCTGCACACCCAATAACACCCTAACAAATGACAACTTCCATATGCTAGTGGAAAACTCGGTGAGGAACATAAAGCACGAACCCTCCCACAACAAACTAAGAAAAACACACCCCTCCGCAGTAAAATGGCTCACAGCCAGATTGCCGGATCAAAAAGCGCTAGGCTCAGATCAAATACCCAATAGGGTACTGAAACAATGGACACCCACCGCCCTGAAAAACTTCACTGAGATCTGCAACTACTGCCTACAACATGGGTATTTTCCTAACCGATGGAAACATGCTCTGGTCCTGATGTTCCCAAAACCAGGAAAGGACTGCAAAAATCCTATTAACTACAGGCCAATTAGCCTACTGAACACCATGAGCAAAGTGGCAGAAAAGATAATACTCAAGAGTCAACTCCTTCCTCATCCACCACAACGTAATTATCCCCGAGCAATTTGGCTTCAGAGCACGACACTCCACAACGCATCAACTGCTGAGATGCACCGAAAATATCACCCAAGGCTTTAACCAGAGGCATAGCACAGGTATCCTCTTCCTGGATATCCAACATGCATTCGACTCCGTACATCCGTACAAGTCTTCTGCATAAACTCCGCCAGCAGTTGTACAGCGTATCAACGAAAACTACATTATACAGGAAAGGAGGGAAAAATAGAAAGGAGTATAAAATTCTATCCAATCAGTGAATGGATTTGCAAAATATGTCTTAAATGTAAATTTAGAAATATGTCTATAATAGCTATACACAACCCATAGAAGAGATAGAAAAGGAAGTGTTTTGTAACCTAGAAATACATGCAATTGGGTTGGTACTTGTAGTTCAATAGTGGTATTAGGAGATTTTAATGCTAAAGTGGTGAAAGAAAATTATTTAACTAAAGTGGCAGGGGAAAATACATTATACAAAACAAGTATGTAAAGAAAATTGTAACTTACTTGAACATTTGCACTGAACAACAACATGATTATGAAAAGTACATGCTTTCCTTACAAGGAAATACATAAAGAATCATGTGCCAATCTGAGATGTAGTACCTAAATCAAATTGACCATGTGCTATCAAAGCAAGACATATACCATCTTCTGTTATAGAAGTAAAAGGCTGTAGGGGTCCAAATAGTGATTCAGATCACTTTAAGGTTAAACTGAAAACGAGAATAGAAATAAAGAAAATGTGAAGAGCTCAAGAGAATAAACAAATATGAGACAGAGAAAAAACAAAATGGACAAGAAAGAAATATAAAGGTAATGGACAGTAAATTAAAGGATAAAATAACAAAAGGAAGCATAGAAAGTCAATAGTAGGTCATAAAGGAGGCAGTAAAATAAGTAGCAAAATTAAGTACAAGGGAAAAAAATGGAAAACAATTAGAATGATTTGATAGTGTGAGCAAGCAGTAGTAAAACAGAATATGTCTAGCAGAAAGATGCCGCAGAAAAAGGTATTTTACAGAGGGGATTCCACACTGAGCTTAATCATACTATTGCATGTCAAAACCTGTGAGGAAGGGATGTAGTGAGAGCACTCTGAGGGCTTGCTGCCAATGTGACCTGTGTGTTGCATGACCTCTCCCATGTATGTAAATGTATATATCATTAAAAGTCAAAGTAAAAATGTTATATGCATTTAAATTATTGTCTGGGCTGGTATAAAGTAATAGGTAGAGACTGTAAATTTGGCAGAATGCCTTTATCAATGTGTTATATCTATTATCCTTTGAAAGTATGGCGGCTGCATCAAGTTCATTTAATGAATCAATTACCCCTATGGCACTTGTGTAGTTTTCTGCATAATACATTGCTACTGATATAAAAATAGCCACATACCCCAGCATGTCACTACAGGCTGTGGAGGCAGCAGTATTGAAGGATACTTCTCTCTGACTATAACCATTTGATTTGGTGCTTTCAAGAAAACCTTCGCTGAAGAAATTATTTTGTTGACTGTAGGATGCTCTTCCCGAATCTTTTCAGCTGCCCATTGGAGTCCATGTGCAAGACAGGTGACATAGAGCATACGAGGATGGAAAGCCTATAGACGTACACCCACTTTCAACATGTAAGCTGCACTGTCGGTCACTAACAATCTCAATTTTTCCTTTCCTTCTGCATCAGGCCATGTGACCTTTAAAGCATCCCTCACTGGGCAATGGATATTGTAGAGTGGTTGGTTTGTTAAAGCTCCTTGCGTAGGATGACATGGAGCATACTGGGTTCCTCAGAAGTCAGTTTGCCCACAACTATGGTGGCAATATACCTACCACAACCATCCGTTGTTTCGTCCAAACAACCAAATGTGTTGTTGTTAGCTAATGCTGGATTTCTGACAATGAAGTCATTAATTCTCTTGCTCTCCAATATTTTTCACTGATGGATGGGGCACTAGAAGTGGCCGGGCATATTTGAAGGTGGTCTCGATCCATTTCCTCTTGCAGATCACATAGAGGACAGAGTGGTGAAGAATATATCCCAATTCTGTTTAAATGTTTTGCCAGACAATCATGTCCTGTAATCAACCTGAAGGTTGCAACTGCTGTTTTTCGAGGATACTCAGGAATTCCTGTTTGAATGTTTGGTAGTTCCCATCTTTTATTCTTTGATTTTTCATAGTAATATTTTGCAATAATTTTTTTGAATTCAGAGTTAACTAATCTTTTAGCTACATAAAATGGTAGATTAACTATAGATTTTTGTACACCGCTGGTACCCTTTTTTGCAAGAAAATCAGCTTTCTCATTACCACTCAGTCCACAGTGAGCTGGTATCCACTGGAAGACTAGGTGTTTTTGAAGTGCTGTTAGATGGGTAAGGATTTTCCAACATTCTATAATTGTTTGGTTTTTTGGTGACAACTTGGAAGTAATTGCTATAATTGCTGCCCTGGAATCTGAGAGAATAACTGCTTGCTGAAAATGTGAAATTCTGTACAAAAGATTTTGTAGGGCCATTCGAATTGCTTCAATTTCTCCATCAAAGTTAGTAGTTCCATAACTTAAAAGATTTGTAATAGGAAAAGAGGTGACATGTGACTCCAGCACCTGCTCCATCTTGGTTTGATATCAATGATCCATCAGTATAAATATGGAGCCATTCATGTTCTGGAAATCTAGTATGGATTGTCTCTAATGCCAATAATTTTAGAACACTAGTTGGAGTATCACTTTTCTTAACTTCTTCTGTCAGGTGTAAATAATATGTGATGTCTAATGTATGCGTCGGATTGACTTTAGATATGAAGTTTTCTTTTGAATTAGGAAGGTGTACATCCTTCTTGATGTCTTGAATTTTGGAAAGAAAGCTCTCCTGAGTCTTTAGTGTATGTGTAAAATTTCTCTTGTGCCATGTATTGAATGGGAGTCTGATCAACTTTTCGTGTTGAATAAGAGCCGCTTTTTCTATTTCATATTCAATGGGATATTGGTTGGTTAGTATTTCCATAGCTGCTATTGGTGTGGTTTTGATAGCACCTGTAATTAATCTCAGACTTTGGTTTTGAAAGATTTGAATTTTTTTTGTGTTTGCTGTTACAAGAACTTCGCTGCAGTAAGTAAACAATGGTTTTATATATATATATATATATATTATATGTTGTGTTAAGTGTTGCTCTGGAACATCCCCACTTCATTCCTGTTAGAGTTTTAACAGTGAAAGGCGCCTCTTTGCTCTTTGTATTACATTTTCTATTTGTTTGGTCCATGTAAGTTTGGTATCAAATGTAACTCCTAAATACTTTGCTTTCTTTGTTTCTGGTAATTGTTGACCCTCAAAATTTAGTTTTATTTTTAGTGGTTCTTTTCTTAGTGAAAAGATTTGGTAGTTTGATTTTGTTGTATTAACAGTCATTAAATTTTCTTTGGTGCACCTTTGTAAGTTGGTTAAGGATTGTTGCATGGTTTTTTCTAGTTCTGTACTTTTGCTTTTTGGTTTTGAAGTCCACATTACTAAGTCATCAGCAAATAGTGCACACTTCACACCTGATTCTTGTATTTGTTGTGGCAGATCATTAATAAATATATTAAAAAGTGTTGTGCTGAGCACTGCGCCTTGTGGAAAGCCACGGTTTACTTGTTTGTATTTAGATATATTTCTTCCAGATCTGGTTGCAATAAAGCGTTGTGTTAGGAAATGACATAGCCATGAAAACATTGAACCTTGTATCCCTATTTTTTTACTTTCTTTAGTAGTTTTGTTCTGCATATAGAATCATATGCACTTTGGAAATCAATAAAAACTGATAAATTATCTTCTTTTCTATTGAAGGAGTCTTTGATTTCTTGACTGATAAGTAAGACTTGTTCATTTGTAGAGTGGAACTCTCTGAATCCAGCTTGACATGGGGATATTAAATTTTGAGATTCTAGAAACCAATTTATCCTATTTGACACCATTCTTTCCATCACTTTTGCTAT
Source organism: Tenodera sinensis (assembly GCA_030765045.1). Classification (NCBI taxonomy): domain Eukaryota; kingdom Metazoa; phylum Arthropoda; class Insecta; order Mantodea; family Mantidae; genus Tenodera; species Tenodera sinensis. The sequence goes on from CM060968.1 coordinate 76,130,750, forward strand.
TATGCTAGTAAGAGCTATTAGTCTATAATTTTTTATTTCTGATGCTGTTTTGTCTTTCTTCAAGAGTGGGACAGTTATTACTTTTCTCCATTCAGCAGGTACAGTGGTTTTCCAGGATAGATTGTAGAGTTTCAGTAGTTGTTGTTTTGCTGTTTTTCCAAGGTTTTTTTATGAACTCTGGATGTATGTGATCTGGTCCAGGAGACCTTTTGTTTTTTAGATTATTTATTGGAATGTTCAGTTCTTGCATATTAAAATTTTGAAAAAAGATATTGCACTGAGTGTTAGGATCACATTCTCTTTCATGTTTCAAATCTTTCTTAAATTCTTTACGTTCCTTTTTATTATTTCTTGTTACTTCGTGTGAATTAGCATAATATTTATTGAATGTTTCGGCTATGACTGCATCATTTACTAACATTTTATTGTTATGTATGATAGGTGTGCTGTTGTTTTCTTTCCTGTCCTTGACATTTTTTATGAACTTATGAGCTTTGTTACCATCTGTCCTATAATCCATTTTTTCTAAGAAATTATTAGAGTGATTCCTTTTAGCAGTATTAATTTCTTTTTTTAGTGAGGCACATTTCTTTCACCATATTTGTATATCCAATATGTTTTTTATTTGTTCAGCTGTATTTCTAGCTATATCTCTTTGCTTTTTCAGTTCTTCTAACTGGGGGTTCCAAAAGGGTTTGAAATGTTTAATTCTTCCACGAGGAATATGTTTTTTTGTAGTTTTTAGGATGACTTTACAGAAATTTTTGTTCATATGATCTGGTTGGTCATGTAGCTGTGAGTTTGTTTGTTCTGTAAATTTATGTTCTAATCCAGTTTTATATTTGTTCCAATCTGCTTTTTTGAAGTTCCAATACAGATTCGTGAGACCTTATTTGTATTCTCTAGTTTTATATCAGCAATTATTGCTCTGTGACCAGAACTTGGATCTTCTATAAGTTGTTTTTTAATTTTTGAAACAATATCTGTTGTAGCTAACAAGAGGTCTGGGTTACGGCCTGCTCCAGAGTAATGTATGAAGTTTGTGGGATCTTCTTTACTATAAATCAGTTCAAAAGTTGTGGTATTCAAAAATTCTTCCACTATCTTCCCTGTAGAATCCACTTTTTCATGACCCCATCTTTTGGAATGGCCATTGAAATCTCCAATTACGATTGTTTTATTTAATTGGTCAATAAGTGAGAGATCTGGTTCATTCCTGGGAGGATTGTAAATACTGTATAAATGTAGATGTGTTTTGTTATCCCAAAAATTTAGCTTTATTAATTCACTTTTATCTGTGTTATCCATTTCTTTAACAATTTCAAAGGAGGATTTAATATCCTTTTTGACCCCAACTAATATTCCACTACTTATCTGTCTATTTTTGGGTAATAAGTATAGTAAAAATCCAATAAAATTGAAGTATTTAAGTTGGTCATTTGTTAGATTTGCTTCTTGTATGACAAAGATATCTATTTTATAGTCAAATACAATTTTGTTCAGTTCTACTCTTTTTGTTTAGACTCAGGGGTCTCCGTCTAGGGGATATGTGAATAGCGACCACAAGGTACCCAAGCTGAGCAGAACATTACTTCCACTTACTGGTGTTTTGCTCCTCACTGTAACTTTTCTATCTGACCTTACCTTGGTCATCTCTTGTTCTCTTCCAACCCCGATGCTATTAGGGTTCCCGAGGGCTAGGGAGTCTTTATTTTTCCAACCTCTCCATTTCTCTAATTTCTCTATAAAATCTTAACCCCTAACATGCTGACCTGTCATGGCATGTAATACGTCCTCTGATTGGTAATCAGAGGATATGGTTGGTGAATTTATTTTGATAACTCTTCCGGTCAGGTCGGTGAGACCCGTAAACCAATGACAGGTGTGGTCCTCCAGACATTCTGGGGGTTGTGAGAAAGCGATGTGACCGCCAAAACATAAAAATATGGTGCTCTCTAAAAAGCGGTTACTATTACTGCTATAGCTCTCTTCAATATCATCAGTGAAAAATATTGGAGAGCAAGAGGATTAATGACTTCACTGTCAGAAATCCAGCATTAGCTAAGAACAACTCTTTTTGTTTGTGTGAGACCACCCGCATTCCATTGTAGAAGTCTGATGTTATATCTTCTATTAATATAATGTTTTGGTTCTCGAAAAGTAGTCCCCGCCCGGAGATCTGAATGGGGGACTATTTTAACTCCGGAACATTTTACCCCTCGAGTTATATTTCATAATTTGATATTGAAGAGAGCAATAGCAGTAATAGTAACTGTTTCTTAAAGAGCACCATATTTTTATGTTTTGGCGGTCACATCGCTTTCTCACAACCCCCAGAATGTCTGGAGGACCACACCTGTTGTTGGTTTACGGGTCTCACCGACCTGCCCGGGAGAATTATCAAAATAAATTCACCGACCATATCATCTGATTACCAATCAGAGGACGTATTACATGCCATGACAGGTCAGCATGTTAGGGGTTAAGGTTTTATAGAGAAATGGAGAGGTTGGAAGAATAAAGACTCCCTAGCCCTCGGGAACCCTAATAGCATCGGGGTCGGAAGAGAACAAGAGATGACCAAGGTAAGGTCAGATAGAAAAGTTACAGTGAGGAGCAAAAAACCAGTAAGTGGAAGTAATGTTCTGCTCAGCTTGGGTATCTTGTGGTTGCCATTCACATATCCCCTAGACGGAGACCCCTGAGTAAAAAAAAAAAGAACAACCAAATGTTGTGGTCAGCAATGTCTGCCTTTATGTCTTCAATAGCTTTCTCATACACCTGGAGCAATACATTCTTTCTTAAGGTGGCTCATCTGGTACTTTAGTGTTGCAAAATTCTTGAAAAAAGTTTTTCAATATTGGGTTTTGTGGTGTAGCAACTGGTATATTGGCGCCAGTAAAAGCTTCACATAAACGCATGTTAAATGAATTAGAATTGACTTCATTAGAACTGACTGGCTTTGAGGTTAAGAAACTGCTTCTTTTGAGATTAATTCCTAACAGCATTTGCAAAATGAGTTGCTGATTGTTGATGTTGCACCAAGTGAGAACGTTTTTCTGCTGGTGACACCTGTAAATTAAATGTAAAGAAGAAAATTAGTCAATTTAAATACCCACCACCGGCAAATAAGTATTAAATAATTTTGGATGTGTGATGGAGTCTAAATGATTTAATTTTGTTGTTTAACGACGCTGTCAATTGCTAGGATCACATCAGCGTCGCCGGTGTCCTGGAATTTTTTCCCGCAGAAGTTCTTTCTCATGCCAGTAAATCTACTGACATGGAGCTGTCATTTTTAAGCACATTTAAAAACCATCGGTCTGGGCCAGATTTGAACCCACAACCTTGGGATCACTAGGCCAGCGTCTAACCAAATGAGCTACCAGACCGATGATGGGGTCTAAAGAGAGCATACTTTAAGTTGCACTCTAGTATTATTTAAAAAAATAGTAGGACGAAGGATTACCAAAATACGAAAAACAAGAAATTATTCCTACCTGCTTCTGACATGCATTACAATAAATAACCTTTCCATCTGTAGAAAAGCTTTTGTCGATCAGGATCCACTCGTGGAGCAGAGAACTTCTTGATGATTTGCTTTTGGGCATGGTGCAAATGACTGCTATCATCACCAGTAGCAAGAAGAATGAATATTTTGCCTCTGAGTTTTAAAAATGTCGTGTTAAAAACTTCCTACAACGGAAGAAGCAATAATACACACTACTCAACAGTGCTATTAAAATGTTTGCCTCTAGTTTTCACCTATTGTTGTGGCATGTAAACATCACAAGTTTCAGAAATGCCACATGCTACTGACCACCACCATAGCTAGAAAATAACTGAAGACGGCAGACATTTTAATTAGTTTATTATTGTGGCGAACAGTTTAATTAAATATCTTCCTTTCATAGAAGTTATTGCACAAGATTTCATAATATAATTATTTAATAGTTTCCTTATTCGAATGGATCTCCCTTCGTTTTAAAAATGCTTTTTTATACATAAATGTACTCTTATTTGCTTAAGTAACCAAATTAGGTCAATTTAGGCTCTATAAAGTTGATGTATATTACTCGGTAATCAAAACATTAAAATAAACTGAAGCTTGGAGTATAGGTCAGGAATAAAATAGGTCAGAACCTAAGAATCTGGGGCTTACTAATGACATTATATATGTATAACTATGAACTTAATGATGAACAAAGCAATTTTGCGATAACTATGTCCATGTGTCAACAATAACTTTCATGTGAATTGCAATTGTTTCACCTGCGTGCTGTTGTGTTTCATGGCAAACTGACAGGTGTATTCTCCCCCTCTCAGCCTTTGCAGAGAGGGAGGGAAGTTAAGCAGGTTCCCTTATGCGCAAGAATTGTTCATATCGTACCTCACGACGTATAAGCGTCTGCAAAGAGAGATGGTTGAACATTGCTGCATTTTTGCTCTCTCTGCACAAGTTTTTAGTAGAGGAGCGTATGAAGAGTTGATAAGTTCATTTGTTCAATTCACTAACATGCACATTTTATTTTATTTTAATAAATGCTGATGATGGAAACGAACCATCTCTGAAACATGTTCAAGTAAGTGAGAGATGTTACTATTATCTTATAATTTGATTTGATTTATTTATTTTTGTTAGTGTTAAAGCCTGCAAGTTTATAAAATGGTTTTAATTTAAGTACAATGAAGGTCAACAGCTGCAGAAATAATACTTTAGGTAGAATAATTTTTCTCTTTTCCTTCTTTCTGAGATTGTTTTATGTTCATATTTATATGTGCTCTTTATTCTGTTTGCATTCAGAACTTTCAGTTTGCCTTGTGACAATTGATCCACAAATACAACTGATATATCATGAATAATAATGAAACATTAATATATCTGTTCCATAAATATTCAACAAATCATAGTATTGCAAATAACAGAACCTGCAAACCAACTAGGTAAATCCTTTATACCAGGGTTAGAACTTTAATAGTGGCAACACTGCTGCAGTTGCTATGCAATGGAATGTAATATTGTCGCTTATCACACGTTAGTTACATACCTATCTTACCTCTGAGCAAATAGATGCTCTCTTACCACAGTACGTGCAAGCGCAATGACGAGAGAAACAAGAGTCTTGTATAAGCTAGCGCTCTAATGTAATGTCGTGATATTTTTGAAGCAGGAACAAGGCTAAAGATTGAATGTGCCAGAGGTCGTACAGCATGACAGTGTTTTCAAGGTCTTCAAGAGGATCTGCATTACCTTACAGAACAGTGGCAACGTGTGTAAACGCCTTCAACAAAGGATACCAAGATGAGACAATGTGGCCAGGTCGTCCTAGCGTCAGTGAAGATGTGCATGCTTTTGCAGCATTACTGGATACTGATCAACGAACTGGCCCAAGATACCAGATTAACGCATACAATTGTACTTCACATTCTGAAGGAACGTCTGGGCATAAGAAAAATTGCAATTAGATGGGTTCCACATGATTTGACGGAAATGCAGAAATGATTATGATACGACATTGCTTGGCTGCATACAGCGTAAGATGTGGATGATTTGTTCAGTCAATGGGAAGTGCTTGTGACTTTGACTTGATTCCGAAGATGTAGGAATCACTTTGCAGCATTTGCTTCAGAACTGTTCCAGGGATTTGTCAAGCAGTAGACCGCTCCATTCAAATTATCAACAGAACTGGCACTGCTGAGGGTATCCTACAACTTCCACATTGCTGGCAACAGGTTACACACAAAACTGGTGATTACTTTGAATGACAGTAAAGCTTGGTAATATGTATCTGTTTTGTGTCAGTTATAAATAAATAGTTGCCACTATTAAAGTTCCAACCCTCATATAAAACACTGATAATAAATAAAATATTTAAATTTATTTACTCTATCAGCCTTTCCCAATCAGGAAAAAAAATTGAAACTGATCTTTGGTTTCAGGTTAGTTAATTATACACACAAATTTAGATTATTTTTCCATAAACGTAATTGCTGGAAAAATGCTTAAATACATTGCTTAGTTATCTTAAGCAGCTGCCCTCAGCTAATCAAGTGATCACCACTGAGGCAAAGAGAACTTAAACTATGAAAATTCCTTTAAGAATTCCAAGTATTTTATGGAAGTTCCAGGTTTCTCCAGCTTTTGAGGCCGACAATAAGATTCCAATTTTTCAAGGCTAGTATGCAACAGAGAAAGCAAACTACTCTTGGTCTACTGTATCTACATTTAAGGCTTCTGAAACTATTCATTTTTACTGTTTATTTATAGCTTACTTGGGAATGGCTTTATTTCACAATGAAAATGGTATATTAGGTATTTTTAAATAAATGTCAGATATGCATATGAATGGACTAGACATTCAGATTTATTTGTAATAACAATTCATTCTACACTTTGTATATAAAATCTATAACTTTGTAGTGTTTCATTTATGGCAACATTCATGTTTGCTAAATATAACAAATACAGAATTCCTTGTTTGTTTAAAACTATGATTAAAATATAATGAAATTAAAAATATAATATTTAAAAACCTTCTAAAAACACTTTTGCCCTTTCTTGCTTGTTTAAAATAAAAAATGTACAGAGTTCATTCACATTTGTATACTGTGTAACTAGAAAGGTAATAGCTGATAGGTAAACAAACATTTGAAATCCATGAGATTGTATTGCAGGTCTTTGTGGGCAAGCACCTACAGTAACAACAAAGGCTGGTTCACAACCACCCGACAACAGGAACATAACGACAATGCAACAGGAAATAAGGCAGCATTCAATATGTTGGTTCACAACAGCCTGGCAGCGAGAATGATAAGATACCAGAAAATGGAGTTCAATATTGTGCATTGAGAACTCATTTGTTTCTAACTGATCAATTATATTTTTTTTTTTTTTTAGCTTGCAACTAGAGAGAGCTTTAGCACTTGTTTTATGGCACGGCTGCCTGGAATAATTTCTACAGTGGAAAGTCTTATGCACAACGTGAATCCAACATGCTGTACCTTGTAACAGGAACAGAAAGCTAAAACTTGGCCAAGTCTTCTTTCCCAGTCCTGAGAAAGCTTCCTGTCGGTTGTGAACACTCCCATTTGAATACATGTATTTCAAGTTCCTTGTTCTGGTTATCACTACCATTGTCTATGGTTGTCAACTAGTCTTAAATGGTACAACACAGCAGAATTCTAATATATCTCTCTAAAACCTACTATTTGCACACTTTATGTTGAGCTTTCAGATGGCATTGAAAATGGCAGCAGGATTTTTCATGCCTTTTACTCAGTCATACTTTAAGTTACATCACAGAAGGCAGTTGTGGTTTCTGCAATTGTTTTTTCCAGGTTAGCCAAAGGCTGAGGTACAAGGCCAAACACATGGCTCCTTCTTTTACAAGAGTTTGTGCTGTCGATGCTGGATATGCTCCAGGCATTTAATACTTAGAATTACAGTTTGAGTTGGTTAAACATAACAGTAAACTGGTACGATAACGCAAGAGATCAGTGACAAATGTAACACAATACAGTAGTGTGGATAACAATGTTCAGTTGTTACTTTGGCAAAGTACAGGCCTTCTTGACTCAGACCATTCATAGCACCAGATTCCAGAGCTCAAGATAAAATGTGCAAGTGGTAATGTCCGCTGCATCACATGACTGGTCATCCATATATAAGCTATTACCTTTCTAATTGTACTTTAAAACATATTTAATTTACAAAATGATTTTATTTATATTCTATTTCATTTTATGCATGATGTTTGTGTTTCTGTCACAAAAATCATTCAAATTCATTTTCTATGTACAATTCCCACTAGCATGATTAAAATGCAACAAATGGTTTTCCTGGTTAGAGGAACTATCACAATATTTTTTTGCTTTAGTCTGAAAAATAAAAGCAGGATTAAATATTTTGTACATAGTTTGCCAGTCTTGGAATATATGTTTACCTTTCTTATTAACAATAATCCAATGTTTTTGTTAGGCAGAGTACCAGTATTAGCCCAGTATTTAATAGTACATATAAGCCAAATCTGAACATTAACTAAAAGGGAGGGTAGGTCAACAATTCCAACATATTCCATTCATCAGCCAATCACACTGGCTCACCTCCTTGCAGTGATCTGTTTGACTGACAGCTTCTAAATTAGTTACCCTGTATTGCAGCTAGACAGTATATTTTTAATTGCATACTATGAATTTCATGGTTTTATCATATTGCATATTACATTTCTATACAAGGTAAATTACATTTTATTTACAGTGTACTGCTAAAACTTAATTTGTACATTATTTGAATTTGTAGGCTTCTATGGGTTAAGTCGTTATACCTTGATCTTTCATAGCTCACATCTTCCCGTCCTTCTTGTACACACTGAATGCACTTTGCTACCTTAATTGCACTGCATGGTGATGGGTATTTATGTATCAGAACTTGCATTTACTGTTACAAAGCTTCAAAAAAGTTTGAGTTGCATACACAATTGTCCACCACTGAAATTTTAAAACATGTATATTAAGGAAGATTTACAATTAAATATTTTTTGAGTGCAAATCCAATGTTACGTTTAACTAAAACCCTAATTATTTATTAATTATGAGGTTCATAAGAGGCCAAAAATTTAGCACTGGAGTTAGAGAAATGATATTTAAATTGGTGTGTCTAATGCTCAGAATTTGATAATAAAATCATTCTTCTTGCTTCCCAGTATTTAAACTAGATCTTGATTTTTGAGAATTCCACACAGGTGATCAATGTTCAGTAAGTTATCTTTACCACGTAAAAAGCACTGTGGGGAAGACATTAATGCAATATTGAACAAATGTCCACTCAGACAATCATGGCCTGCGTATTTGAATTGGTAAATTATGCATAATGGGACGCACATCAAAGGCAGAGGGCACTATTGTATGGTTAGCATGTCAAGTCTCCCTTGGCTATTTAGATGCTGTTCCAGGACGGGAGCTGTTATTTCTGTCTGGTCCTCACAAGGCCAAGTGCACCTCTCATTCTAGTACATGAAAAATCCATATTGAAATTGGGGGTCAAATCTGCAGGCACTCCAAACACATGCAGCAATGCAGAGCTAAAGGGACAGTCATGTGATATGATTATTTGATCTTTATACGTTTTCTCTAAAGCTCTGACACCAGTTTAGGTATCCACCTGTTATTTTATTGCGCTTAACAACAAAATGAATATCAAGCATTATATTGCATTAAAATGAGCGATTCTATAAGTTGGAGTTGCTGCCTCTAAATTTATAAGAGCTTCTTCTACACTTCAGGGATTTGGCATTTCTGCCAGTTCCGTCTTCACTTCCAATAATTTATTTCCATCTTCTTCTAGGAAGTTCACAATCCAATAATTTATCCCCATCTTCTTCTAGGATGTCCTATGTCTCTTATTCCACGGGGGTTGTATCTTCTTATTAAAACGGATATTCTTTCTTCACTCATTCTATTCTTATGTTCTTTCCAATTATAAATATTTTTTTTCTTCTATTTTATATTGTAATTTGTATATGACTAACTCCTCTCAAATTGTTTAATTTTTTATTACATCTTGTGTGGTACATTCTTTAATTCTTCTTAAAAATCTCATTTCTGCAGCTTGCCTTTAGCTTTTATCTCTTTCTTTTAATGTCCATGACTCACTTCCATACATAAGCACTGGAACTGGCATAGTTTTATAAAATTTCAACTTTGTTTCTTTGCTTGTTTTATTATTCAGAGTTCTTGTTCTAGTTCCACATATCTGCTGGAACTAATTTATTGTTTTCTACATCCTTGTCTAAATGTAGTTTACTTCACAATCTAAATGCTTAAAGTTGAAGAGCTGCTCCACGCATTTATTTTCAATACTTATTTTTGACCTTACCAGATATTTACCTCGATATGCCATTATTATTTATAAAAAAAATATATTTATAAGAGAGTTTCCGAACAAATTGAGGTTCAGGTATTTCAAGGGTTACAAAATTAAAAGTCCACTTGTGTTGTGGAGATAGCATGTCTGTCTCATATTCAAGAGGTCCCAAGTTCAAATATCTTGATTGAAGCAAGTTATTTGTTAAGGGTTTCCTTATCCTAAGAAGACAAATCTTGGTGTACTCTAGGATCAAGCCCCACCCATCTAACACACACCTCCTGCTCAAGCCCAGCCAATCCCCTGTGAGCGACCCAAATGTAAATACGGCACCTCCAGCCATAAATGATCCTGTTGTAACTGAACCTTTGCCGAGAAGACTCAGACCACGCCACTGATGATGTCCACTGCAGGCGTGGATGAAACGTCTGGACGTCTAAACTCCAGCAGACCACGGCTTTTAAGCCCGGAAGAAATCTCTAGCTTTAATTCTAACTCCAGCCGTGAAAGCTTCCGAATACTCAAACTCTAGGATCACTCTAAACATTTCACTCATTCACTCATTACTAATATGAGCTTCCATGTTTAAGTAAACTAAACTCACTCAAAAAAATTATGTGTGTTAGCTATACATTTTTTTTCTCAATTAAAAACTTTGATGTCTTTCAAAATAAGATTGTGTGATGGTACAAGCAAATGTTACTGCCTTTTTCAGACTAACAACTGGCATATCAAGCAAAGAAAGTAAGGATGGTGGTGTCATATGAGTAGCCAGATTGATTCTTGGCAGAAGCACCAAATAAAAATTATTAAATGAATAAGGCATGCACACTGCACTTACAATATGACATTTGATATCAGCACGAGTTTACATGTATTAATGGCACAAAAATCTTATTAGCAATATGCAAGAATATGCTGCCAAGAGGGCACCAGTGCTATGCTTAAACTTACATGACTCCCATGTTGCATATGTGACACCTTTGACATTTTTATAGCCAATTGGCTTAACCAGCTGATATCCAAATAAGCTAAAAACCGCATCTATATTATAGGCACAGATATATTGCAAGGCTCAGATTTAATAAAATAATAATTACCATCTGAAGGTTATTTAACCCCGGGACATAAAGCACTTATGATAGTAAGTCACCATTGGGGTAACTGTCTCTGGTGTGAGACTGCCTTTGTGGTTTACCGGGAGAAATACAAATTGGTTGGAGAATTCGGTGTTGTTCTGGAATGATTAGAGCACTTGTCTGGTAAGCGGAGGGTCTGTGGTTCAAATCCCAACTGTGGCATTGCATTTTTCAGTTCCAATTCTATCTCTCAAACACATATTTTATTTGTGACAATACTTATTCTGAAACATAGACATTAAAAGGGGGTTCCATATGCTTTGGATTGAACTGCAAAATAATTTGGCGTACAGTCAGCAATGCAACATAAATGGATGATTCTCTCAAGCTTGCCAATGTATGACATGTGCTGTCCTGAAGATATGATTGCATCCAAACAGTATACATACACTGACTAGTCATATATGTGTGATAGGCTTACGTAAACAACTCTGCAGTTTCACACTCTTTCTGATATACCTCATGGGTTTGTCACTTAGTAAAGTATGATATTATAAAGTGCAATAAATATTTGCTTTGCATTATATCTGCAGCTTCACAGAGAAGGGATTACTGTACAATGCATTATTTCCAGAATACGTTTATCATGGTGGTATATTACATCTTCCCACCAGCTGACTGCCAATCATGACTTCATTATCAGAGAAAGATTTTTTAATTCTCACTGCTGCAGCCAAAGCTGCATGTACATTGGTGCTTTTTAATCATTTAGTTGACATGGAATTTTCTAGTTATTTTCTAAAGTGAGATTGCATTGTTAAGTTTTGGAAGATTTGGATTCACACACTATAAACAAGAGAAAAGAGCAAGGCAAATTCCTTCCTTTTTGCTTTGCACGAGAATAATAAACTTAACATAAACAGGCACTCTTTCACTGAATCATGAATTTTTCTACTTAAATACCATACATTCAACAGTTGAACATGCTGACTACCTATTTATTCATTTATATTGCAACCAAGCTTTCATGAATGATGGAGCATGTGCAGTCTGTATTGCATTTTACAATGACTTCATGTTGCAAATTGCTCTTATCTGGTGAAACCTCAACATTTTGCTACATTAAGCAATTGTAGATGTGGCATTGCTGTCATAGTTGTTTCCCCTCACTGCTAAATATGAGGATTGGAACTTTAATAGTGGCAACACCGCTGTAGAGTTGCTATGCAATGGAACCTAATATTGTCACTGATAGCACATGTTTCTTACATGTCTACTTTTCCTCTGAGCCAACAGACTCTCCCTTGCCACATTACATACATGTGCACTGGCGAGAGAAACACAGTTTGTGTGAGCTAGTGGTCTAATTTAGTGTTATCACAATGTTTTCGAAACAGGAACAACAGAGTTGGATAAAGATTGAACATGCTAGAGGTCATACAGCACAACAGTGTCATTAAAGTCTTCAAGAGGCTTGCGAGGAGTCTGCATTGTCTTCCAGAACAGTAGTACGGTGGATAAATGCCTTCAACGAAGGACTTCAAATATGGCAGACATGCATCAGCCAGGTCACTCTAATCAGTGAAGACACACATGCTTTTGCAGTATTGCTGGACACTGATCGATGCCATAAGATTCGTGAGCTCACCCAAGAACCCGATTAGCACATACAACTGTGCTTCACATTGTGAAGGAAATGCAGAAATGATTACGATACGATGTTGCTCGGAACACTTTGAGCATGAAGGACATGCTTTCTTATGCTGTATCCTTACGGTGGATGATACATGACCTAAATCGTACAAGTCAAAACTGAAACAGCAATCAAGCAAATCACATCAATATGGGTCACCACGAAAATCGAAAGTTCATCAGAACCCCTGCAATGTGAAAGTGATGGTGATTCTCATGTACGACCGTGATGTTATGCTAATACATTATGTTCCTCCACAGCAGACCGTCAATATGCAGTATTACTGTTCGTTTTTGGAGCACAGCCTGCCACCAGCTTTGAGAAGAAAGTGGCAACACTCTGCAGAATCCACCCATCATTCTGCATGACAATGCACAGCCGCATATAGTGCAAGCTGTGGTAGATTTGTTGGGTCAATGAAGTCTTGTGCCATCCACCATATTCCCTGAACTTTAAGTCCTTATGACTTTGACTTGATTCCAAAGATGAAGGAACCTCTTTATGGTGTTCACTTCAGAAATGTTCCAGAGATTCGCCAGGCAGTAGAACGCTTCATTCAAACTATCAACAGAACTGCCGCTGCTATGACTCCCACATTGCTGGCAAAGGGTTTTACACAGCGCTGGTGACTACTTTGAAGGACAGTAAAGCTTTGGTAACATCTATCTCTTTTGTATCAGTTGTAAATATATAGTTGTCACTATTACAGTTCCAACCTGCATAAATGTTATAATTTTGACATCATTTAGTATCTATTTATTATCTACTGCTCTTTGAACTCATCCTTTATTCAGGCATCTTTCTTTGATTGATGATTTACTCTCATCAACTTAGCTCATTTTTTCTACTTCAAATCTTTTAAAATTTCTTTTTCATTTTAGCTACTAATGCACAAACGTGTTATCATTTTATTCTATTAAAGGTACCATGATTCTTTCACTGTATAATAAAGTAGAACAGATAAAACCTTTTAGGGTACTGTTGTTATACATTACAAAACTACAAACTTTCACTGCATGCTGCTTACATTGTAGAAGACTTGGTGGCCTGTATTATGAAGTGGTTCCCAAGACAGCAATATATCAGGTGAGACCACAATTAGAAAAAATACATCCTGCCCTATCAGTGCGTGCAAAACAAAATATGAAATGCAGCAATATGGGATAACTACATGCAGGTTGAATTGAACCATAATGGGCTGGCATCAGTTGGCTTCATAGTTGTTGTTTTAATGGAAAACAATTTATTGCGTTGGAGAAAATGGAGTAGGATTTAATATGCGAGAGTGCATCTCTCTGATCAGGGGAACAGTATAGGCAACACATTCATCCCAACCAGGAGAACGCCATGCAGCTTCTCTGGTTTCTTTTCTTGCTTGCAAATCCTTATAACCTGAAAATAAACACAAATTAATTTTAATAGATTTAAAAGTAGCACTATAATTCTAATAATAATGATGGTGACGATAATGATGACGATTGATGATGATATATCTTTATATTTGAATATCTAACTTTGGCAAGGCTTGAGATTATACTTTTTAATGTACAGCAGAACGCTGCTAATCTGAACCCTGCAGATTCAAAATTCTGGATAATCCACATACAAAATCCATAATTAAAAAAATAAATAAATAAAAAGCTTATTTTCAGTGTAGAGAAAAAGAAAATAATATTTTAGAAGTTGAATTTCATAATTTATTGACTGCATTTATTACTTGAATGTATCAAATATGTGATGTTATATGCAATGTAGTAACAAATTATTTTCAATCGCACTTCACTATTTCACTCACTCTAAAAGTTGTCCTGTGGCGTAATGTTAGCAATCATACACACTTTAAGACTGGATCAGGTATAAATGTTAGCTACACAGGAAAGGTAAAAAACAAACTACTACGAGGGTTGTCCGTAAAGTAAGGTTCCCAATTTTTTCTCACAGTGAAAAACATTTATTGACATTGAATAATACATTTCTGGAAAGCTTAGACATTTTCCTATTTTTCGAAATAATTGCTATTCTGATCAATGTATTTTTGCATGTGGTGTACCATCTTTTGTATGCCTGCATTGTAGAACTCTCCCACTGCATGGTGAAGATAGCTTAAAACAGTTTCTTTCAGTTCCTTCCCAGTTCTGAAATGCGTCCCATGCAGGTGTTTCTTCAAGTCCGGGAAGAGATAGTAGTCACTTGGGGCTAGGTTGGGCTGTAAGGAGGGTGTGTGACAGTATCCTATCCAAATTTGTTGATGAGACTGGCAGTCACATGGGCAATGTGCGGAGCATTGTCCTGATGGAAAGGCACTCCCTTCATAAGCATGCCTTCATCCACCTTGGTATACCCTAAAGGATTGGTCAAAATTTTGTGAATGTAGGTCTTGCTGACATAAGGGATCATCTCGCAGGTCTCCCAAACTGTCACCCTTCGATTTTTCAGCATTGCTTCTTCCACTTTCACAATCGTTTCATCTGAAAGCGATGGCCGTCCAGAATGCTGGTCATCTGTACGTCTGCCTTTGAATTCTCTGCACCATTTGCGCATGTGTTGTACACTCATACACTGCTTTCCATACACTTCACACAGTGGGGAATGAATGCCCACTGGTGCAGTCTTTTTTGCACACAAAGCATATCACATAGTGCAATTCGCACCTGGCGGGAGAAGTGAGTGGAAGCTCCATTTCTAACAGCTGCCAAAACAAGACTGAGCATCGCAGACAGCTTGCAGGCTGGGGGACTGGGTGAGGGAGAACCAAGCTACACGCCAGTGTTGCTGATCTCCTGTAACAGCACTCTTCGCGACTGCAGGTCCTTGAGAACCTTATTTGACATACAACCCTCGTTTGTAGAAGTCATATTTGGTACCCAAAACCTAAAAGCTAGTTTCAAAATATAAATAAGGGAATTTTTTTATGTGAAATATGTCATAGGAACACGTTTGAATTAGTTATGTTGTGTACAGACAGTATTTCACGGTCATTTATGGAAGAAAATTGGAAATGATGTATTAATGTTTGAAGTTATTAAACACTGGTAAAAAAGAAATTTAGTTACTCTGTAAACAGCATTTCACTGGATTAAAAGGAAAACTTGTTTATGTTTATTATTGTACATTGTGCTTGCAACTCCAAGATTATCAAGGCAACAAAAATATAAAAAGAAAACCTTTAAAATATTAATTAAATGTACTACAATATATTCAATTACAACATGTAGCAATGCATTTTATTTATAACTAAAGAGAAATCTGCATACATAAAGCAGGTTAATGCTAAACCATGAGTTAACTTACACCATATGTGATGCACATTATAGAGACGTCCTATTTGTGAGAAAAATGCTGCAAATGCTTCATCATTATTTCTGCGATGCTGGATTGCTCGTGCCCAATTATTGCCCCACTCAATCATAGTCCCAGGTTTTAGTCGGTAACTTCTTATTTCATATAGATTTTTTCCTGTTCGTGGTTGAATGGGTGGCCAGTAACTGAATGCAAGCAGGTACTGCAAATGGCGAGATCGAAGCAATTTGCCTTGCTCCTTATTCAACGCCATAAAAGCCTGGGAAAAAATAAGACAAAAGTTATACTGGTATAATAAATATGTCAGTTGTATTTTTCTCATTCAGGAAGCTAAAAAGAGTGTGTATTCTATATCTGAAATTGTAAGTGGTTTATTGACACTTGCAATATTGATATTTGATTGTTACAAACTATGAAATAATGTTAAACTTATTATGAAAATAAAGTGTTTAGAAGGGTGGAGCATGTAATTAAAATTTATGAAGTTATTTGTTGACTAAAAAAAAAAAAATTCTCCAGAACCAGTTCCACCGACGCTCCTCTTGATCATCAGCTGTTTGGCCGACTGACTTGTCAGATCACTGTCTTTCCTTTCCCTTGTTGAGTGATCTGCTCCCTTCGCATTGGTCAGTCGTAAGATATCTATTGCTGCTACTTCAAAATTCATTACTCGATTCCTATTGTTGATGTGAATATTTTCCCACATTGTTAATTCCCAATAATCCCTTGCCAGTTTTAAAAGTTTAATTTCTTCGCTAATACTGTGGTTGCATGACCAAAAATTGTGTACTATTGGTGATCCGTCTGTTGGTATTTTACATTTTTGAAGTGTTCCTTCAATCTAGTTTCAAGTCCCCCTTGGTTTTGCCAATATATATTTTATTACAATGTGACGAGAAAATCAGCTGGCCAACCACCTATGGTGGAGAGAAGCCTCTCTGAAACTAGTCCTGAAGGATTTTTTTTAAAGGTGAGTGGAGCAAAAGTGTTATTAAAAGTCAATAAATAAGTTCATACATTTTACCTGAAGTTATGTGTTTATACATTTTGACTCAAAATAGCATTTTCATTAGTTTGTTTATAACAAGCAAGTCAATAAAGCAAATATTGCACAAAATGCTTATACGTGGTATCTCTTACAGTTTTGAACAAATCATTTATATTGAATTCAAAGGTACGTTAAGTAATAACACTATAAAACACTTACTTTAGAATTTCCCGCAACATGTTTCAGAAGTTGATAATGGAAGAAAATCAGCCTCCAAAACATGTTCTGGGAAATTCTAAAGTGACTTGTGTGGCATTATTACTTAACTCACCTTTGGATTCAATTGATTATAACACTGTTTTCAAAACTTCCAAGACAGATCATTTATATTTTATACACTGCTCAGGAGCACTGTAACAGACTGCAATACACTTTCTCTTAAGGTGTAATACACCAAGGTAGCAATAAGCAGATTATACAAACTATTTTGTCAGAAGATTTTGCTTACAGTGATGTATAATAATATTTAGATAGTAAATCTGATTCACTTTACTGTAAGTATTTAAACCAATTGGAAACTAAAGTGACGTCAACACTACAGAAATTAACCAAGTATCTGAAAGATTCACATGTATCTTATTTCAACTTAGGGAGCAAGAATACATGTGATATAATGCATGGTGGTTCAATTATTGAGCAAGTAAATTGTACAAAATTTCTAGGTGTTCATCTGGATAAAAATCTTACAATGAACATGTAGATACTCTTAGTAAAACGTTAGGCTCAAGGATATACATGCTACATAAATTAGCTAATCACATACAAAAAGACATTTTAAAAGCAGTATATTATGGAACTGCGCGTTCGCTTACATGGTATGAAATTTGGGGTGGGACATCCATCACAAATATGAACAGAGTACTGGTATTACAAAAAAACAAGCTTGAGATTTATATATAACATGAAAAGCTGCCAGTCAGCAAGAGAAGTATTCAAACATCAGCGTATTTTAACGGTAGTTTCACTATATGCATATAAAGTTGTCTTGTTAATTAAAAGGGGTGCAAATGTTGGCACCCTGAATAAAAATCAATATTTACGTAGCATCAGCGGCAACAATAATTTCCATAAAACATCCACCACCAAAGTCAACAGATAAGCCTACATTAGAGGTATACTTTTATTCAATAAGTTACCAAAATATATAAAATCTGCTCAAGGTAATTCATTTAACTTGTCAGAATTGCTGATTATGTTCTAATTATATGCTGCAACGCTTATATGCAATTGGATTTAAGAAATTTATCAACTGTTAGAATGTGAATTGAAAATACTTAGCAAACAAACTTAACACGTACAATTACTTAAATAATTTAGTATACACATACATATGTAATTAGGATTTAGCAAATATATTAACTGTAAACACAACTAGGAATAAAAATTTACACGTATGAGGGCAGATTGAAAAGTAACGCACAACATTTTTTTTCTGCCGTGGTATTGCAGCTGGAATGTTGAAATTTCACACAGACATATTTTGAAGTTTTCACTATAGAGGGTTTATTTTTGTTCATGTGCAGCTCTAGCGGGAGAAGTGTGAACTATACAACAAAGATAGCACACATGCTACTGCCACACTTGAAGAATGGCAAACTGAGTTCGATATTTATGGGCCAAAGGGCATAAACCATGTGAAAGTCACAGGGACATGCATGGCATGTATGGGGATGAGTGTAGCAATGTCCCCAGGTGGTGTGCATTCCTCCAAACGGGCCGTGTGAATCTTAAGTGATTCACCACACTCCAGGCAGCCAGTAGCAGCTGCAACCCACCAGAAAGTCAGAGCCATTGAAGCAGAAATTTTGAACAACCGGCAAGTGAGACTGTGAACCTTATCATAACAGTTTAACATTTCCTACAGTACTGTGTACGACATTGTTCATGACACATTGAAATTTCTTAAAGTTAGTGCTCGCTGGGTGCCTAAGAATCTGACGAACAACCACAAAAGTAAGCAAATGATGACAAGCTTGGACCACTTAATGTGGTACACTGCAGAAGAGCATGACTTTCTGCAAGGAATCATCACAGGTGATGAGCCATGGGCACACCACTACACGTCCGAAACAAAGCAGGCCTCTCTGTAGTGGAAACATGCTGGTTCTCCAGTAAAGAAAAAGTTCAAAATGACTCAATCTGCTGGGAAAGTCCTTGTCACAATGTTCTGAGATAAGCACAGTGTTTTATTGGTGGACTTTACTGAGCACAGGACCACTGTGAATGCTGCAGCCTACATGAAGACTTTGGTGAAGTTGCACCACACCCTTCGTGACAAACGCCACAACATTAATGCTGACGATGTCAAACTTCTTCATGATAATGCTCGTCCCATGTTGCTGCTTCTGTTCGTTAAAAAATCAACACATTTGGTTGGGAGGTGCTCCAGCATCCACCATACAGTTCGGATCTTGCACCACTGGACTTTCATCTGTTTGGTCCCATGAAGAAATTCCTGGCTGGCGAATGCTTTGCGATGGATGCGGAAGTGAAATCAGCAGTTCGCAGATGACTATACGCTAACCAAATGGACTTCTACGAACAGGGCATATTGAAACTGGTGCCACAATGGAAGAAATGTGTTGGTGACTATGTCGAAAAGTAGATGAAAGATGTAAGTTCATGTGTCGTAGTTTTTGTTTGTAAAAAAATTGTTGTGTGTTACTTTTTGATCTGTCCTCGTATCTAAGCAGATTGCTTGGCATTGTTCTCCACCAATAAATGCCATATCTTTGGAAATGTTTACATAAGAAACCAAAACTGAACTGAAAATGTCTACAAAATTTGTTACTTCACTGCAGTTTTCTACACATAAAATGTACATTTTTACTGAAACACATTTAAGATTCATGCAGCATGTGGTGTATGCTTGCTGTTCATTGAGAAACTATCTTACATAAAATTTTTGCAACATGAAAAATGTAATGTATTGCATGTTGCAGCCTTGGTATTGTGTAATTTTAGAATTTAAATGTGCATACATTAATTTACTTCTGTGTAAGAAATACTGGTTTAAAACATACCGTATGCTCCAACTTTGCTGAAGGATGGTTATCATCAAGGGTGGAATGGAAGAATTGGAAATGCACGGAAAGGAAGCACAAATCTGTTTAGTACATGAGAGAAGGAAGAAACCTGAAAGGATGCAACAGAGAGAAAATAAGTGAAAGGAAAACAGGAGCAATGAACACAAACAATTAAAAGTCATCACAAAAGCACTATTAAGTTAAGAATGTTTAAGTTCAGGATACCTGTCATAGTACAGAAAGCAGTTTGAGAACACTCTAGTGATTAAAAAAGTTTAAAATACTTCAAAATTAAAACCAATAACAAAAAACATTTGGAAAACACTTGTATCACTGGAGTGTTCTCAAATTGATGTGCTTCCAGCACTTTCAGTTTCCTATGAAGGTCATATAATTATCATTAATGGATAATCTTCTGTTTTCATTTAAACATGGTTTTGTTAAATAAACTAAATCACTATGGCAGAAATCATACCAATCTATCTCCAAATGAGCAAAAATCATCTTTATACTTTACTGAAATTATAATAGCTACATGAAACTGAGAACCTCTGGTGGGTGGGAGGGAGGGAGGGAGGGAGGGAGGGAGGGAGGGAGGGAGGGAGGGAGGGAGGGAGGGAGGAGAAAGGAAGAAAGAAATATTCTTCCAAGGATGTAATACTAAGATTTTCAAGAAAATCTCCACCTCTCCAAACTATCCTTTACATGGTAAAAGTTTTGTTATTTTTTTTTCTCAAAAATAGAATGTCACATGTTTTTATTAAGGTACTGTATGTTTAAGATATCTGAATGATAAAGTAAATGTATTACAAAAAAAAAACTGAAGTTATTAACAGTGAAGCAATACAAATCTAAAGTTTTAACAATTCCAAGAGACTGTAAGCTTCATTTATCTTAATCTTTATATATATGTATACAGAGAGACCCAAAAACATGAGAAGCGCTAAGCAGTGTTTTTCCACTGCGCAAACGGAAACACGATAACAGCAGCTGATGTACATAAGATCACATGCATGACCTGTTTTTCTCTGCTCTGGAAGTGCAGCATAGAGTTGACGGTGATATGTTGTTGAATTATTACAGCGTGCTTTATTACTTTGTCCTGTACTTAGTGACAAAGGGTATTATGGCTCAGCATTTGCTTTCTACTGCACAGTGTGTAGTTATTTAAAGTTTGTATGTGTTAACTCAGTCAACTCGCCAAGTGAAAGTACAATTTGCAGAAAAATTTTCCAGGTGATCTGCGATTTCTATCTCTGGGGAAGCATAAAGTGTACAAGACATACCAATACACCCTGAAAGAATTAAAACAAAATGTCTACCAGGAAACTGCTAGCATTTCTCAACGTGAACTATGGCGAGTGATGGATAATGTCCTAAAGAGGTGCCAAAAATGTATGAATGACAACGGTAGCCAGTTTCAGCATCTCCGTTAATAACATTGTAAGTAAAGCCTTTAAAAGTAGTTTTTAAAATGTTGTATGGTTTCATCTGTGCTGTTCTATGATAGCGACAGTCAGCAATGAGTGTTGAGGACGCGTACAGATAGAACACAGCACAGCCGGTTCAGAGTCTTTTGGATCACCCGTTATATATTTCTTCTATCCACGTGTATGTGACTGTACGATTCCTAAAAGGCTGGCCTGATTTTTATGAACTTTTGCATGTGTGATAAACATGATTCGAGAATAGATTGGA
Organism: Tenodera sinensis; assembly: GCA_030765045.1. NCBI lineage: Eukaryota > Metazoa > Arthropoda > Insecta > Mantodea > Mantidae > Tenodera > Tenodera sinensis. The sequence continues at coordinate 76,152,456 of CM060968.1, forward strand.
TTCACAATTTGATCTGACAGAACTTGTTTTTTAAATTGATTAATTAATTTGTGTGTTGTTGATTTTTAGATGGTTTAGCTTGGAGCAGTGTGTGATTGCGTTGTAGAATTTCCGCTATTTAATGCTGCCATGGGATTATAGGAAATTTTTGTCACAGTTGAGCATTAATATTACATTAGAAGTGCGTGCTTATTCAGAGCAAGTAATTAAAAGTGTAATTAACAAATATACATTGTGAAAATGTGTAAGGTGCAGTATTGAAGTGAGTATTTTACATTCCAATGATGTATACAATTGCATCCTATAACAATAAGCTTAACCTACAAATGTACGAGGGTAATTCAAATATAAACAGTAATTGTTGCATATCACGGAGGAAGCAGTTCAGACCGGGGCAGTGGAGTGCGGGGGTTGAAGGGTGCTGTGTTAGGGAGGGGGAACTAGCTTTGTTAGCTGCTTCGCTAGGTTCTCGCGTCAGTACAGCCATAAGTGAGCAAGAGGTTCCTTTAAATATTTGACATAGAAGCAATGTTGACAGTGAAGTTTCATTCAACAAGAGGTTCCTTTGTCTGTTGTGCAACGCATTATTATCAAGTTTTTAACCAATGAAGGGGTTAAACCTTTGTTTAAGGGCACAGTTTGGGGACACTACACTGCCACAGAATCAAGTGTTTACTTGGGCCAGACAATTTAAGGGTGGCCGAGAATTTGTGGAAAATGAAAGTCATGCTTGATGCCCAAGGTCACATCTCACAGATGACAACATCCGTGCTATTTGAGAGCTTATTGAAGATGATCACCGCTCCACTGTTGAAGAAATTGCATCAGAAGTTGGTTGATTTTCTTCATGATCGATGTACAGTGACTGCAGCTTACTATTGCCAATTGTTAAGGTCTGTAAAAGCTGCCTACTGAAGCAAAAGACGTCATATGCCCATCAGAGATGTCATCCTTCTCCAAGACAATGCTACGCCTCACACTGCCAATTTGACAATGGACACAATGGACATGCACTGGGAAACCCGTGAACACCCTCACTATAGTCCGGATTTGTCCCCCCCAGACTATTTTTTGTTTGCACCCATGAAAGAATCGCTTGGAGGGAAACATTTTGAAAGCAATGATTACATCGAGGAGCATCTGCACAATTGGTTGGCGACGCACCCTCAAACTTTTTTTGAAGAAGGAATGTTCAAGCTTCCGAAACATTGGCAAAAATGTGTACAGTGTGAAGGAAGCTATATAGAGAAATGTTGATGCAGTCACTTGTGTATATATTTAATCAAATATTTTTAACAAAATTACCGTTTATATTTGAATCACCCTCGTAGTATATTAATATTTATTGAAGGAAGGTGCTAAAGTGTAATTAAAACATATACATTGTGCAAATGTATAAGGTGCAGTATAAAGGTGAGTATTTTACATGATTTTTCATGAATTCCAATTATGTATATACAGGATGGAAGTGAAATGATCCATCAGACTTTAACAGCGAATTTCTTGTGTTGTGAGTAGCAAGAGAGTCTAATACCAAAATGTTGAAAAGTTTATAGTTTTCTAGAAAAAAATATTTTTATCAAAAAAATGTATCATCACCTGGCTGAAAAATTATTCATTGAAGGTTCTTGATTTATGGCTATATTCATAGAAAATTTAATAAACGACATTTTCCTTTGGCATATTTCAATAGATTCAACAGTTTTTGTGTAAATTAAATTTAAAAAACCCACAATTTATTGCAACAAAAAGGCAACAACCAAACAACTTGGAATATTATTAAGATAAGTGAAGCTTTTAGTTTCTAATTTGTTTTTACTTTAGAATGTTACTGAAATTTTTTGCTAATTTACATCCACTCTCTTACCTCCTTCAGTCTGATGGATTATTTTACTTCCACTATGTGTGATCAGTGAAGCCAGTGGCCGTGCATGCACATAGGAATCTCAGCAATAGTGAACAATCTGGGTTCTGACACACTTAACCTCACTCAACATCTTCCTTTCAATGATGTAGGATCTCCCACCACAACTGCCTACAGTGTGACTTAACTGCTCCCACTCTACCTGTGTGTCCATGCATTGCATGCTGGGAATAAGAAGTAATGGAAGGAGCATCCATGTCGGGAGAGAAGGAGTGGAGGTGTGGAAAAAGATGTGCACATAGGAAATGTAGAATGCAGTAGAAATTCACAGCAATGTGCATGAAGAATGTGATGGATATGTCATCCATTGACTGTTGTCACTTTCAGTAACCAATGACTTATTATTTATATCTTTATAAATTCTTTTGTTTATTTTTAAGGGATTAGGACAGAGAAAGGATTACTTGCATGTTAAACAAATTAATGTTAATATATTTTTATTTTAAATGGGACAAATTCACATGTGCATCAATAATATAATAAATTAGTCATTATTTGACGGTTTTCATGTTCACATAGTATCTATAGATTTATTTATTATTTTAAAGGATGGAGACAGAGAAATGATAATCTGCACGTTAAACGAATACCTATTAATCGACAAAATGAACAGGCATATTGGAAAATATGTGCAACAGCTATTACGTTTGTGTCATTCAGATGTCCAGGAGCGTATCAGGTGAAGCGCATTCACTGAAGACGCAATAGTTGCAATCAGGCCATAATGAAGGGAGTTTTCTACATAATGTCATAGTTTTTCAATTGAGTAGACTAAGTTTGTATGAACTTTTAACTTTTGCAATGAATTTCATTACCGTTGTATTCATTTAACAAATCACTTCTATAACATATTGTGTTAAACTTTTTGGTTCGCAAAAACATATTACAAAGAAATTCATTATTTATACAGCACAAAATTATGTCCAATATTAAAGCAGCCATTTATATTTTTATGATCCACTCTTGAAATAGTAGTTTCACCCCACATGGAATCATTATTCTATGATTATTCCTCGATAGATTCTATTCATACAACACAATTTAATGCCTAACCGTGGAATAATGTCTAAGAGAGGTATACTTTGAATTGGCACAACTAGCTCAAAAAGAATTGTTGATAATTAGGAAAAACAGATACCTAAATGTAGATGAGCGCACTCATGTTGTGTGCGAGAGATGGTCTGCTTTCAAGCTATGGTGGGGGATTCATGTGCCTGGATTGTTATTATTGTCAGAATCTCTCGTCTAACTTCATTTCAGTGAAATGTGTATGTATATCCCTAAGTTGGAACAAAATTTCAGTTTACAAAGAGCTACAAGAGTTCAGTCCAAGGGGCAAGATTTTTAACCACATACTTTAAAAATACAGTACCTTATCCTCTGAGAGAGCTTTCTTGACGCTGTCAACTGCAGCAAATCCACCAGTGTATTTCCATAGATGTAAAGCTTGATCTAAGTCACCTAAATCCACAGTCCAACTAGCAACCAGTTCATAATTTAACTTGTGAGATTTCACCTGGTTCACAGAATTATGGCTGAAAAATCCAACACAATAATAAAGCAAAAATAGAAAAGAATTAATCAACAAAGAATTTGCAACGTATATATACATATATTTCCTGACTTACTAGTTTTCCAAATACTTCTCTCCACTATCTGCTCTTACATTATGGGTTTGCAATTCGTATATAATTTCCTTGTCAGAGAGGAGTCTCGAATGGGATTCCTTCGTTGGCTCTATGCGCCGTACAAGAAGTTTACTGAACCATCCTTCATTACTTTCATGTGCAGGCGATGTCGTAGAGAAAATTCTGAAAGTTATACAGGATTTATTACATTCCGTGATTTGACCTTTCTAAGATCTATTTGGATTTACTCTATATAATAGCTCATGTTCATAAGCATATGAATTGGATTTAGAGATAACCATAGTTTCTTTATAAGCTGAATAAAATGTTAATATTACCTAGGTGTTACAACCACCAAGGACGAACATTTTGGTAAATAGAAATTCCTCAATCTTGCTAACGTAACCGCCATGTTTATAGTCTTGAATTTGACGTCAGGAGCTACTAGAGAAAGCTCTTTGATGCTGATATAAGATACTATGCGTATATGAGCGTACCCCCATTCATAGAAACAAATGAATTTAGTAACAGCAGAAAGAAAGGAGGGTGGTGAAGTTTTGCTGATCTAATTTGAAACGCACAATGACAGGTGTTTTTGATCAAATTAAGCTTTTATTTGAGCAGCAGTTGTACTCAAATGTAGTATCTCTGGTAAGAAACATATCCTACCATGGAAAAGTTATTTAAAGTGTTTCAGCAATAAAATAGGAGGTTATTCTTTTCCAGGCCAGTCTTGTGCTGACAGTAAGCGAGCATAATCCGGAGGTGCTGACAGCGTCCGCGAAATTCCAGACATATGTGTACTATGGCGATTCGCTGTTTTACTTGGGGCAGTACAGAAAAGCTGAAGGAATTTATCGAAGAGCGTTACAGTTCAAGAAATCCCTATTGAAGTCTAAAGGTGCAACAAAACCTCAAGATAATCAGAAAGAGATTATGCCGGATATAGGTTAGTAACACAGAATAGATTAGTTGGATTCTAAACTAAGAATAAGTTGTCTTTTCAGTAACAAATGAACACGTTCTTCCATGAAGCTTGCGAAGTTAGGATAGGATTTGTATTGTATTGCATCTTGTTTTTTTGATCCTAGAATGAGCCAGGCTCAAGGATATAGAACACTTCATACAACCATGCAATTTTTTCCCAACACCTCAACACAATCATTACAATAGGGTTAAAACTAGTGGTTTAAAGGACTTATAGTATTCCCTTATGCTGTAAATAGTGTGCAAGCAGGTACTTTCTCTTAGTCGTATATATGCAGTTTTAACAATTTTTTTTTACTACTATATTCATAAAATGAGTTACTTCTATAAGGTTTCAACAGTTCCATCACATAAAGTAAAATTAAAAAAACAAGAATGTAACAGTTGGATATCTAAAGGTATGGACATCTCCAAAAAGCTTAAGCAGTTTCTAAACAGTCTGAAACATCCTAATCTTGATAAAATCCTATGATTACATGGAAAATATAATAAAATCTTAAATAATGTAATAAAAGAAGCAAAAAGTTACATAAAGCAAAATTAATTAAAAATGCAGAAAATAAAATTAAAGCTACATGGAACATTAACTCAACACATAAGGAAAACCAACAAAAATGTCAGGGAAATTTGTTTATTGAAATAAACATGCAAGCTATACAAGATCATACAAAGATTGCTGACCACTTCAGTTAACAATATATAAATATTGTAAGAAAATTAGGAATAAATCAAACTCACTATGTACTAATAAATGAAAAAAAAGTATGCAACTCAATGATTCTTAGTGAAATTAATGAAGCTGAAGTTACTTCACAGATAAATAGATTAAAGTGCAAAATGTCAAGTGGGCTGGATGAATTTACAAATGAGATAATTAAATATTATGAATAGGGCTCGGAAGTTCATGCCCTAAAAGACACTGAAATATGCATGCATATATGCCCTTAAAAACTTGAAAATATGCCAAGGAATATGCACTGTTAATTAAAATGATTGATGTCTCTTTGCAGTAGACAAGACGAGTTAGTATAAATAATAAAGTTACCGTATTCCTTAGACGTTGAAGCAGAAGTGGTCCGGCTGCTAGTATTAACTGCTAAATTGCAGTTCACAACAAACACTTTGCAAAAATGTTTAACTGTAAAACATCATATGTTGTCTCGCAAAACACTTTTGTAACGTGAAAAACTTCTCTCCACGTCATAAGATGTTATCGGGCATATTTAAATTATGTTAACTGCTTTACAGAGAGAGTCAAGTCTCTTGGTGTGACAGATGGTTTTCTTTCGAGGATGTCTTGAATATCGCACATCTGGTTATAACCAGAATTTTTTGAAATTACATAACTCACTTTTTGTCCTGTGCTACCAGGAACCGAACTTAGGTCACATATTGTTTTTTCAAAGACAGTAAGTGATTCATTCTAGGGAGATCCTACAGCTTCTAATGCCGTTATGGCTGTTGGTAAGAAAGAAAAATGGGTAGATATGAAACTAAGATCCTCTTTTAACCCAGTGTCTGACATAATATTTTGCACAGTTTCTGTTGATGAAGTATCTTTCGAGTCCAATGAATTAACAACCTCTTCGGCTATTTCTATGTGCTCAGCATAATATTAAACTGCATCGACCCATGTTCCCCATCAAATTAACACTGGTGCAGGAGGAAGTCGGATATTAGGTGCTGTTGATCTAAACAACTTAACTCTTTTAGGAGATTTAAAAAAAAATTTCTTGGTACTGGACACAAATCTAATTGCCAATGGGAAAGAATCACATATTGTCTCAGAAATGCGATGAAGAGCGTGTACCAAACAAATTATATGAATTAAGTTAGGAAAAATAGCTTTCAGAGTTTGTCCTGATTTTACCATATAAGGACCTGCATCAGTAACAAATAAAAGTAACCAGTCGTATTTGATTCCACATGGCCATAGTAATTTCAAAGGGTCCATCGCAAACTGGGTCACAATTACATTGTCAGTGACTGACAATTCGCACACATTAAGAAGATAAGGTGTAGTTCATTATTTAAAGCACCCATGATTATATTAGCAATAAAATGGTGCTTAGAATCAGGGGTTTCATTAACAGGCAACCACACAAACTGATTCGCTAATTCATTTTGTATATTTGACAATACGTTATTGTAACAGTGGCCTACATAAGTCTTACGCAGTGTACTTTCTTCAGGTACATGTTGTCGAGTGTACTTGGCAAGAAAGTTTTTAAATGTCGGATTATTAATTTTGAACAAGGGAATATCAGCAGCTAAAAATGCTTGATAGAAGTCATATTTAAATTAAATTATTAAATTCTTTATTGTCAATAGACTGCAATACAGTTTCTGACATTGTCACAAATTTATATTTATATTATTATATTTATTATATATTATATATTTATTATTATTATTATTATTATTATTATTATTATTATTATTATTATTATTATTATTATTATTATTATATTTATATTATATTATATTATAATTCAGTAATCCTACTTCTTAAACACTCTACTAGCTGTTTTTGAACACGTTCTTTGTTTGCGAGTTTTCTGATTAAATTCTCCTTATGTTTTGTTGTGTTTATGTGCCGACCTCTTTGAAATCTTTTCTCGCTCCCTACATTTTTCTCACACTCTCCACAAAGCAGTGCCCTATTATCTGTAGATATTAAATCACCCGAAAACTTGTTCTGTAAATTAATTAATCTAGCACTCGGAGTTGGTTTTATTTTTGGCATTTGAAGAGCTCTTTAGCATTTTATACGCCTAATTTAATTTGGTGGTAACCAGTTCACAACACTGTTACGTTTCAAGACCACGACACAACTACTGATGGGCAGTCAAGCGTTGCTATAATCGTGCAGCTCAAAACGTTGACCTGTACTTTATCTTTGCTACTATAAACCTCTCAGATAATGCACCGATTATTTTCTACAAACATACATATAATGAAAGGATGAAACAAGGGATTCACTGCATTACAACATGACTCAGCATTAGTTCTCGCCACCTCGCGAGTTGCATCATATACAGTACTACCAATATGAAAAATATTATACAGATGGAAAAAATAATAAAAAACCATAAAAATAATTAAAATATGCAATATAGGGGCTATAATATTGAAATCTTTGTGAGTTGTGTCATCATGTGCAATATTACCAATATGAAAAATATTATCCAGATGGAAAACAATAATAAAAAACCATAGAAATCATTAAAATATGCAATATAGGGGCTATAATATTGAAATCTTTGTGAGTTGTGTCATCATGTGCAATATTACCAATATGAAAAATATTATCCAGATGGAAAACAATAATAAAAAACCATAGAAATCATTAAAATATGCAATATAGGGGCTATAATATTGAAATAATATGCATTTATCAAAAATCAAGAAAATATGCGGTTATACGCACTGTAAAATCATGTCCAAATAACTGAAAATTCCATAATTCATGCACATAATGTAAAAGCATACATTTTTAACCCCTATGAAAAAACATGCAAATGCATGAACTTCCTAGCCCTGATTATGAATATGAAATTACAGATGTACTTGCTCACTTAACCAATCTTTCAATCCTGAAATATTTCCCAATAAATTAAAACAAGTTATGGGTAGACCAATATAGATGTAAGAAAAAAAAACCCAAATTACAAATGGAAAATTATAGACCAATATCTCTATGCTCAGCTTCCTCTAAAATACTAGAAAGATTATTCTTAACATAGCTAGAAAGTTTTTGCAATAAATTTCAAATTCTATCAGAATGTTATTTTGGGTTTCAAAACGAAAAGTCAACAATACAAGCAATTTGTAAAGGAAATGACATTATTATAATTAAATAGAAAGGAATATGTACCCACAATTTTTCTTTATCTGTCTAAGGTTTTCAGCTGCATTAACATACATAGTTAATCTATCATTTTGTGCAGCTAAAAGATTAGTCAACTCTGAATTAAAAAAAATTATTGCAAAATATTACTATGAAAAATCAAAGAATAAAATATGGGAACTACCAAACATTCAAACAGTAATTCCTGAGAATCCTCGAAAAAACAGCAGCAGCATCACTCTGTCCTCTATGTGATGTGTAAGAGGAAATGGACCAAGACCACCTTCAAATATGCCCGACCACTTCTAGTGCCCCATCCATCAGTGAAAAATATTGGAGAGCAAGAGGATTAATGACTTCAATGTCAGAAATCCAGCATTAGCTAACAACAACATAAAAATCTTAATGTCAGGACTAGAAAACTTAGAATTAGAGGCAAACTACTAAAGTGGCTTAGCTCATATCTACAAAATAGAGAGCAATGCGTTGAAATAGTACATAATTTAAGTGAGAAGTTAATGAAAATTTGACCATTGTTCAAAAAAATAACACATGGAAATGTCTCAAGTTTTGTTAGTGTTTAATGCCCGCTTTTACAACATGTCATCACAGGCAATGATACTGGAGATACATGTAATGAAGATGGAGCACTGGTGGAATGAGATGGCGGGGGAAACTGGGGAACTCAGAAATTAGGACTGTATCTATTCCTACTGTGTATAAACATTTTATTTAAAATAATAAAAGAAATGAGGGGAATAGCAATAGGCTATTGAGATGATACCATGAATCTAGTTATAGGAAAACAGAAGTACAAAATAGGGCAAATATTCTACTAGGAAACATGAATAAACATTTAGAGAATTTAGGTATGGTACTAAACACAAAACAGAGTGAATGCAAACCAGTCTTAGTAACAAAAAGCAGACAAATATAAAGTTATCAACAGAAAATGAAGAAATTTAACAGGTAAATAAACTTCAGGATTAGCAATAGACAGTAACTTGAAATGGAAAGGACATTTGCAAAAGTCATAAGGAAAGTTAATTCAGGTATATATGTATTAAAACAAGCAATGCAAATAATAGATTAAAAAAAGTATTAAACAAATGTGCTATGCATTCTATCACTCTCACTTGAGCTATAGAGTTATATTATGGGGCACAGTACAAATAACATTAGCTTTAAGATCATTTAGACTGCAAAAAAGAGCAATACATTTAATGTCAGGAAAACAAAAAAGAGATATATGTAGAAATGCATTTAAAAAACTAAATATTTTAATTCAGTAGAATATAGTTTTTGGACTTGTAAGCCGTGGCCCAGTCATTGAATAAGTATCCAATGTTTTGCTCAAGACGTTATCTTTGTTATGTCTGTAGATTTATTGTATTAATAGATTTAATTTGCTTCACTGTTAATAGCTTCAGTTTTTCATTGAATAAAAGTTTTCTTTTCTTTTTTTTTTTAAATCGAGTAATGTATAAAATCTTTTGTTTTCTGTAAAGCTTAAAATTACTTTACATTTTATGTTTACTTTCAAATCAGAAATATGATTGTAATACACATTTCCTTTTTGTCTATTTTTTGAAGCAGAAATAAAATATCAGATCCATTTGTGTAACGTGAATCTAAAGCAAAATCATCAGGCCATAGTGGTTCTACAATCAATACCAGGGAAGTTAAGAAATACTAAAATCAACATGGCTCTTGCAAAGCTGTACCAGCAAGGAGGAATGGAACGCTCGGCTATAACAGCTTATAAAGAAGTCTTAAGGGTATGAATTCTTGAACACATTATATTAACAATTAAAACAAATGCTTGTTTGGTTTTGTGTAATTAAAAAGTGTTGTTATAAATGATCCATTGACTTCACAATTGATGCTCTCGGAGTCATATAGGCTGTCCTTATACTATCTAAAGTAGTGCAGAAATACTATAAATGAAATCCAATTTGAATTTTGATGTATGTGTATATATATAAAACGGGTGATCCAAAAGACTCCGAACTGGCTGTGCTGTGTTCTATCTGTATGCGCTCTCGGCACCCATTGCCGACTGCTGCTGTCATAGAACAGCGCAGATGAAACCATACAACATTTTAAAAACTGCTTTAACTTACCAATGTTATTAACCGGCCACCATTGTCGTCCATACATGTTTGGCACCTCTTTAGGAAATTATTCATCACTTGCCATAGAGAAATGCTGGCAATTTCCTGGTGGATATTTTCTTTTAGTTCTTCTAGGGTGTGTGGGTATGTCTTGTACACTTCATGCTTCCCCAGAGATAGAAATTGTTGATTACCTGGAAATCTTTCTACAAATCGCACTTTCACTTTGCGAGCTGAGTTAACACATAAGAATCATGAATAAATACACGCTGTGCAGTAGAAAACAAATGTTGGGCCTTAATACACTTTGTGACTAAGTACAGGATGAAGTAATAAAGCACACTGGTAATAACTCAACCACACAATAGTGCGTCAGCTCAATGCTGCATTTCCAGAGCAGAGAAAAACAAGTCAACTGCGTGACCTTGTGTAAATCAGCTGCTGTTATCGCACTTTTGGCAGTGCAGTGGAAAAACACTGTGCAGCAGTTCTTATGTTTTTGGATCTCTGTGTGTATATATATATATATATAAAATGTATTTTCTCTCAGCACCTTTTGATGGAAAGGCTTTAATTTATATACATTTCATGATAAATCATAATTTGACAAATCTTCAGTCTTATATTTATTTCTAGGAATGTCCACTGGCATTGGAGGCTGCAGAAGGTTTACTAAGCTTAGGTGTAAAGGGTATTGAAGTGAATGCTCTAATTCTGGAAGGAACATCTAAAATTGGAAATGTAGATTGGTTTGTATTTGTATTGTCTTTGTTTATTTTTAAACAAAAAGGTTATCTTGTGGAACTAGTATGTGCTTAAAATCAGTCTAGTGATTTCTGTACCATTGGGTTAGTTAGAATTTGGATATTTGAAAAAAAAGTGAGACATTAAAGATACCTGAAAGAGCTATGGGTGAAAAAGAAATGAAATAGGCAAGAAAATGCAAGAAATAAGGCTATTATTCAGTTAATTCATTGAAACACTGAAGCTATTAACACTGAAGCAATATAAATCAACTAATATAACAAATATTTAGAAACTAGGCTTCACTTATCTTTTGTATATGGTGAAAATTGTTGAAATTAATCACAGACTCGACTTTCATAAAGCTTTCCTTCATATTCTCAATGTCCATAGTGCTTGTTTGGTTTACCATCATTACGGGCCCAGGATGACATATCTCTGCCTACTGCATTATCAAAGACTAAAAGCAAGACCAATTTGATAACAAAATCACTAGGGGTAGTTCAAAATTCATAACATTCATTATTTTTCAAAATGAGTATCTTTTCCCAGACCACTAAATCTATAGGTCCATTTAATTGTGTTAATGTAACCTCTGGATTTATTTCATGATTAAATGACCAAAAATGATCTGCCACAGCTGACTTAGTCAATCCTTTTATATTTAATATTCCTAAAATATTCTTTTATTTTGGGTTCCAAGTGATGCTTAGTTTTATGAACGCAAACCCTGTCACAATCCAAACAGCCAAATTGATAAATGCCAGATGTTTTATAGTTTGAAATTTTATGTTTTTTCAAAAAATATTTAACAAATTTTATATAGTAATTATTATTTATTTATGCCAACAAACTTACTGTTGGTGTTTTTAAACACACAAGCCGTGTGTGGGCAAAGTTTAAGAGGTAGAACTGGAACTTAAAAATTCAATGCCACAACTGGGATTTGAACCACAAACCTTCCGCTTGCCGGGCGGACGCTCTACCACTGAGCTATTGTGACAAACTGCCAGAATGGCATTAAATTCTCAAGTTAGTTCGTATTTTTTCCTGGTAAACCACAAAGGCAGTCTCACATCAGAGACAATTACCCCAATGGTGACTTACTATTGCAAGTACTTTGTATCCCAGGATTAAATAACCTTCACATGGTAATTATTATTTATTTATGCCAACAAACTTACTGTTGGTGTTTTTAAACACACAAGCCGTGTGTGGGCAAAGTTTAAGAGGTAGAACTGGAACTTAAAAATTCAATGCCACAACTGGGATTTGAACCACAAACCTTCCGCTTGCCGGGCGGACGCTCTACCACTGAGCTATTGTGACAAACTGCCAGAATGGCATTAAATTCTCAAGTTAGTTCGTATTTTTTCCTGGTAAACCACAAAGGCAGTCTCACATCAGAGACAATTACCCCAATGGTGACTTACTATTGCAAGTACTTTGTATCCCAGGATTAAATAACCTTCACATGGTAATTATTATTTATTTATGCCAACAAACTTACTGTTGGTGTTTTTAAACACACAAGCCGTGTGTGGGCAAAGTTTAAGAGGTAGAACTGGAACTTAAAAATTCAATGCCACAACTGGGGTTTGAACCACAAACCTTCCGCTTGCCGGGCGGACGCTCTACCACTGAGCTATTGTGACAAACTACCAGAATGGCATTAAATTCTCAAGTTAGTTCGTATTTTTTCAGGGTAGAAACTTCTTTTATGGCCATGTGATGTTTAAATTTCACTATCTTTTTATGTATAAAATCTGTATTAAAACCATTAATTAATGCAACATTGATAATGTCTTTATATTCTCTGTGAAATTCTTCCTTATTAAAAGGTATATTTATCAATCTATAAATCAGACTATTAAAATAGCAAATTTATGTGAAGAAGGATTAAAAACTATTTTTTTATGTATTGATTTTCTATAAATGCCAAAATTCAATTTATTGTTATGTTTTATTATCCTTAAATCTAGAAATGGAAGACAACCATTATTTTCAGTTTGCAAAGTGAATTTTATGGCTTTAACTTGTAAATTTAAAAGTTTTCAAGTGTCATTTATTTTTCTCAGGAACAATAGCAATAATGTCATCCACATGTGTACATCAGGTTTTAAAAATTAAAGATTTGCATTTCAAAATAGCCCACAAAATAATCAATAAATGATAAAATCAACAATATTCAATGTTATAAATTGATTCCCTAACGTAACTTGTGTATTCTGACAGTTTGCTCGGCAAGCATTACACCCCTGGTAGAGGAGGGGCAGAGCGATCTGTTGTCATGACAGTCAGGTTTAGCCTTGAAGTAGCCAATAGGCTTTGTGGCGGGATTGCGTGGCCATGTAATCTATTGGCTACTTCAAGGTCAAACCTGGTTGTCATGACAATAGATTGCACTGCCCCTCCTCTACCATGTGCGAAATGCATACCGAGCGAACTGTCAGCATATACAAGTTACGTTAATTCAAGCATAGCAGGTTGCATTTCATAGCTACTGTCACTTGCTTATGCTGTCTTATACAGGGGTAGTTAAAAGTGCTGCACCACCTGAATAATATTTTAAGCATGTTGTTGATTAACACTAAACTATGTATGGAGAGAGAGAGTCGTATACAGACAGAGTCTGTCAACCATCTGCCACATGTAACGCTTATAAAACTTTTTATTTAATTAACATACATTATGAAATATATTCCAATTTAAGGTTATCTGTATACTGCACAAATGTGAGTTTATGATTTTGTAGTTATTTCAGGGGTTTATGCCTCTAAAATGCAACTTTGTATTTCATTTATAAATATGTTTATGAAATACAAGTATATTCCTGTTTAAGGTTATATACCTACTGCACAACTACACAAGCTTATGATTTCATAGCTATTTCAGGTTATGTAATTCATGAATTAATTTGTTTCATTGTAATATGAAGGGATGCTCATGTATTCTGTAATTGTGGTGCCCAGTGTTACATTTGGGAGATCTTTTGGGTTGAATTGAGGCATGTATGCATAAGTAAAATGCCACTATCAAATGAAAATTATTACATGGTGTGAATATTACAGTTAACACACACTAACAGTAAATTCAGTTTCCCACCTTCTTCATATCTACATTGGATATATACATGTAAGATTTAGTAGCCATGTATACATGCATTGCCAACTACACAATTTCAACATTGTGCAAATTGTGCTACTACCGCTGGCTACTTTCATTTATCGTGCATTATGCGGCCTCTAAGCCCATATTGAGCAATTCATGCAACTGTAACAGATCAGATATATTGTTAAGTGTCTCCTTAACAAGAATCATTTATTAATTAACATATCTTTATGACGCTTTCGTAACCTTTGATCTGCCACTGTTACTGTTTCATTGCCTCTCATCTTTATAAAAAATATCTGTAGACGTTTGCCATTTTAGATTTTCAAATTAAGAAGTGAGCATAAATAAGAAAAACCAAAATGTATTCAAATATTTTATTACACCAGCATAACTTGATTATTGTTCCAATAGCTATATTATCTCTAATAATAAATACTGGAAGTTGATGACAGTGTTGTTGGAATCACATTAAAATAGGATTTGAGTTGATTAATAACACTTTCAGATGTATAAAATACAAACACTTAGAAAAATCAGCAGTTGCCATTTTTGGAAAGAAAATCATGACATTAATCCAGATACAAAATTATTAAAACAAATATCAGGAAACCAAGAATTGTCATCGTGGGAACAGATCTTTATCTGGAAAAACAAAGACAGAGCTTTCAATTTTGATATACCACAAAGCAATCTGTCATACAAGTTCATAAAACCACCACCAGAGCAGTCTACAGGAGAAAACCAGCCTCTACAAGCTCAGTCGATGTGTGGTTGATAATGGAGGAAAGCTAGCCTCTGAAACATGTTCCACAAAATTTTAAAAAGTGAGTGTTGTTTAGTGTTATTAATCGACTCAAATCCTATTTTAATATATTATATCTGTTGTATATAATACTAAATTTATGGCTAAATTTTTATTTTATTTTTATGATTTTACAGGTTGAATTCATGGATTAAGGCACATGCCCATATGCACAATCAGGAATATAGCCAAGCAATTTCAACTTTCCGTATGCTAGATGATCGCTCATCACTAAGAGATAATCTCAATCTTCTAGTCGTCACAGGGCAGTGTTATTACTACATGGGAGATCATAAAAATGCGCTTATTACTTTACAAAGGGTAAGCTTTCTAGATTAAAAGATAGTTTTAAGGTCTAATGAAGCACTTTCGGAACACACAGCTACATAGGATAATACATAATAATATAATAAGAGGGTCAGTCAAATATAAACAGGAATTTATTCTTTATAATTTATATAAAACAAAATACAAATACCAAACATATATCTTATTTTTCTACATAGCTTCCAACAACAGAAATACATTTTTACCAGTGTTAGCTTTGTGATTCCATTTTCCCAAAAAGAAGAAGGATGGGGGTTAAGCTCTCTGTACACAAACTCCTCCACTGCACCTTTGTTGTCAAAATACTGACCTAGTGATGCACTGAAGTCTCATCAGGGGTGAGAATACTGACCAGAAACTCAGTCTTCTCTTTCATAATGAGACAGGTGCTGCTGAGAGATTTCTATCAACATTTTTCTGGTTCTCTCTGAGGGGCCATGGCACCTATTTGCTGAGATTTTCTGCAAGCCCAGTTCATTGTGAACGACTGCCATGGTTTTGTGCCAGCTGCATAGGCAATTTCATCTATGAGGGGCATTCAACAAGTCCTTTGAAGAAGATAGAAAACCATTATTTTTGGTAACCTTTTTATTTTTGATTTTTCAACATAATCTTCTATTAGCTCTATACACTTTTCCTAGCATTTCTCCAACTGTTCAAGCCTTTCAAAAAGTAGGATTGTTGTTGTTGTTGTTAGCTAATGCTGAATTTCTGACAATGAAGTCATTAATCCCCTTGCTGTCCAATATTTTTCACTGATGGATGGGGCACTGGAAGTGGCCGGGCATATTTGAAGGTGGTCTCGGTTCATTTCCTCTTGCAGATCACATAGAGGACAGAGTGGTGAAGAATATATGAATTGAATTTATTTTGATAATTCTCTCGGCCAGGTCAGTGAGACCTGTAAACCAACGACAGGTGTAGTCCTCCAGACATTCTGGGGGTTGTGAGAAAGCGAAGTAACCGCCAAAACATAAAAATATGGTGCTCTCTAAAAAGCGGTTACTATTACTGCTAAGTCTCTTCAAAGTAGGATTGTGGAAGGTGCTCAAAACAGGCATATATTTGGGAGATGGAGGCCAAATATGGTGGATGTTGTAATTCAAACGTTAATTCCACAATTTTTGTAATTGAAACTTGCAATTGTGCGTCCTTGCATATCTTGATGGAAGAGAATATTTTTTGTTGCCAGATGAGGGCATTTTTTCTTGATTTCCCATTCAAACGGTGTAGTAACGATGCACAACACTCTCCATTTATTCTTCCTTTCTGCAAAAAATCAATGTAGATGATTCTGCATGCTTCCCAAAAAACCGAGACCATCACCTTATCTGCAGATTTCACCATCTTCGTCTTTGGAGGCACCCAACTACGGACAATTAAGGACTCAGTAAAACCCTGGCGGACTTCTTGCAGGGATTCCCGTCGGGCAGAGGTCATTTTAACGCGGTTACGCATAGGTCACACACGCGCCACACATGGCCACCATCTGAGTGGTGACCCGGCCCCTGTCTGTCACACGTGCGACGTCCAACTCTCCGTGACGCACGTTTTAATTGATTGTCCGAGATACGCCCCGGTGCGCCAGTCGCTTGGCCTGGGATTTAGTCTGCGGTCCATCCTAGGCGACGACCCAGTCTCCGTAGATACGGTGCTGCGGTTCGTCGCTGAAATTGGATTCGCCAAACAAGTATAACTTGTGCTTTTAGTATTAGACCTTTGAGTAAGATTTAAAAATCTGCAATTAGGTTTGTTTTGTTTTACTGTTTAGTATTTTAAAGCTTTTTAGCGTTTTAATCTTTTTGGTGTTTTAACGGTTTTACCATTAACCTTTTTAGTATTTTAACCGTTTTAGCATTTTTTAGTTTTGTATTTTAGCTTAGTTCTTAGCCAGAAGTTAGCGAGTGTTTTATCCTTTAAAATTGACTTGGGGCCCAAATGACCTAGCTGTCGACGGGCCCTTAAACACCACTCACTCACTCACTCGTCTTTGGAGCTGGTTCACCTTTAACCTCTTGAGGGATATCGACGTGAAATCACGTCCATTTAAAATGGTGGATGAGCGATATGGGCGCCCTGTGCGTTTAAGAATTTAACCCTTATTTATCCCTTATCCAACTAAACTTATTATAATTTTCCCTTTATGAAACATTTTAGTAAGGTCTATATACTTTATTGGCTTACCTTAATATGTTCGTTCTGCAGTGATTTACCTCAAAACAGGGATAAACACACAAGGGTACGTACATCTCCACATTCGCGAATTCCCTTCTTGCGGCACATGAAACACTTTTGAAATGGGCGGGACTTCTTTGCTGTTGGTGGTATCCTTTTAGGATAATGTTTTCCTTGAAGTCTGAGAAGTGCAGGGGTTTTGGATTTTCAACCCCCAACGTGGTGTTGTTCAATTAGGCTGCGAGTTATTTATAGTCGGTAGTCAAGGTCGGTCATTGTCCTGTGTGGTTTTAGAGAGCTGTCCAAATCCCCAAACAATTGTATATGGTTATATCCAGTTGGTGCAAAAACACCTTTTTATACCACTTCTCCCTTCAACTACAAGCAAGAAAGAATACGTATGTATTTCAACAAAGAAAGACACGGACTCTACTCAGTTACGAAACTCGCGTAAGCAAAAGTTGTAATGTTGATCTATTCTGATGACTCACGCATGCAGTAGCAATTTGTTACACAGTATGCTGATGCATTAGCCACACATACAATGGGTGTTTCTTTACGGAATCTTTCCGAGAACTAATATTAGATGCGTTCGACAGAGCAAAGTTGACTTCATGTCGCATCCTTGAAAAATATTAAACTTAAATACCAACTTTGGTTTTTACCGAATTTTCATTTTTGAGTTATGCTGTCCACAGACTGACACACACACACACACACACATATGGACCTTTTTCTAAAAATGCTTTTTTTGGATTCAGGGGGCCTCAAAAAATATAATTCTGGTGAAATCTCGACATCAAATTTTTGGGTGGAATGCAATGCTTCCTCTACTATACATAGTAGAGAAAGTAAGAATAGATTCCAGACTGACCCTCATATATAGAGAATAAAAATTTGACATTTTGAGAAATGGCCTGTAGGTGGTAATTAATTTTGCTAAACCATATTCCATGCTATAGATGGCATGATTAAGTGCAAATGCATGAAATGCAAATTTTATTGATAAGTTATCTTTAAATATTATAACAATGGTACCTATTCTTAAACCTGAAGTTCTGTCTTCCTTTCTTAGAAGTTTGAAAACGGTGTTGTTACAATCAGTTTTATCTAAAAGGTGAGTCAATAACACTAAACAACACTTAAATTTATAATTTTCTAGAACACGTTTCGGAGGCTAATTTTCCTCCATTATCAACCAGACAATGACTGGGTTTCCATGGTACGGGTGGTGATGCTTCTTCTGATGTTTCCTCTGGTGATGGTTCAAGGAACTTGCTGAAAATATCTTTCTGGGGAATGTCGAAATTATCTACTTGAACAGCTGTCCACATGGGAACAAATCTTCATTTTAAAAAATAGAAACCGAGTATTTAATTTTGACATTCTCTTGAAAGATATTTTCAGCAAGTTCCTTGAACCGTCACCAGAGGAAATATCAGAAGAAGCATTGCCATTAGTGCCATGGAAACCCAATCATTGTTCGGTTGATAACGGAGGAAACTTAGTCTCCGAAACGCATTGCGGAAAATTATAAATGTAAATGTTGTTTAGTGTTATTGACTCACCTTTTAGATTAAATGAAGTTCTGACCCAATCTTCAACATAGGGATATTGTTTAGGTTAGCTTACGCGATGACTTGGTCAGAATTTCGGCAAAGTCCCACTCGGCAGTGTGTACGAATGGTCACGAAATTTGCCGAAGTTGCTGTGTAAATGCAGCGCTGCCAACAGCAGAATGTCCCTAGGAGTTTGTTGCCAATAGTAAGTTTGAATGTTTTTGTGGGAGTCGGCGGTATGCTGTTGACCTTCTTAGAAGCAACTAGTGCAATGGCTAGGTTTATCAGTATATTGGATTTGGCGCCTCTGTGCTTAAATGAAGAGGCATGCATGCAGTTCCTATACGACGAGGGCCTGTTGAGGACTCGAATGCTATGCAGGGAATGTGATGCCGTGCTACACCATTTGAAAATTAAAAACAAAATAAAATAAAATAAAATAAATAAAAAAGAACGATAATTAATAAAAATAATATACATATAATATAAATATAATAATATAATACTATTAAATATAATAATATAATATAATAACATTAAAAATAATATAAAATAAAATAAATAAACAAAAAAGAACGATAAATAGTAAACATAATAAAATATAATAATATAATAAATATAATAACATTAAATAATAAAATAATAATATAAAATAAAATAAACAAAAAAAGAACGATAAATAATAAACATAATAAAAATATGATAATATTAATATATTATAATATTTTCTCAGGGGTCTCCGTCTAGGGGATGTGTGAATAGCGACCACAAGGTACCCAAGCTGAGCAGAACATTACTTCCACTTACTGGTGTTTTGCTCCTCACTGTAACTTTTCTATCTGACCTTACCTTGGTCATCTCTTGTTCTTTTCCGACCCTGATGCTATTAGGATTCCCGAAGGCTAGGGAGTCTTTATCTTTCCAGCCTTTCCATTTCTCTATAAAATCTTAACCCCTAACATGCTGACCTGTCATGGCATGTAATATGTCCTCTGATTGGTAATCAGAGGATATGGTTGGTGAATTTATTTTGATAACTCTCCCGGTCAGGTGGGTGAGATCCGTAAACCAACGACAGGTGTGGTCCTCCAGACATTCTGGGGGTTGTGAGAGAGCAATGTGACCGCCAAAACATAAAAATATGGTGCTCTCTAAAAAACGGTTACTATTACTGCTATTGCTCTCTTCAATATCATCAGTGAAAAATATTGGAGAGCAAGAGGATTAATGACTTCATTGTCGGAAATCCAGCATTAGCTAACAACATATATTATAATGTAAATATAATAAATATAAGTATAATATATAGTATTATATATAAATAATAGTATATAATATAAATGTAATAATAATAATCATCATCATCATCATCATCATAAGGTTCCTGATAACCTTCAGCTAGCTTTGGGTGATCAACAATATCACAAGAAAATCATCAAGGCATGCAAAGTTAATGTTTAAATTCAATGTAAACTTTATGATTTGTTTTTTTGTTTCCTCCTAATAAATAAATAAAACAGAATCCACAACAATAGCTATGCGATAGCGGTGTATGTCTGTGGCGGCAACGACGCGAGTGAGTGCATTTGTGTTTAATGTGTTGGCAACGAAAACTAGTGTAGTGTAAAAAGCAATGTTGGCAGTTGTGAAAATAGTCTGCTATCGTCTGCTAGTCATGCAGTGAAATCTAGTGGGTGATTGTGAAACTAGTGTCGGCGCATGCGCAGTAAGTAAGTTCGGACGTAGAATCTGGCTGGCAAGTGGCAAGTAAGCTAATCTAAACTTGAGCCCAACATAGCTGATGAGGATGTTGGAGATTGGATGTGTTACAAGGGACACTTAGCTCAGAGGTATTTGAGGTTTTAATGAATAACAAGTGGTTTTTGCAAATTTATTCATTATCCATTTCTGCTCCAAGGTCACCTTTACTAAGTTAGAAATAAGGAGAGAAGGTGGGAGCTGTAGCAGTAGTAAGTATACGCTCTGGGAGAAGACCTGATCACAGGATCAAAGAATGTCAGCCAGATGGCTATCTCTTCCCTGGTGCTTTTTGATCCTACACTTTAATTTAGATTATACAAATATAAATAAAGCAGGGAAATCATTACATTTTATACACTCCAGTAATCTAGAACTACTTTGTGAACAAAATGACAAACCTACTTTCCTCCGCTACAATGGTCCACAACAAACCCAGATCTTACATTAACCCCTTCACTTACATTGTTTACAACTTCCTAACTCCCCCATGCTAAGTAAGTTTTGCAATAATAACATAGTCTTAAATACATATTATAATGCTTAAAATTAAATTATGTTCCACTGAAGTTCTTGTAGGTAGTTGAAAGTGACCAATATGTTAAGATTTTTAAATTTACAAAATCATAGAAGATACTGCCCACATGGCACATGACTGGATTGTCCAGTTTTTACTGCCAGTGAAATCGAAAAAATTGGATGGTAATTCATTTAAAATTTCTGAAAGTTCATCACCTAAAGCATGTCCCACTCTTTAAACCAAAAAGGTAAATTGATTAATAACACTACGCCACACTTATAATTTACAGGAACATCTTTTTGGAGGCTGACTTTCCTCCATTATTTATCAACCAGACATCGACTGGTTCTTCCTGGTGTGGATGGTGATGTTTCCTCTTAGGTCTCCTCTGGTGGTGGTTCAAGGAACTTGCTGAAGATATCCTTCTCAGGGATGTCAAAATTGAATACTCTGTTTCTATTTTTAAAAATGAAAATTTGTTCCCACGTGGACAGCTCTTGTTTTTCCCGGTAAGCGGAAGGTCTGTGGTTCAAATCCCAGTTGTGGCATTGAATTTTTAAGTTCCAGTTTTACCTCTCAAAGTCTATCAAGATGTTTGAGTTCAGTAGATTTTTTATGGAGTAAGTGGTTCATAAGTGTGGTGCTGTTTTTAAATGCAAATGTTGCTTCATGTTGGACTATGAGACTATTATTTCTCTCCGGGCGTGGTACTAGGTGGAATGAATAAACACGTGATGCAATCGCTTTATTAGTACCTTTTTCGTCTCTTTTTACACATGTTATAATTGGATTGACTTTAGCTACACCTTTTTGTATTATTTTGATTGTCTTTTCACTTTTACACAGTTTTTTAGGCCCATATCCACTAGCGTTGCAAAGTTTAGAACAGCTCACTTTCCACTTGCCAGTCAGATTCTAAGTCCAAACTTACTTACTGCGCGTGCGCCGACACTAGTTTCACAATCGCCCACTAGATTTCACTGCATGACTAGCAGACGATTTTCACGCCTGCCAACATTGCTTTTTACACTACACTAGTTTTCGTTGCCAACACATTAAACACAAATGCACTCACTCGCATCGTTGCCGCCACAGACATACCGCTATCGCGTATGATGATGATTATTACATTTATATTATATATATATTATTTATATATAATACTATATATTATACATCTACTAAAGAAAGTAAAAAAATAGGGATACAAGGTCCAATGTTTTCATGGCTATGTCATTTCCTAACACAACGCTTTATTGCAACCAGATATGGAAGAAACATTTATATATATTTATTACATTTAATATTATTATATTTTTATTATGTTTACTATTTATCGTTCTTTTTTTGTTCTTTATATTATTTTTATTATTTATCGTTCTTTTTTATATTTTTATTATTTATCGTTCTTTTTTATTTATATTATATTATAATATAATGCTAATGGCTTCATTGCCAGATGCAAGGCACTAGAAAACAACATATTATATTATTTTATTGTATTATTATTATTATTATTATTATTATTATTATTATTATTATTATTATTATTATTATTATTATTATTATTATTATTATATTTATTTAATAATATATATATATATTATTTATATATATAATATTATATTTAATAGTATTATATTATTATATTTATATTATTTGTATTAATTATCATTCTTTTTTATTTATTTATTTTTTAATTTTCGAGTGGAGAAAAAATCCATTTACGGAGCCCCATGCGCTGGGATGGCACAGATGGGGGACTGTAGGCTTTGCCCTAGGACACATCACATTCCATGCATAGCATTCGAGTCCTCAGCAGGCCCTCGTCGTATAGGAACTGCATGCATGACTCCTCATTAAAGCACAGAGGCGCCAAATCTAATATACTGATAAAGCGATCCGTTGCACTAGTTGCTTCTAAGAAGGTCAGCAGCATACTGCCGACTCCCGCAAAAACATTCAAACTTACTATTGGCAACAAACTCCTAGGGACATTCTGCTGTTGGCAGCACTGCATTAACACAGCAACTTCTGCAACTTTCGTGACCATTCGTACACACTGCTGAGTGGGACTTTGCCGAAATTTGACCAAGTGCTTGCGTAAGCTTTTCTAAACAATATCCAATACGTCTACACATCTTTACCATACTGACGCCATTAACAATTTTAGCACTACTTTACATGATGCTATTTTTTTTTGTATACATCCGGATATGCTTTCATTTTATATTTTGCCACCTTAAATAGTTCCTGTATTGTTAGGGAAGCGATCTTTAGCTATTCTCCCTTTGCTTTTAATATTAAATATATATGATTCTTTTATTTATACATATTAAATTTAGATGTGAAACTTAACATTTATGACATTTTTAAACAATTCTTTTTTTTTTTAACAGTGAAAAATAGCAACACGTTTTCATTACTCAACTAATTCATATCAACACCAAAAAATAAATTACATTTGCAATAAATATTTACATAAATGATTTCCTTTCGGGGTCTTAGAATATATTCTGTCTCAAGTGGAGTAGCGGTTAGCTGAATGTTCTATTCTTTGGAAATGTTTTTGAATTTTTCAAAGTTCCCGTAGGAACAAATCTTCATTTTCAAAAATGGAAGCAGAGTATTCAATTTCGACATCCCCGAGAATGACATCTTCATCAAGTATAGGCAAAGGCTAAGCATAGGCTAAGGATAAGCATAGGCTAAGGATAAGGATAGGCTAAGGTTGGGATCAAACGATCCTTAAAATTGGTGCTGTTTTTATTTGCGGGTGTCTTCTTGTTTGAGCGATGTGGCTCTTATTTCCCTCAGGGCGTGGTAACGGATGGAATGAACATACATTCAGGTTTAACTTTAGTCAAACATTTTATTTGCACCTTCTTGTTCACAATTTTTAAATCGTATCACAGTAGAAAGTCTTATTTTAGTGGATCAACTTCCCTAGCATCGCCGAAATTTAATTAAAGGTCTCTAAACACTTAGTAAATTCACTTTTACTATTTCATGACGCGTACACATAAAAATGCGTCCATCCATGCTGAATACGGAGACACTAGTGTAAAGTTTTCTGGCGTCGTTTGATGCGACACCGCCTTCTTCATATTCATCCGCGCTATTCATAAAATAGTTCTTTCTCGTTAGGGAAGCAATCTCTAATCATCCTCCCCTACTTTTATTATGGAACACAAACAATTCTAATATTTATACACATATATTAAAATCAAATATGGAAAGATTTATGACGTCTTTGTGCAAACTTAGTTGTTCGTAACAATGAACCTTATCAACATGTTTTCGTCATTTAATTATCTCATACCAACATCAAAAAACGAATTACACTTTTAACAAACATTTACATGAACGATTTTCTTTTGGGGTCTTCTAATATTCTGTCTCAAAATGTTTCCAGTTTTTAAAACATTTTAAGTGAAGGTGAATGTAAAAAAGTGACTCAAAATGATCTCAAACATGCTAACCACTGCTTAATATAATTGACTGTATCAAAGGAGATCATTTTTTGTGTACTGAATTTCATATTTATTTTTTCATGTTTTTATTTTTAAAATTGCAGGCACATGCGTTAGATCCTTACAATCAAAATGGTATCGATATCTTAGCAGCCTTGCTAGCAAAGGAGCGCAAGCACAAGGAGCTGGAGAAACTGATAGCATCAGGACTAAACATCCCAGAGTATGGTCCTGAAACATGGGTTGCTTTAGCATATTATCTTTATGCCATCAAGAAGAACTCAAAGGCAGCATATCTTGCTCAGAAAGCATGTCATTTGAATCCTCGTAATGTAGAAGCTTTAATCCTTAAAGGTGCGATACTGCTTGATCTTAAAAAGTACCAGGATGCAATTGTACATTTTCGTGAAGCAATGCAAATCTCTCCTCACCGGTATGAGCCACATCGAGGTCTTGTAGACTGCTTCATAGCAACACATCGTCTGCGGGAAGCTCTTACCATTGCCAGTAATGCTTGCAAGCAGTTAGGTCAAACTCCAAGAGCACTCACGGTAAGATTACTTCAGATAATGTTTTTTTTAACAGGTAATGGCTGTATACACTTAATGAAATGTGGAGTCAACTTGAACACCCTAATAGCTTCACTTAATCATTTATTGCCTCACGTTCAAGAGGTCGCGAGTTCAAATCTCGCTTAGGGTAAGTTATCCGGGTAAGGTTTTTTCCGAGGTTTTCCCTTATCCTGAGAAGACGAATGTCGGGTAACTTAAAGCTCCATGGACCTCAGGCTCATTTGAGCTTCATTTCACCCATTTCATTCACTCACCGTCCGATATGACGCAATGTTGGAGGACGTTAATTTAAAAAAAAAATTAACCATTTATTGTACAGAACATGTATTGTGAGCATGATATGACATCATTTGTCTGTCAACAGCTGACAAATGAGATTAGTGAAGCTATTAAGAGTTTTCATATTGACTCCATGTTTCATTAAATGTATTTTATGAGTTGCTTCACTGTATAAAACTGACGAAAATGAAGTTTTTAAAACCATGGAGCGTATTAATAAATTGAATATATCGATCTTTATAAACACATTCTGCTACAACTTGTAATAATATTAATCACAGGACTAGTTTCAGAGAGGCTTCTCTATGAAATAATAGATTCAAAGTTCAGTCTGTTAGTAAATATTTTTATACATTCTGAATAACCTGTGTAAATGTACTACATTTATACAATTTATACAATTATATAAGCATTTATTTAGGAACTTTGTCAGTAGATTGCAATACAGTTTTTACAAATTCAATTACATAGTTAAAATACATATCTTCAATTTAAACCTAGTACCAGCTTATTGTTCCAATGAACAGTCACAAAAGTTGGTTTCTTCTCTTTAAAAATATTTAATATTTTTTGCTTGTTTCTTTCTGAATTGTTCTCAATATCTTTGAATGGAATTATGATTAAGTGCTATTTTATCAACATTATGTTCAGTGGCCCCAGCTGTAGCCTTAGGGACAAACACAGCATTTCCCTGACTTAAAGAAATCTAAGATGGTGCCTAGTTTTGATGTCATAAAACACTTTCTTTCATGCTGGTTTTCCTTGTCTGACTTTACTTTATTTCCATCCAAGGCTGCATCACTACCAGAAATTAAAGCTGAGCTTGTGGAAGGTTCTGTAAAAACAGTATCACTATCAGAGTCATTTACTTCAGATGAATCATTAATAATTCCTAAAAACTGAAGTATTATCACCCTTAATTTTTCTTACCTCCTATTTCATAACTGTAATCCTTGCCCTTTCCTCTTTTGCCATCAACTTCCAGTCATCACCAAGATAACCTCTATGGCTAGGCTCTCGTTGATGTTGTTGTTGTTTTCTAGTGCCTTGCATCTGGCAATGAAGCCATTAGCATTCGTGCTTTCCAATACTTTTGAACTGTAGTTTCTTCTGATCTTAATGCTTCACAGGTCTTCAAATGGTATTTGTTCATTTCTGCTGGATCGTTACACAGGACACATGTTGGTGAAGTTGAGATACCTACTCTGTAGAGATAACCTGCCAAGCAGTCGTGATTTGTCAGTAGTCGGAAGGCTGCAGCCGCTGTTTTCCTTGGTCTCTGGGGGATTATATCTGGGTTGGAAAGTAGTGTAATCCATTTTTTATCTTTGGCATTTGTTTCTATTTCTTGTAGGTATGAATGAGAACATTTTTTAATGATCAAGCATTTTATTGAGGAATATGAGAAATTGAATTTAGCTTTTGTTTTATTGTTGTGCCTTTCTTTGCAAGTGAGTCTGCAGCTTCGTTCCTCATGACTCCACAGTGTGCTGGAATCCATTGGAGATGAACAGTCTTATTAACTTTTTGGAGTTGTGTTAACATTTTGTAGCATTCTCTAATTTTTGTTGACTTCTTTGTAGTATTTGAACATATTCCCAGAATTGCAGCTTTAGAATCTGAAAGAATTACTGCCTTGTTAAATTTATTTAAGGGAAGATTTAATCATTGTCGGAGAGCAATGTGTATAGCCTCTATTTCTCCATCATAATTTGTTGTATCTCTGCCAACAGAATGATAAAAGGAAAAATGTGAACACGTAACTCCAGCTCCAGTAAGGTTTTCCTTGGAGGAACCATCAGTATATATGTGCAGCCATTCTTCTGTGGGATACCTAGTATTGCTTGTTTCCAGAGCTAGAAGTTTTTGTATTTCTTTTGGTGTGTCTGATTTACTTATTTCCTCTATTAATTCCAAACTGAAGGTAGGTTGCAATAATTCCAATGGATTTTCTCTTATAAGTAGATTTTCTCTGGTGTTAGGAATGTTCAATTTGGATTTAATCTGTTACCTTTTCTAGGAAACTACTATGAGTTTTAAGGATTGAAGGGGGGAGGTTCTCTTCTGTCCATTTAGAGTTTGGCAGTCGTAAGATTTTCTCGTGTTGGAGCAATGCTTGTTCTTGTATTTTTGTTGTTATTGATGGGATCCGTGTTAAGGCAAGCATGGCATCAATAGGTGTGGATTTAACTGCTCCAGTGATTAGGCGAAGAGCCTGATTTTGTATTTGTTCAAGTTTATTGATGTTAGCATTTGCTGCTGTTATTAAAGCTTCAGAACAGTACAAGAGGTTTGGTTTAACATACATTTTGTATGTTGTGTTAAGGACTCTCCTTGAGCAGCCCCATTTAGCACCAGCTAACCTTTTCAGTATTTGCAGTTTCTTTTCAACCTTTTCCGAGATGTTTGTTATATGTTTTTTCCAACTTAGCTTTCTGTCAAAAGTGAAGCCTAAGTATTTGGCATCATCAACTTCTTTGAGTGGTTTACCATTATAATTTATGTTAATATTAACTGGTTTGTATTTTAGTGTAAATAATTCATAATTTGCTTTTTCCACATTGATAGTCATGAGGCTCCATTCATGTACTTTGTTTAGGGCTGTTCCTATTCTGTCTTTAATTAATTCAGGTTTTTTTGGAGAGCCTGAAGTCCAAATGACTACATCGTCAGCAAATAAAGCAATTTTGGTTTCTGAAGTTTTTATTATTGATGGAAGGTCATTTATATATATGTTAAAGAGTGTTGTGCTCAGAACAGCACCTTGTGGAAGTCCTCTGTGTGTTTGTTTATATTTGGAAATGTATGTATTATATTTTGTGGCACAAAATCTTTGTGAAATAAACTGAGTTATCCATTTAAGCATGTTACTTTTCACACCTATTGATTGCAACTTCTCAATTAATTTGTTTCTCCAGACTGAGTCATATGCTGATTTAAAATCAATGAATACTGCTAAGGTATCCTCCTTTCTATTGAAAGCTTCCTTGATGTCTTGGCTTAGTAGGAGTACATTTTCACTTGTACTATGATTCTGTCTGAAGCCGGTCTGTGAACTATTAATTAAGTTGTAATATTCTAGGAACCAGTTAAGTCTAGATGCCACCATTCTTTCCATCACTTTTGCAACAACACTGGTCAAAGATATTGGCCTGAAACTATTAATATTGTTTGAGGGTTTGTTTTTC
This sequence comes from Tenodera sinensis, assembly GCA_030765045.1. NCBI lineage: Eukaryota > Metazoa > Arthropoda > Insecta > Mantodea > Mantidae > Tenodera > Tenodera sinensis. Next base: position 76,181,470 of record CM060968.1, read on the forward strand.
TTTAAAATCGGGATGATAATGGCTTTTTTCCAGTCGGAAGGCACAGTCATTCTCCAACACGTGTTATACAGCTTAAGTAGGATTTCTTTTCCTTTCCTGCCAAGGTGTTTAATAAACTCTGGGTGGATCTTGTCAGGTCCTGGAGATTTTTTGTTCTGTAATTGTTCTATTGCTAAATCCAGTTCTGTTTCGTTAAAATCCTGAATAAAAATATCATTTCGTATATCTTTTGGCTTATTAGTTTCTCTGATAGTTTTTTGGATAGTCTTATCTTGTTTTTTATACGCTTGGGGTATTCTTTGTGACTGAGCATAAAACTTGTTAAGGGATTCTGCTATTTCCCTATCTGTAGTTAAGCTTTTGTTATTATGTTTTAATGGTTCAGTTGTATTTTTTGATAATTTTGTTTTATTAAGGAATTTGTATATTTTATTTCCATCTTTCCTATAGTCCATATGTTCTATAAAATTTGTGAAACTGGCCCTCTTTGCTGTAATTAATTCTTTCTTAAAAATGGCTGCTTTTCTTCTCCAGTTTTGTACATCTTCTGGACACTTGGTTCTTTCGGCTTTGACTCTTGCTATATTTCTTTCGTGTTTTAACTTAAAAATGGAGACCAAAAGTAGCTATATTTCTTTAACTTTCCTTTGGGGATATGTGTTTTGGCTGCTGTCAATAATATTTCACAAATTTTTTTATTCATTTCATCTGTTGACTTGAACTCTGATTCTAACAGTATATTACACTTCCCTTCTATCTCATTTTGGAAACTGGACCAATCTGCTTTTTTAAAATTCCAAGAAGTTTTAATTTTTGGTTTGTTACTTTTATTTATTAGACCTCTTATGGAGTTTATGGTGATTCTGTGGCCTGAACCTGGGTCTTCTATTATTTCTCTTTTTGTGTTGTCAATAATGTCAGATGACACCATCAGAAGATCAGGATTTGTACCTGAACCATTATAATGAAGGTAAGTGGGTGGATCATTTGGATTAAATATTAATTCCATTGTTGATGAGTTTAATAGGTCTTCTATGACTCTTCCTGCTGAATTTATATCTCTGTAGCCCCACCTAGGGGAGTGTGCATTAAAATCACCTATTAAAATACTTTTGGGTTCTATGGGAATAGAATTTAGATCTAGTGTATTTTCTGGAGGATTGTAGATACTGTGAATTCTATAGTGGTAGTTACTTTTCCATACTTCAATTTTAACTATTTCTGATTTATCTTGTTCTTCCATTGTTTTTTTTATTTGGATAGTAGCTTTCATATTCCTTTTAATTCCTGTAAGAATACCACTTGCTATTTGACGAGCCTTTGGAAGTATATGTGTAGTGTACTGATCCATTTCAAAGTATATTTCCTGTTCTTCTGATATATTGGCTTCTTGTACTGTGAAGACATCTATATCTTGGTCTTTTAATGCTCTCGTTGATGTAATAGAAAGAATTTATCCTCTTCTATTGTTATCATGTTCAAAGCATTAGCATAGGCAACACCAAACAAATTATTTACATGGTAATTATTTAAGAGGTAGAACTGGAACTTAAAAATTCAATGCCACAACTGGGATTTGAACCACAGACCTTCCGCTTGCCGGGCGGACGCTCTAACCACTGAGCTATTGTGACAAACTGCCAGAATGGCATTAAATTCTCAAGCCAGTTCTTATTTCTCCTGGTAAACCATTCTGGCAGTTTGTCACAATAGCTCAGTGGTTAGAGCATCTGCCCGGCAAGCGGAAGGTCTGTGGTTCAAATCCCAGTTGTGGCATTGAATTTTTAAGTTCCAGTTCTACCTCTTAAACTTTGCCCACACACGGCTTGTGTGTTTAAAAACACCAACAGTAAGTTTGTTGGCATAAATAAATAATGGTAATTATTGTTTATTTATGCCAACAAACTTACTGTTAGTGTTTTTGAACACACAAGCCATGTGTGGGCAAGAAATGCGAACTTTTTTGAGAATTCAATATCATTCTGGCAGGTTGTCACAGTAGCTTAATGGTTAGAGCACCCACCTGGTAAGTGGAGGGTCTGTGGTTCAAATCTCAGCTGTGGCATTGAATTTGTAAGTTTTGTAAGTTCCAGTTCTACCTCTCAAATTATTTAGATTTGGAGAAAACTTACATTCTTGTTTTTTTGTAGCTGTTTGTCTTTCTGTGAGCATCTTTTTGCAGATCGTGCCACCCTGAATGCAGGTCTATAAGTTCCATTATGCAATGAGGTAAAGCTGTGTAGGAATTCTGGCCCTCTCAAAATATTACACATTCATGTGCAACTAAATTAGCACTTTCATTAATAGTCGATTTTACTTTGCATATGTTGTAAAACAAGGCTGACATAATTTGTCTGCGATTTCTGTCTACTAATCTGGTACATAACTTCACCAACTAAATAAATAACTGTGTCAGTACTTCTTAAACTACTTGCCATGACGTAAATAAACATTTATAATGTTTAAACCAAAAAGGTAAGTTCATTAATAACACTACACAACACTTATATTTTACTGGAACCTATTTCAAAGGCTTGACTTTCCTTCATTATCAGCTGGACATCGACTGTTGTGGATGGCAATGTTTTCTCTGAGGTCTCCTCTGGTGGTGGTTCAAGGAACTTGCTGAGAATCTCTCTCAGGGATGTTGAAATTGAATACTTTTTTCTATTTTTCAAAATGAAGATTTCTTCCCATATGGACAGCTCTTGTTTCGCCATTACATGTTTTAGGAACTTCGATTCTGGGTTTACGTTGTGGTTTTCTGTCCAAAAATGGTTCACAAATGCTGATTTTTCCAACTGCTTGTTTTCTACATTTCTAAAGTGTTCCTTGAATCTTATTTCTAAATTTCTTATGAGTTTTCCTGTATACATTTTATTACAGTCACTGTATTCAATTTGTAAATGCCAGATTTTTTACTTTCTGTACTGGTAAGTAGGAGAAGTATTGTATTCCACCCAAAAATTCGATGTCGAGATTTCACCGGAAATATATGTTTTGAGACCCCTGAATTTAAAAAAAAAGATTTTTAGAAAAAGGTGTGTGTGTGTGTGCGTGTGCGTGCGCGTGCGCGCGTTTTTTTTTTTTTTTTTTTTTTTTTTTTTTTTTTTTTTTTTTTTTTTCAATAACACTCTTTATTGAAATTAGGCAGCATGCCCCATTACAAAGTAATATTACATGCATTAATTTCACTCAATTGTTTTGTGCTTTGCTTGATCACTTTAATATTCCACAGTTTTAGTAATTGTTACTGATGTTTGGTAAACTCGTATCTTCTCTTTTTTCACTGTATAGTTCATTTCTCACAGTTCTAGTGCGATGCAGAATTCTTTGAAAGCCTTCAAATGCTTTGCTACTAATTGATGTGTAGTGACTGGCCAGCTGCCTCCATTCTTCTTAATATCTTCTTTCAGCTTTATTCGTTGTTTTTGTGTTTCTTGACATTCATAAATTATATGTTGTACTGTTTGTTGTCCTTTATTACAGGGACATGTGGGGTCATCTATTATTTTGAATTTGTGCAGGTATGATTTGGTCTTTCCGTGTCCTGTTATTAATGCTGTAAAACAGGGGGCAATTGGTAGTTTTAATTTCAGTCTTTCTTTGACGGAGGGAAAAAACGACTTTGTTATAGGTCCTTTTGTAGTTTGGTCCCACCTATTCTGCCACTGTTGTACTATTCTTTCATTAATTTGTGATATAATGGTAGATTTAGGTATCTTGTCATAAATAATTTGGGTTCCATCGTCTTGTGCTGCTTGTTTTGCTATTTTGTCTGCCAGCTCGTTTCCTGGAATTCCTACATGTGCTTTAACCCAATTGAATTGAATTTTCCATTGTTTCTGACTTAATGTTTTGACTGTTTCATGTATTTCTGTAGCTATGGAATGATGCTTTCTATTATTATTTAGAAGTGCCAGAGTTACTTGACTGTCGGTGTGAACTGTCACAGATCTTTCTTCTATTGATACAGTGTGTTTTTCAATTTCTTTTAGAGCTTGAAGAATAGCTATCTGCTCGGCCTGGTTATTTGAGCAGTTCTCGTGTAACTTGTATTTTAATGACCTGATTAAATCTTCATTCTTGAATATTGCTGCTCCTGCTCCAATTTTATCTTGCATTTTGCTGCCGTCAGTGCAGATCTCAAAGTGTGTTATTTCATCTGCATTTTCCTTTAGCTTGATTTTAATTTTATTTGCAGGGTGTTGCCATTTACTTAGCCCCACTGGTGAATCATAAGTTCCCTTGTCTTTTATCGCCTTGTACACGTCCGCTTTTCCTTCGATGATTATTGTTATTGGTTCCACTCCAGCTACTATACAAGATGCATCGTATGATATTGTTCTGTATGCTTTCGATATCTTTGTTAATCAATCTTTGGACCCTTTGTAATTTCACTATGTTCTTTGTTTTCTTTGCTGCCTCTCCCCACACCGGTGCTCCATATGTAAGAATTGGTACTATTGCACCTTTGTATATTGTGCTTAATGCTTTATGGCCTAAGCCCCATTGTAGTTTTGCTATTTTTCCCAGTGCGTGTGTTATGCTTGTTGCCATTTCAGTTATATGATTTATATGTCGATCAAACGTGAAGTTTTTATCTATGTAGATTCCTAGGTATTTCATTTCCTGTACTTGTTCCATCCTCTTGTTATTTATGTAGACATTAATTTCCTCATTTCCTGTTCTTTTCTTTGTGACTAGCATAACTTTTGATTTTTGTTCATTAAATTTTAGTTTATTTTGTTCTGCCCATTTCTCAATTTTCTTTGTATCCTCATTAGCATATGCTTCAGCTTCCTCCACGCTTTTACCTTTTGTCAATATTAGTAGGTCATCAGCGAATGCTATTACTTTTGTTTTTGGAGTGAATTCGATGTTTAAGAGGGTGTTGTACAAAATATTCCAATATCCCGGCCCGCTGCAGGATCCTTGTGGGCAGCCTTTTTTCATCTCCTTTTCTTTTTTGTAATCTGTTGTCTGCAGTATTGCTACTCTATTATTGAAATAATTCTGTGATAGCATATATAAGTTCCTGGGGCTTCTAAGATCCTTAAGATTTTTAAGTATGCTGGGCCACCATGCAGCGTCGAATGCTCCTTTGACATCTAAACTGGTCATCACAATGTATTTATGCTCTTTGATGTTTTTATCTACGAATTCTTTCATTGCCATTACAGCGTCTATTGTATTTCTTTGAGGTATGAATCCATACTGATTCTCATTCATGAGATTATTCGAATGTATGTGGTGGAGAATTCTATCAATTAAAAGTTTTTCCAATACTTTGCCTGCTACATTTATTAAGCTAATGGGTCTGTACTTAGACACTTGTGTTGTGTTTTCTTTTCCTGGCTTTATTACTGGAATTATTATTGATCTTTTCCAAATTGATGGGAATTTCCCCTTTCTAAGACACTGGTTGTAGATCTCCGTATAAAATATAGGGTATCGTCTGTATGCTCTTAATATTATATCACTAGTCAAGCCGTCTTCTCCTGGTGCCTTCCTAGGATTGAACCCTTCGATCACTTCTAACATTTCTTCTTGAGTAAATTCGATGTCATCGGTGTAATCTATGATTTCCTTGGCTTGTTGTCTAATTGCTTTCTGATGTGTGCTGTCGTCGAGCTCGTCATCATCTGGTATGAAGTTTTTAAGCATTAAGTGGAGTGTACTCTTCATATCGGTTGTATAAGATCTATCTTCATTCTGGAGTGTTGAATATGTGGCTGGTCTTTTAGTCTTTCCAGCTGATATTTTGTATGCCCCATTCCATGGGTTAGATCCTTCTTCTATAGAACAGAAGTTTTTCCAGGAAGTGATTCGTCCTAAATTTAAGGTGCCTTGGTATTCTCTTTTCCCTGCCATGTATTTTATTTTTCTCTCTTGTCGCATTTCCTCATTGTTTATGGTTCGTTGGTATCTACGTCTGAGTGCATTTACTCTCTTTCTTAAGATTCCCAATTCTGTAGTCCACCATGGTACTGATTTTCCTTTGGTGTTGTTATTTGATCCTTTGTTAATTCTGAAAGACCTTTTGCTTGCTTCGCTTATACAGTTCATACTTAGCGTCACACCTTGCTCAACATCAAAGGACTTCTTGACTTTTTCTGCTTGTGTGTGTGTGTGGGTGGGGGTGGGTGTGTGGGTGTGTGTGGGGAGAGAGAGAGACAGCATAACTCAAAAACGAAAAGTAGGTTAAAAACACAAAGATTTTGAAGAAAATAGCCCCACCCTAAACTACCCTATAGATGGAAACTTTTTCGAAAATTTTGATTTTCTTGAAAATGGCTCTAACAATTTTGAGTAAAATGTCATATGTTTGAGATATTTTTATGACAAATGAAATGTATATTTTGAATTTTCTGGCTATAGCTCCTGTAGTCTCATTTACTCTGGACAACTTTTGCATAACTGGTAAACCGTTAGAGATAGACCAAATCATACTATACAAAAAATGTATATCTTGATAAAACACACGGTTTATGTCCAGATAAATTTTCTTGTAGGTTAAACCATTTCGGAGATATTCCTTGTTATGTGTGTGAGTTTCAGAAAACTTAAAACTTTCGTGAAATGGAAATCGTTGTTCATTTTTTTTATATGTTAAGTGTGCAAAGAGGACGGAATCTCAAAGCTTTAAAACATTTGACTATCGCACAAAGCCTACTGTATTCTAATATTCCCCTTGCATCTACAAGGAAATAAGCAATAGGATAATTTGTACAAATGTTTATCTGAACTAACACGAAGAAGATATAGGAATAAGAGTTTGAAGGAATGATTAGTACAAGAGTAGAGAAAATCATGTGAGTGCAACACATCAGATTTTTATTGGGTGAGATGGCATCTTTGATGCTTGAGTTCAGTACATTTTTTATGGAGTAGTGGTTCACTGGTGCTAGCTGAATTCTTTGCTCTTTAAAAACTTTTTTGAATTTTTCGAAGGCCCAAGGATGCAATGTGAATTTTTTTAATGTCATTTTTGCTTCTGCTGCTGTGAGTGTTGTAGTTTCTTTTAGTAACTTTTTTGTTTCTGCTTGTTTCACTTTTTTGTCTACTAATGATTTGGGGAAGCATTTTTTTTGTACTATTTCAATTATTTTGCAATATTCTGCTTTGCGTTCTTCTGTTGGAAGGGGTATGTTTACCATCTTATTAATTTACTTACCTTTGTGGTTTAAATTGATTTTTACAAAACTGTTTTCAAACTTCCAAAGAAAGAAGGTATTTATAATGTTACCAATGGAAACTGAGGTTCAACTTAGGGTGGACAGTATGGCAGTAGTGGAGCACATGCATAAACAGGAATAAGCAAAATGACATAACTTCTTGGCCATTGCAGCATGGTTCCTCTTCAATTTCAGCCAAATAGGTATTAAAATCCTTAAAAAAAACAAAGAAAGAAAAATACTTGTGGTGTGTGTCAAGAAATACGACATTCGAAAAATAAGGACCCTAATAAGCACGCTAATTAAAATTTACGTATACTGTTTATATCACATATAGGATTATAGAAAGTATTGTGGTCTAGTTTATAATGATAAAAAATAAAAATATGAAAATAATAAAAGGCATTGAGTTATACAGAATGTTGAGTTATCCAGAGTCGAGTTATCGGGGCTCTACTGTATTCAAATAAGTTTCTTGATGGTTTTAGGGGAGGTTCAATAATTTCTAGCAGTTCGAGGCCATGAAGTTTTGGCTTGTAGTCTTGGTCTTCTACCTTTATATCAGCAAGGTTCCGTCTTTTCATTATTCTTATAACAGGTTTTCAGTTTTCCAGAAGACCTTTCAGACATCTAGAATCTAGTTCTTTAAAATAAGTAATGATCATGGGAAGTGCTTTTGCTTTGGATATAGCTTGAAGTATAGTTAGAAGGTAATTATTATTTATTTATGCCAACAAACTTACTGTTGGTGTTTTTATTTAAACTCACAAGCCATGTGTGGGCAATGTTTGAGAGGTAGAACTGGAACTTAAAAATTCAATGCAACAGCTGGGATTTGAACCACAGACCTTCCACTTACCACGTGGGTGCTCAAACCATTAAGCTACTGTGACAACCTGCCAGAATAACATTGAATTCTCAAACCAGTTCGTATTTTTCCCAGTAAACCACAAAGGCAGTCTCATGTCAGAGACAATTACCCCAATGGTGACTTATGTACTATTGCAAGTACTTTATGTCCCAGGATTAATAACCTTCAGATGGTAATTATTATTTATTTATGCCATCACACTTACTGTCTTTTTTTTGTGCAATTAATGCCAATTTGAACTACAGGTTAGGTTTCATTGAAAAGTATCAAAAGTTTGTGCCACTAAATTAAAGCATTTAATTATGAATCTAATTAGATAAACTTTCTAACTATATTTTGAGAGGTAGAACTAGAACTTAAAAATTCAATGCCACAGCTGAGATTTGAACCACAGACCCTCCACTTATCAGGTGGGTGCTCAAACCATTAAGCTACTGTGACAACCCGCCAGAATAACATTGAATTCTCAAACCAGTTTGTATTTTTCAAAGTAAACCACAAAGGCAGTCTCACGTCAGAGACAATTACCCCAATGGTGACTTACTATTGCAAGTACTTTATGTCCCAGGATTAAATAACCTTCAGATGGTAATTATTATTTATTTATGCCAACATATTTACTGTCAGTGTTTTTAAACATACAAGCCATGTGTGGGCAATGTTTGAGAGATAGAACTGGAACTTAAAAGTTCAATGCCACAGCTGGGATTTGAACCACAGACCCTCTGCTTAGCAGGCGAGTACTCTAACCATTAAGCTACTGTGACAACCTGTGGATTACCCGGTAGAAATACGAGCTGCTTAGGTTTGCTGTGGTTCTCCTCATCGTAAGGGATAAAACAAGTATAGCTGAAACCATTAGCAATGTCCTAACTGCCATCTCTTATTCTTTCTTGGAGGCATTTGGAATACACAATATAATAGGCTTTAGCTGGTTTAAAAAAATTACTGTCTTTTATATCTGGTGCAGCTTTTATCGGAGCGGTGTTTCAATTTTGGATGTTGAGGCTCTTATTTCTCTTAGGGTGTGGTAACGTATGGAATGAAAAAATCACAGGATGTTTCTTCACCACAATGTATTATTTTATTAACACTTTTTCTATATTTTACATTAAAATAAATCCTCTTAGCACCGTTTTAAATGATTTAAGTCTTTCCATTTTTTTAAAAAGTGGAACAAATGCTTGATGAAAGTCTGGTAAACGTTCTACAATGTTCACATGTTACCTCAACATGTCTGTTCACCTTGAATATACACACGCTAGTGGGAAGAGTCTGACGTCACCTCAAGTGATACTGCCTTTTTTATCCATCTGCTCATGCGTCCATCACATAGTTCCTTCTTGTTAGGGAGGTGATCCCTAACCATTCTCCCTTCGCTTTTGTTATGGAATACATATAATTCTAATATTTATACATATATATTAAACTTAAATATAGAAATATTTATGACGTCTTTAAACAAACTTAGTTGTTCGTAACAATGAACATCATTAACACATTTTCGTCATTTAACCATCTCATACCAACATCAAAAAACAAATTACACTCTTAACAAATATTCACATAAACGATTTTCTTTTGGGGTCTTCTAATATTCTGTCTCATGTCCAAGTGCTTAAATTTGGACCCTTACTACACTGGCTTTTAATTTATATGAGATTGTATATTTGCAGCTTTATGCTTCAGTGCTCATGAAGGATCCAGTGACTGTTTGTAAGGCCAAGAGCATCTTAGAAAAGGCTTTATCTCAGGGAGAAACGTACCTGCCTGCAGTGTATCTCCTAGCTGAAATATATGAGCAGGTTAGTACTGATAACTGAGTCCTACATTTAATATACTTCTGTCAAGTGTTTGTCTTCAACTAGACCTAAGATGGTAAGAAATCAAACTAGGGTCATTTGAAAATAATTTTTGTTTTTAGATTTATTAAGAAAAAAAAAAATATATATATATATATATATATTGTATTATTAAGATTTTTCTCACTGTCTACCAATATGAGTGTATTATGAGTGAAATATTTTAAATTAAAATGTCTCAAATGGAAAGAGTTGGCCAGATTATGTACATAAATTTTCTGAATTTAGGCATTATTAGAGAAAAATATTTTGGATTGAAGTTCCAAATACTTAAATCTTTCTACAATAATTAACAATATCTTAGAGACTATAAGCTTCACTTATCTTAATGTTTGCTGCAAGTTCTTGAAATTCAAAACAAACTAGTTTCACAATAGTTCTGTTGCATTATAGGTGCCACTTTTGTTTATACTGGTTGCCATCATAACAAGTGCTAAATCAATTATTATTCTGTGTGTTCCCAACCACTGAAAACAAAACAAATTTGTTAATAGAATCAATTGGCAGTATTTCAAAATTCATTGCATGGTCCTTATTTTTCAAAATGAACATCTTTTCCCAAACCATCAAATCTATGAGTCCATTTAATTATTGTAATAATTTAACCTCTGGATTTATTTCATGGTTAAATGACCAAAAATGATCTGACACAGCTAATTTATATTTATATTTCTAAAATGTTCCTTCATTCTGGTTTCCAAATGTTTGGTTTTACTAATATGAACCCTGCCACAATCCAAACAACTAAGTTGATCAATACCAGATTTTTATAATCTGGAGTTAATTTCCTTTTTAGAAAAATTCATCATAGTTTTATATTAAATTTATTTTGACTAATCAAAGTTATCCCATGTTCTTTAACAAATTTTAAAGAAGTAAACTTTTTAAAAATACAATCATCTTTTATTTTCTTGAGGGTAGAAACTTCTTTAACAGCTTTTTGATATTTAAATTTTTCTATCTTTTTCTATAAATGCCAAACTTGAATGTATTGTTATGTTTTATTGTTTTTAAATCTAGGAATAGAAGGCAATCATTACTTTGTTTCCAAAGTGGATTTTATGGCTTTATCTTGTAAATTTTAAGGCATCATTGCTTCAATCTACTATATCCATCTTGTACCTGCAACAAAATGTGTAATAAAAGTATTCCTACAAATGTTTATGCTAATTAAGTAGAATTACAGCAGACACAAAATTTAATGGTGGCTGATAGCTGACCACTTCATAATGTGATTATTCTCTTTCCTGTTGCACAAATAAATTTTGTGGGTGTCTGTGCCATGGCGTAGTGGGCTAGGACATCATGCTGTGGTTCGCTGCCATGGAATGTGGCCCGGGTTCAATCTCACCCCTGGGGATGCCGATTTTAAGTTCTGGGTATAAGACCAGTGTCCACTCAATAGCATGAGAAAATTGAAAGAGCTTGTGATAGGTAAGTGACCCTGGTCATGAAAGCCAACTTTCCGACTCGGGGTGTCGAGATGCTGACCACATCTCCTGCCTCTATCGGTTGGATGATCGCCCACCTCTACCTTGCGTATGTGGACATGAGGTCGGTAGTCGGGTTGGCAGGCCCTGGTCTGATATGGACTGTAGTGCCACGGGTTTAACTTTTTTAACTAAATGATATTTATATCACCAGCTTTACCGTGTGATTTCACAGCGTGTTTAAATATACTACACCGCAAGGCATGGCAAGCCTCTCCTTGGAGCTTCAGCTCCTCCTGCCACCTGCCATTAAATTTTGTTTTTGCTATAGTTAGAGGAATAAGCTTCTCTAAGAATGTCCTGCAAACGAGCAGGTAGAAAAAGTTATGTGAAATCAACCTTCACATTAATAAGCCTGAGGTCTGAGTTTGTAGTTGCACTAGCAATAAAGTTGTGTAATCTTATTTGGTTTTACTTCTTTTGCCATATAAAATTTGGGGAGTTTTGGGTATTTATCAGCATTTTCATATGTTGCCATTTTATGTTTGCCTTAATACATTAGCAGAGAAATCATTGAAATGGAATGTTATTTCAGGAGATGGCTCTTGAATCTGCCATTGCGCTACTGGAGAAGCAGGTAGAGCTCCAGCCTACATGCAAATTGCACCAGATGTTAGGAGATCTCCTTGCTCGTGTTCATGAAGAAGAAAAGGCTCTTGATCACTACAGCATAGCTCTGAAGTAAGTGGAATAGTAGCAACATCTCAGTCTTGTCACACTACAATTATTACCATTACCTACACATATTACCTCCTCACTAGTTTTATTATGATTTCTTCCTTTTTTCTCTACTACACATAGTAAGTAGAAGTATTGCATTCCACCCAAAAATTTGATATCTAGATTTCACTGGAAATATATATTTTTGCACCACCTGAATCTAAAAAAGACATTATTAAAAAATGTCTTTAGGTGTGCGTCTGTGAACAGCATAATTCAAAAATAAAAGATTGGTTAAACACCAAACTTGGTTGACAGGTAGAATCAGGACTGAAAACATTCATTGCCATAATCAGGATTTGAACCATGGATCTTCCGCTTCACGTGTTGCTGCTCTAACCACTGTGCTACCATCAGTATGACATCAAATTCCCCAACTGATTTTTATTTTCCCAGTAGACCACTGTGGAATCTCACATTTGAGATAAGTACCCCAAGGGCGACATACAATCATAAGTACTTTATGTCCCAGGTTTAAATAAACTTTAAATGGTAATAGTTATTTTATGCCAATCAATTTAGTGCTGGTATTTTTAAACCTACAAGCTGTGTGTGGTAGCTCAGTGGTTAGAGTAGCTGCGCATGATGTGGAAGAGCTGTGGTTCAAAACCTGGCTATGGTTCACCAAACTTCTGGGCCGTTACTGGATTTACACTTTGGTATTTACCGATGGTTCCCAGTTGGGGGAGCTACAGGATGTAGTTTCGTATGTAACTGAGGTACACATGTACGGCCTCCGGACTTCAGTTCTGTTTTTACTGTCAAGCTGTTTGCCATATTTTATTTCTTACTTTTTATCTCTAGCTCAGTTCCTAGAAATTTTATCATTTGCTCAGATTCTCTGAGTGCTATCCAGGCCCTGCAGCAGTTTCTCGGCATCTCAGCTTTAATTGTAAAAATTCAGACACTTAAGAGGTAGAACTGGAACTTAAAAATTCAATGCCACAACTGGGATTTGAACCACAGACCTTCCAGTTCTACCTCTTAAACTTTGCCCACACACGGCTTGTGTGTTTAAAAACACCAACAGTAAGTTTGTTGGCATAAATAAATAATAATTATTCAGACGCTTGTTTCCCAATTACTCTCACACGGATACCAGTTTGGTTTTACATGGACCCCAGGCCATGTGGGTATTACTGGCAATGAGGAGGCAGATGCAACTGGCAAGTCTGCATGCCGTTTGCTGGAATTATCCACATGGACACTGTCTCTTAGAGATGTGCAGCAGTACTTCCGTCACCATCTTTTCTCGGTTTGGCAGCAATCTTAGGAGGCATTAACTGGCACTTAATTGCAGATGATCAAAGACACCGTAGATCCCTGGCTGACATCTTGCAGGGATTCTCGTAGGTTAGAAGTTATTTTAACACACTTACGAATAGGTCACACCTGCACCACTCACGGACATCTGTTGCGTTGCAACCAGGCCCCAAGGTGTCCCACATGCAACGTCCAACTCTCTGTGTCAAAAGTTTTCCTAGATTACGTTATGCTCAAGAGTGCCAGTCCCTCTATCTTCATTCCATGTATCATCAGTGCCACTGCCTGCGATGCCATATGTAGTAAAAGTGGGCATTAAACACTACAAAAAAATACTAGGCCTACCAGATCCGGACAATAAGAGGTTGTTGATTGAATCTTAAGTTCATGAAGTCATTTAAATGAATTTTTCTTGACACAAGCTAAACAACAATTATAAAAACAAAATGAACAATCTTACCGTATCTGTTTGCATATACATAAATACCAGCTGTCTTTCTTTATTGGTAAACAGTGTTATCACACTGTTGGAAAACAATTCCTCATGGTGTCTTCTCAATGAAACAAGTATGCCTTTTTCCACTGATAGAAGGGCTAGGTTCTCAGCTGAATTTGTCCTTGTTGCCCATAAATAAGATTTTATTCGTTTCAAGGCTGAAACCTTTCAAGGCTGGGTAGGAACTTTTCTCCAGCCAAGATTATTCCTTATCCTACCCAGAGTCTGGAAGTGTGAATGAAATTGTTGTTGTTAGCTAATGCTGGATTTCTGACAATGAAGTCATTATTCCTCTTGCTCTCTAATATTTTTCACAGATATTGAAGAGACTTAGCAGTAAATGTAACCGCTTTTTAGAGAGCACCATATTTTTATGTTTTGGCGGTCTCATCGCTTTCTCACAACCCCCAGAATGTCTGGAGGACCACACCTGTCGTTGGTTTACGGGTCTTACCGACCTGACCGGGAGAATTATCAAAATAAATTCACCGACCATATCCTCTGGATACCAATCAGAGGACGTATTACATGCCATGACAGGTCAGCATGTTAGGGGTTAAGGTGTGACAAACCAGTGAAAATTATATTTTGCCATTATCAAAATTATTGTACGGGTTGACAACCATGAGTACATACATTCAAATTATCGTACAGGCTAGCAACCCTGAGTTGTCCCAAAGCGACAAACTAAGCAACAAGGATGACACCACGTTCCAGCAGTCAGCATCAGGTTGAGAATGGGAGCAAACCAAACATGTCCCATTTTTAACAAGTGATGTCTCAGTAAATACCTACATATTGTCACAGAACAGACCAGTGGTCGCAAAATCTTATCAAATTAGGCATTTATTTGACTTTTTGTTTTTCAGTTCCCTGTATTTTTTCATGCACACACATTCCCATAGATGTGTTTTAAAAGTTCCTTTTTTGGATTCAGGGAGTCCCAGGACAAATTTCTAGCAAAGTCTCACTATCAAATGGGGGAGTGAGTAGTGTTTAAGGGCATATTGACAACTAGGTCATTTGGGCCTACGTCAAGCAATATAAACAGTAAAACTCAAAAGCTCATAAGTTTCTAAGGTAAAAGGTTAAAAACAAAGAAATGTAGAACAGAGAAAATTTAAAAACAGGTAAAAGCATGACAGTGCTAAATAAAACACTAAAAGAAATGGAAGGAAATGTCCCAAGCTGATGGATTGGTGCTCATGAGCATATCTTGGAGAATCAAGGAAGACATTGGACATGGAGAGCAGTTCCGCACATGTGTTTTTCTTTTGTTGTTTAACGACGCTGTCAATTGCTAGGATCACATCATCGTCGCTGGTGTGCCGGAATTTTGTCCCGCAGGAGTTCATTTACATGCCAGTAAATCTACTGAAATGGAGCTGTCATTTTTAAGCACACTTAAAAACCATCAGTCTGGGCCGAATTTGAACGTGCAACCTTGGGATCAGTAGGCCAGTGTCTAACCGACTGAGCCACCCAGACCGACTCTGCACATATGGACAGACAAGGGCTGGGTCACCATGCAACAGATGGCCATAAGTGGCACACTTGTGACCTCAGCCTGCTCAATCTCTATAGGACGTCATTCAGGACTGTACAGTGTCCTTGATTGTCCACAACCCTTCCCATGATTGCTGCCAGGCACAAAGTAACGCAGTACATCCAGTCTCAATATCAAATTTTGGGCAGAATATGACATCTATGTGTATGTGGCAAGTGATTCTTAGAGAAGCATCCTTCATGACTTCAAACACATAGAGGGAACATTTGTCATGTGCCTATGAGCTTATACATGCTTTGTAGAGTATTACAGCTCAAATTTATGAATGGAATATATAATTACTTAAACACTGTGTCCTACTAGACAAAATTTTAATAAAAACTGTACGTGTATAACTGCATGACTTTCTCAGCCCATTATCATTTATTACTTTCTCTGCCACATGTGCATATTTTTTGACATAGTCTCCAAATCAGTTTAGGCACTTGTCGTATCATGATATGGGTTTGAATATTCCCTCCTGGTAAAAATCCTGTCCTTGCGTATTCAGTCACATTGTGAGGTATTTCACCTTCTCATCTGAAGTAAACAGTCAGTCTTCTAGGGACTCTTTCAAGTGAGGAAAAAGGTGAAATAGCTTGGAGCGTGGTCCAAGGTGCAAGGACAGTGGTTAATTTCAACAGCAACTGTGCTGCTTTCTGTTGGAATCTCCACTAGGATACTTTGACGGTACCGCCACTGATAATGTCTGCCGTAGTCGCAGACAAAATGTCTGGGAAGAAGAAGAAGCCCAGTAGACCACGGCCCATAAGCCCAGAATATATTGTTTCTAGTATTGACACCGGCCGTGAAAGCCTTAGAATCACAGTGGTTAATGTTCCAGTAGTCTTCTGGGCTGTAAGAGGCAGGTGGTGTCACCTTAAACTGCTTTGTCTATGGAGAGGTGTGTTTCCACTCCTCTGACAACTGCTTACTGCTGGGGAAAGCTTCTGTAGGAATAATTTATACAAAAAAAGTTTGGGTAGAGATAGTCGTGTGAATGTAACATCTTTCATGCTTGATAATTTATTATGAATTCTTTACCAGTACCTCTGTCCTGTTTTGTATAAAAGCAAGTGACACCTACACATGCACTTCCAAAGTCCCTTTTTCTTTCCTTTCTTTTTTATCACAGGCTGCTTCTTATGTAATCTTAAATGTATTCTGTAAAATGTTGATTAATGTTCTAATTTGTTCTTACTTTAGAATCTTGTTGCTTCACTGTTAACAGCTTCAATTTTCCTTATATAATGTTGATTAATGTATTTCCATTTATCCTGAGTTAGTTTTTAATAACTTACACTGTTGGTTATGATTGACATTTTCTGCTTAATAGCACATTATGACAAACAGTTTACTTTCCATGCTTATTAAATGATGAAATTAAGAAATTCTTACCAATTCTTGAAATTGTGAATGTGTGTGTGTGAATTAAAACGAGAAAAGAAAAAGAAAACCTAAAGTTAACCACTGTTAAACAATAACTAACCCCACAGTGCAACAGCTCTATCCAGGCCAAGGTTAACCAACCTTGGTTGGTTAAACACCAAACTTGGTTGAGAGGTAGAATCAGGACTGAAAAAATTCAATGCCATGGCCAGGATTTGAACCATGGATCTTCCGCTTTACGCCCGGCTGGGAGAAAACTCCTTTCTGTGCTTGCAGTACTGGAAGGAAATGTTAAAATCAGTTCCATAGGCACAGGCTTGTGAGTCCTAGGGCAATCAGATAAAGAAGTAAAAAAGAAAGAATTAATAGTAAGTATGAATAATGATTATTTTTTCCTTGAACTGATATGTTCAATTTCTTCTCCAGCTTAGATCCAAATAACCGAAGAGCTCTGGAAGGAATGCATAGAATAGATACTTCAACAAGCAAGCTGGATGCTTCATATTACATGGCAGTTGGTGGCGAAGAAGAAGGTGCTGATACAACATATGAACGAATAGCAGACTCTGAAAATGAGGTATTTTAAGTTTCTGATGTTACTGATAAAGGATTCCTATTTAGTGAGATTCTAAGGCTTTCAGTTGAGATTACTAGTAGCATGTCTGGATGTGAAACCCAATATTTCAGCTGCAATAAAACTTGCAGTTCACTTTTTTCTTTTCTCCTCCTCCCCTCCTGCCAATCCAACCATGTTGAAAATGACTTGAAAGCATTTTTAAGCTGTAAGTTCAGCCTGTCAATCATAAATATATGTTGTTAGCTAATGCTGGATTTCTGACAACGAAGTCATTAATCCTCTTGCTCTCCAATATTTTTCACTGATGGATGGGGCATTAGAAGTGGCCAGGCATATTTGAAGGTGGTCTCGATCCATTTCCTCTTGCAAATCACATAGAGGGTGAAGAATATATCCCAATTCTGTTTAAATGTTTTGCCAGACAATCACGTCCTGTAATCAACCTGAAGGTTGCAACTGCTGTTTTTTGAGGGTACTCAGGAATCACTGTTTGAATGTTTGGTAGTTCCCATCTTTTATTCTTTGATTTTTCATAGTAATATTGAGACAGAATATTGACTAATAGAAAATTGTTCATGTAAATATTTTTGTAAGAGTGTGTAAATTTTTAATTCTTTTAATTTGGGTGTATCAGGGGCTTATTTCTTTTGATAATACTCAAAATAGACAATGTCTTCTCGTCACTTTGAATTCAACCAATGAGAACTGTTGCGCGGATGAATACATAAGAATGGCGGTGTTGCGTCAGAGACGCTCAGGACTAGATTCATTAGCGTCTGTGACTTCAAAGTGTAAGGACGTATAATTGTTGATGGCGTGTGAATATGTGAATTACACCAAAACTTTTAAACAGCATGGACGCTATCCAATTTTAAGAGTTGTTAACTAATTGCTTTGTGAAAAGAAGTGTAGATGAACGAATAAATGTGTTTCTAATAAAAGTACGTTGGTTTATGCATTCCATTCTACGACCACATCCCCTGCAAAGAAGAGTGGCGTCTGCTCTAACAAACTTTCCACCTTTTAGCAAAAACAGTGCTCCATTTGCTGCTATATTCACGCTAATATATGTGTAAAGAATCTTTTAATAAATCCCCGCCACAAATGGCGCCCAACGTGGGGCGCGAATTTAGAATGGAATGCAAAATTACAAGAATAAAGTGCTAACATCAAAAAGGACGCTATCCCATCGTGCAGGAAAAAGACGCCATTGAACATCGTTTGATATCAACGATCCGTCAAAACATCGATACACGGAGAATCAACGTGGGAAAAACACCGGAGATCATCTGGCGAAGCCAACTACCCAGGAGACGTAAAAAAAAAACTGGACGAAGAACCAGCAGAAAAAAAAGTAGGATCAAAACTTTTTATTTTTTTTTACGTACATTTGATTTCCATGTTATTGAGAAACGGCAAAGTAACAGGACTTTCAACATTAAGTGAATTAGATAAAGGAATTGAAATGTCGCGAAAAGAGATAGAAATAGGAGTGGGGGAAGGGGCAGATAGGCCTAGTTATCAGGAAGGATCAGAAGGTGCGGAACAGGCGGAAATAAGCAAAGACCAAAGGTTAATGATGATGATGTTTGAAAGACTAGAACAAAGTTTAGGTCAGAAAATGAAACAAAATAACATAGAATTGAAACAGGATATAGAACAAAGTTTAGGTCAGAAAATGAAACAAAATAACATAGAATTGAAACAGGATATAGAACAAAGTTTAGGTCAGAAAATGAAACAAAATAACATAGAATTGAAACAGGATATAGAACAAAGTTTAGGTCAGAAAATGAAACAAAATAATGCAGAATTAAAACAGGACATGGAACAGAATAGGGCAGAATTAAAACATGACATAGAACAAAGTTTAGGTCAGAGTATAGGTCAGAAACTGGAACAGAATAAGGAAGAGATAGGTCAGAAAATGGAGGAAGTGAGAAAAGACTTAGAACAGAAAATAGAATTAGGAAGACAGGAGTGTAAAGAAAATATGAAAGTAATGGAAACTAATTTAAAATTAGTACATAAAAACTTAAATGAAACAAAGGAAGCCTTAGAAGCTAGGATAGAAATTGTAGGAGATAGGATGGGAAAGATAGAATCAGAGATGAGGGAGAATAAAATTGTGTTAGAAGAAGAAATTGCTAGATGTAGGGATGAAATAACAGAATGTAATACAAGTGTAGACTGTAAGATAACAAATGTAAAAGCAGAAATAACTGAGGAATTAAGGAAAGAGATTGAGGTAGTAAAGAAAGACATTATTAATGAAACTGTAGAACAAATTGTAATTCCTAAAATTAAGACAATGAATGATGTGATGCTTTCACAACAGGATGCTATAAATGATATGAAACAAAGCCACTTAGAAATAAAGAATGATTTAAAATCAATTTGTGAAGAAATGAAAAAAGGGAAAGAAAATTTGGCTAATGTAAATGATGTTGTGAAGGCATTACAAAGACAAGATGATTTAGATGTAAGTAATGTACAAGATGAGAGTTACTTGAGTAATGTACAAAATGTTGACTCACCATACAGAGAAAGAGGTTCACAACCAAACAATGACACAACACATAACGCATGTTACACCAACAGCATATTACATGAAATCACACCACCTACATTTGACGAGGAGAAGGGAGACGATCCAAAACTCTTTGTTAAAGAGATGGAAGAATACTTTAAAGTGAAAAGGATACCAAACGAGCTTAGGATGATGATAGTTAAGAAAAGCTTAAAAAACAAGGCATTAGAATGGCTCAGGTTAACACTAGCTGGTCATGAGTCTTATAGCTCATTCAGAAATTTATTCCTATCAAGATATTGGGGCCCAGCTAAACAAAACCAAACTAGGGTAGAGCTAGCGACAGGTAGGTACGATCCAACCAAAGGGTTGTCGCTAGTAGATTACTTTATGAAAGTAGCCAACAAAGGAAAGCTATTAGACCCCAACTTGTCGGAGGCAGAACTAATTGCCAGCATAACAAGACATTTCCCAGACACAGTGAGAACAGGATTAATTGTTGCGAGGCCAGTAGATTTTGCAGATATGATAGAACTGCTGACAGCCTTCGAAACACAAAATGGTCGGCCTAACGAGCATAGACATAGGAACGGTCACCCAAACTCACCCATCCTAAACCGGAACACGGCTACGAACAACCAGAGCGAAGGAGAACATACAAATACTAGGAGTACCCACGAAAGGGGGAGAGGGGCACACCATTTCCCACAACCACATAATCATGGCGAGAGGATGGAGAACACAAGACAGCGGTACCATGACACGATACCGAGGGGTGAATCGAGACACCAAACATATACATATGATCGTGGAAGACCAGGAGACCATGCCCATCAAGTGAATCACATACGATTCAGTAGGGAACACTCGAACAACCACAGACCGTCACATGACAGAGGTTCACGCCAAAGGGGCAGAGAACAATGGTACACTAACAACACAAGACAGGAAGTAGAAGAAGATGTGCCAAATAGTGCAGATGCTGCACAAAATACAGAAACAACCACCACCAACACTCAGGGAAATTACAACAACTAAGTTCGTCCCAACCGAGTGGATGACAAACAACAATATCTCAGCAACTTACAATTGACATCGACACCATGATGGCTACACGAAGAGAGAGATGGAACCACTGGTCATAACGAAACAGCTGGGTGACCACACGTATGAGCTACAGAATACAAATGGCAAGTTGGTAGGAAGATACCATAAAAATAAATTGAAGCCATACAAGGAAAGAACCAAATAGCCTTCGTCAACAAATGTGTAAGGCAGGAGTAGCAGAGATGAAAGAAGATAACAATTTTTGATTGGTTACTTATAGAAAATTATATTCAAAATAGGGATTACAACAAGGAAGAAAATCAACATAGTCATTGGCTATATCGACCACAAAGAGCATTGTCAACAAAGACAGATGAGGACACTGATTGTCATTAAATAAATGAATCATAGCGACGGAAGATAATATGTTTTTGACATAAGGATGTCAGGGACAAAAATAAAAATGAATCCATTATGATGAAAAAGATATAATATTTCGACACAAAGATGTCGAGAGTAAATTGAGAAGAAAAATAATACAATTACAGAATGATTGTAAGTATAGAAGTTTTCTCTTATAAAAATAAGAGACAAAGAAATGACAATTAGTGAAGTGAGGAAAACCATAATCAGAAAAACAATGCCCATGAATTGAGATGAATATAGCCAATGCTAAGCTCGAAGAAATGTTGAACCAAACAACAATGAATAATAACCCAATCAAGAAAGTTAGTACCATTAGTAACATCAGAGTTTAAGAACCGACTCAATAACCTGCCTATACATAAGCTTATAAGACAAAGAAGGCAAAGAACTGAATAAAATATTGCCATAAACATGATCATAATCATTAGCTCAAAATTTGTATCCTGTTTTTCTCTCCTCATAGCAAAGAATACAAGTCAAAAACCACATGAAACACTTAAATTGTGTTTGTGTCAATGTCAAATGTACAATAACTGAGTATGTGTTGTATAAGAACTGAATATGTGTTGTACAATAACTGAATATGTATTGTATGATAACTGGATATATTGTGTAATAACTGAATACGTTGAGTAATAACTAAATGGTTTATGCCAAAACTGAATGTGTATTGTGTAGTAACCGAATATGTGAAACTTATAAAGACATGTTGTATTATGTCAAAACAAAGGACAAAGACAAACAGTGAAGAAGACTGTAAAGGAAAAAAAAATATATTGTACAAAGTGATTGAATCATAGAAGTAGGGAGAAGTGTTGTATTGTGTTTCAAGATTGTAAATAAGGTGACAATTTGAAAAACAAAACAAGGGGCATGTGAGACAGAATATTGACTAATAGAAAATTGTTCATGTAAATATTTTTGTAAGAGTGTGTAAATTTTTAATTCTTTTAATTTGGGTGTATCAGGGGCTTATTTCTTTTGATAATACTCAAAATAGACAATGTCTTCTCGTCACTTTGAATTCAACCAATGAGAACTGTTGCGCGGATGAATACATAAGAATGGCGGTGTTGCGTCAGAGACGCTCAGGACTAGATTCATTAGCGTCTGTGACTTCAAAGTGTAAGGACGTATAATTGTTGATGGCGTGTGAATATGTGAATTACACCAAAACTTTTAAACAGCATGGACGCTATCCAATTTTAAGAGTTGTTAACTAATTGCTTTGTGAAAAGAAGTGTAGATGAACGAATAAATGTGTTTCTAATAAAAGTACGTTGGTTTATGCATTCCATTCTACGACCACATCCCCTGCAAAGAAGAGTGGCGTCTGCTCTAACAAACTTTCCACCTTTTAGCAAAAACAGTGCTCCATTTGCTGCTATATTCACGCTAATATATGTGTAAAGAATCTTTTAATAAATCCCCGCCACAATATTTTGCAACAATTTTTTTGAATTCAGAGTTGACTAATCTTTTAGCTGCATAAAGTGGTAGATTAACTATAGATTTTTGTACACCGCTGGTACCCTTTTTTGCAAGAAAATCAGCTTTCTCATTACCACTCAGTCCACAGTGAGCCGGTATCTATTGGAAGACTAGGTGTTTTTGAAGTGCTGTTAGATTGCTAAGCATCTTCCAACATTCTATAATAGTTTGGTTTTTTGGTGACAACTTGGAAGTAATTGCTATAATTGCTGCCCTGGAATCTGAGAGAATAACTGCTTGCTGAAAATGTGAAATTCTGTACAAAAGATTTTGTAGGGCCATTCGAATTGCTTCAATTTCTCCATCAAAGTTTGTAGTTCCATAACTTAAAGATTTGTAATAGGAAAAGAGGTGACATGTGACTCCAGCACCTGCTCCATCTTGGTTTGATGTCTAATGTATGTGTTGGATTGACTTTAGATATGAAGTTTTCCTTTGAATTAGGAAGGTGTACATCCTTCTTAATGTCTTGAATTTTGGAAAGAAAGCTCTCCTGAGTCTTTAGTGTATGTGTAAAATTTCTCTTGTGCCATGTATTGAATGGGAGTCTGATCAACTTTTCGTGTTGAAGAAGAGCCGCTTTTTCCATTTCATATTCAATGGGGTATTGGTTGGTTAGTATTTCCATAGCTGCTATTGGTGTGGTTTTGATAGCACCTGTAATTAATCTCAGACTTTGGTTTTGAAAGATTTGAATTTTTTTTGTGATTGCTGTTACAAGAACTTCGCTGCAGTAAGTAAATAATGGTTTGATATATACATTGTATGTTGTGTTAAGCGTTGCTCTGGAACATCCCCACTTCATTCCTGTTAGACGTTTTAACAGTGAAAGGCGCCTCTCTGCTCTTTGTATTACATTTTCTATTTGTTTGGTCCATGTAAGTTTGGTATCAAATGTAACTCCTAAATACTTTGCTTCCTTTGTTTCTGGTAATTGTTGACCCTCAAAATTTAGTTTTATTTTTAGTGGTTTTTTTCTTAGTGAAAAGATTTGTTAGTTTGATTTTGTTGTATTAACAGTCATTAAATTTTCTTTGGTCCACCTCTGTAAGTTGGTTAAGGATTGTTGCATGGTTTTTTCTAGTTCTGTACTTTTGCTTTTTTGACCGAATCACAGCGGTATAACTGTTTCATCTAAAATGGAGGAAATGTCATTTACATATGTGCTGGCCTATCACAGCACAACAGCGTCCCTCAGAGGCACATGAGGGGAAGGTCGGTGGATCTAAATATCATCTATTTAGTCCTCCCGGCTAGGTCCGATGGACCCGTTGACCAACGATAGGTGTGGTCCCCCTTGCAAAATGGGGGTTTAAGTCGGGTGATGTAACTGCCACATTGTAAAACTGGTGCCCGTTAAGAAAACAGTTACATGAAAGCCACTATGCTAATGGCTTCATTGCCAGATGCAAGGCACTAGAAAACAACAACAACAACAACTTTTGCTTTTTGGTTTTGAAATCCACATTACTAAATCATCAGCAAATAGTGAACATTCACGCCTGATTCTTGTATTTGTTGTGGTAGATCATTAATAAATATATTAAAAAGTGTAGTGCTGAGCACTGCACCTTGTGGTAAGCCACGGTGCACTTATTATTTATTTATGCCAACAAACTTACTGTTGGTGTTTTTAAACACACAAGCCGTGTGTGGGCAAAGTTTAAGAGGTAGAACTGGAACTTAAAAATTCAATGCCACAACTGGGATTTGAACCACAGACCTTCCGCTTGCCGGGCGGACGCTCTAACCACTGAGCTATTGTGACAAACTGCCAGAATGGCATTAAATTCTCAAGCCAGTTCGTATTTCTCCTGGGATATAAAGTACTTACAATAGTAAGTCACCATTGGGGTACTTGTTTCTGATGTGAGACTGCCTTTGTGGTTTACCAGGAGAAATACGAACTGGCTTGAGAATTTAATGCCATTCTGGCAGTTTGTCACAATAGCTCAGTGGTTAGAGCGTCTGCCCGGCAAGCGGAAGGTCTGTGGTTCAAATCCCAGTTGTGGCATTGAATTTTTAAGTTCCAGTTCTACCTCTTACACGGTGTACTTGTTTATATTTAGATATATTTCTTCCATATCTGGTTGCAATAAAGCGTTGTGTTAGGAAATGATATAGCCATGAAAACATTGGACCTTGTATCCCTATTTTTTTTACTTTCTTTAGTAGTTTTGTTCTGCATATAGAATCATAAATATATAAAGATCTGCATTCTTATGTCCTGATGCCATGAGTCTATATCAGGACTATAAGTCTGCATAAATCCCTTTATTTACATTTATTCTACAATAATTATTAACAAGCTATTTTTGCAGATAACTTAAAATAAATAACCTACATAACTAAGGAAAAATTGAAGCTAATAACTGTGAAGCAACATACTCTAAATTAGAAACTAAAAGCTCTACTTATCTTATTAATGTTGCAAGGTGGTATACTGCTGACTATAGTTTCAAGTTGCATCCAACTTATTTGAGAATACCACCTTGCAATGTTAAGATAAGTGGAGCTTTTAGTTTCTTATTTGTTTTTAATTTAGAATCTACATAACATTTGTGGTCATGTTATGTCACTAAGTATTTAATTTTTGCTAATTCTTAAACATTTTATGCAAGTGTTTTGCAAAACAATGTTATCCAGTAAAACTCATTAATGTATTGTCTAAATGTGTGTTACAGGGTGAGGCTGACGAAAGTGAGACTGAAGCAGTTTGGTCAGACATGGATCTGGAGCTAAACAGCCAGTGAGATGTTCCCAAATGGAAACAGACTGATGTGTATGCTGGAGAAGATCATAAATTATTTGCTAAGGTGAGCTTTAGAATTCTTATTAAGATAATTTCATCCCATTTCTTACATTTCCTTTATGAATTTGATTGTTTTTAACATGCTTTTACTAACTTCACCTGCATGTATGTAATGGAATCTACCAACTTAGAGTTGTCTGATTGACTGGAAAATTTGCACACATGTCAAGGGCCGATGACAGTACAATAACAATACAGAATTTTTACCAACTTGGAGTCATCTGATTGACTTGAAAATATGCAACAATATCATAACTTTGCCCTAATGTCCTGACCAGGATCATCAGGAAGCACTAATTACTTAGCTAAATTTATCAATTGTAACGTTATCGTGACTTTGGGCGCCAGTTGTAACGGGTTGGGTGCCGGATTTAGGTAGGCATGAGAGGATGTTTCTCAGGCGCAAGGTTAGATGACAACACAACACAGACTTTTACTAAGTTTATTCTTCACCACTTCATTTGCCTCGAAGTGCCCACCTGAGCAAGTTTCTGGAGTTTCGTTCTAAGATTGCTATTTGCTTTACTTTACACTAATCACTGTCGCATTTCATACCTCGACGTTTCTTTTTGGCGCAACGCTATACTTATTCAGCGGTACGAGGTTTACTCTCCTAGGAACATCGCAACACAGACCCAACTGTCAGCTTCTACGTTTTTCTCTTTATATTTCACCCCCGCACTTTCTCTCTAGTCCCGTTATGGAGGAGGGGTGTATTTTCCCCAGCTGTGTCCTTGGACCTCTGGCAACCATCTCTCCGTGCTAGTTGACAAAAGATTGTTTGTCCCCTTCCCTTCAGAAATTGGCTCAGGTCAACCTACTTCCAAGAGGCAGCTTCATTGCACAATACCAAGTTATACTTATATCTAAAATCTTATATTTATGTACATTCTTAATCTAAAATTACAAATATATACATAGAAGTTCCCGTCTCAAATGCGCCGGATTTTCTAACAAGAAAACAGGAAGAACTTTGAGAGGTTTCTCCTTTTTTCTTGATTACCAAATTCTATTTTCCTCCGAAGTCCTGACTTCAACTTACCTTACACATGAGAATTTCCACTTCCTCGTAGCATACCTTTACTTTCAATTAGCTACCTGTCTTGGACTTTCACCTTCTTCCTTTACACTATCACACATATAGGTCACTGACACAGGTTCTCCTTGTCTACCTGGCCAAACGTAAACACAAGGGTTCAATGTCTTCCAGGGTCCCTCAATTCTTAACCAGTGTTTCACATAATGACATTGTGTACTTCTAATCTAATCACACTTACGAGCTACTAATTTTACATTTTTTTTTTTTTTTTTTTTTTTTTTTTTAATTCTTAAACCAGTGTTTCACATAATGACATTTTGCACTGCTAATCTAATCACACTTACGAGCTACTAATTTTACACTTATTTCTACCTATCTTCACCTATATCCGTCCAAGTTTACCATTGTTCCTTCATCTGTCTTTGTAAACTTATATACCTCTTCGCACGTATTTTAAAACCATTATTAAATTTTTTTTTTTTTTTTTCAAATATCGCTCATTACTGTTTCCTGCCTCTTCAGTCTCCCTTTGACACGTAATTACATCCAATTTACAATTACTGTATGATACAGTTTACACTTTTAATATTTCTGTAATTTCTGTCATAGCCGTAATCAATCTATAATTTCCTTCAATTTGTCATTTCATAAGTACTACAACGAGTTATAACGTTCCAGCAATTAGGACTCTGATCCGGTTTTAGCATTTTTCTTCCTTTCTCGCCTTGTGCGTCGCTTTGCATTGGTCTACTTTTGTTTTTATCTAGGTTTATTTATTTTCATGGTCAACTTTATCATTTTTATCTCAACATACTTTTCGGCAGCGTCTACATCAATTGTTCTTTTATTAGTTCGCGCATGTCAACATCTTTTCGGCAGCCTCTACTTCAATTATCCTTTCTTAAGTTCGCGCATCTCAGCTTACTTTTCGGCAGCATCTACATAAATTGTTCTTTTATAAGTTCGCGCCCACTGTGTTAATGAATTTGATCTCCACTATTCTATCGGTTCGAATCCCCTTTTGTTTCATCTATTCCACGGTCAACTTTTTTTTTTTTTTTTTTTTTTTTCCTCGGCCTCTTTTCACGCTGGGTACTTAAGTCAATTTTTTTTAAGTCATTTAGTAAAGTAGGTAAATAAATGTTTCCTTGGTACTCTACTGTTTTCAATCCCGCAACTTGGTTCATTGACCGTAAATACAGCAGGTTCGGTTGTCCGTCGTCCCTTTTATGCCTTGGTGTGGTCACAATGAGGACCGTGGCTGTCCGCCTGCCCCTTATCTTTCGCAACGATCTTTACTGCGCGTTTCACAAATGACTGTTGGTTTCCTGTATCAATATGGATTTCCCTTTTCTTTTTCATCTTATGATTTCCCTCGTCTTTGTCGGCTTTCTTTTTCACTCGTTCCGCGGCCAATTTCCTAAACATTAATTTTATCTTGCTTTGTGTAGTCGCATCCCAGTACATATTGATAAACATTTGCTTGGAACGCTCGTAAAAGCAATTTTCTCCCAAAATAAGCTTTAACCACGTCGGAGATCTGTTTCTCAGTCCCTTCCGTACAACAAACATTTTGAGCTTTTTCGTTATATTCTCTTTCTCGAAATAGTGGTATAAGTTGGTAAGGAATTGCTTCTGATTTATGGCATTAGACTCGTCAAAAATGGGAACAGACACTTCATTCAGTAATTGCCCATATTGACTAAGACTATTTCCTGTATTAGATGGGTTCACGTGGAAGGAGCTAGGTGTTACATTCTCCTTCTGTTTTGAACGGTTATCTACCTCTAGTTGAGCTGACAGCTGTCTCACATTCTTTTCCTTAAGTTCACTAATTTCTAGTCCCTCAGCTGCTAATTCAGCGTGTACTACTTGTAAAGTTTCATTTACCTCCCCATGCACTGCGTTCTTAATAGCTATTTGCTCATCTGTCAGCATTTTCATAGTTTCTACATTTTTTCTTTCACATGTCTCTTTCATACCTTCTAAATTGTCGTCCACGTTAACTTGAAAAGAATTTAACCCTTTCTGGATTTCAGAAATGCTCACCTGCCGTATATTTAATTGTTCCCTCATTCTCTCCTCAAATTCCTGGTACTTGAGATCTAAATGTTCTTTCAACTTTGATTCTTGGGTCCTAAATCCTTCGTCTAAGAGTTCTTTAACTTGACCACTAATTTTACTCTCCAACCTCTCACCCATTTCGTTTAGTTCTTTAACCTGACCACTAATTTTACTTTCCAACCTATCACACATCTCGTATAGTTCTTTAACCTGACCACTAATTTTACTCTCCAACCTACATTTCGTCTATTTTTTCCAAGAGTATCTTCAAGTAATCTCCCGAAGTATTCCCTACCATGTCGCTGCTCCCAGCACTGTTTCCTTTATTCTGTTCTAACGACTCCATTTTGGTATTTCTACTTAACTTTCCGCTACGAAGGAGGATCTATTTAAAATTTACCCTATCCTAATCTTCCCCGCTCAGTCATACAGTATATAATATCCTCTCATTCTTGCACACATTTATTTTCATGCATCTACTATTATAACTATCATATATATTGTCTTTACATAGGATTGTTTTTAAAACTCTGACCTTTCGGCGACTTGCGTTGCTAGGTTGATGTGGTCGTCCTCTGATGTTGATTGTCTCGCTTGTTGAAACAGCACCTGTTGCGCCTTTCCTCCAAGGTCTTGAGGATGTTTCTTGTCGCTTGTGATGTTACTTGGTCGTCTCCTTTTCGCGTCCACGGCGTCTACTGCTGTCCCTGGGTTGAAGTTCACTCTCTTCCTACGCGTCGATTTATTCTCGCCGAGTCAACTGCTTCCATCGGCGATCCTCTGGTTGTCATCCTTTGTCGAGCCGCCACATTGGGATGCCATTTGTAACGGGGATGTAACGTTGGGCGCCAGTTGTAACGGGTTGGGTGCCAGATTTAGGTAGGCATGAGAGGATGTTTCTCAGGCGCGAGGTTAGATGACAACACAACACAGACTTTTACTAAGTTTATTCTTCACCACTTCATTTGCCTCGAAGTGCCGACCTGAGCAAGTTTTTGGAGTTTCATTCTAAGATTGCTATTTGCTTTACTTTACACTAATCACTGTCGCATTTCATACCTCGACATTTCTTTTTGGCGCGAAGCTATACTTATTCAGCGGTACGAGGTTTACTCTCCTAGGAACATCGCAACACAGACCCAACTGTCAGCTTCTACGTTTTTCTCTTTATATTTCACCCCCGCACTTTCTCTCTAGTCCCGTTATGGAGGAGGGGTGTATTTTCCCCAGCTGTGTCCTTGGACCTCTGGCAACCATCTCTCCGTGCTAGTTGACAAAAGATTGTTTGTCCCCTTCCCTTCAGAAATTGGCTCAGGTCAACCTACTTCCAAGAGGCAGCTTCATTGCACAATACCAAGTTATACTTATATCTAAAATCTTATATTTATGTACATTCTTAATCTAAAATTACAAATATATACATAGAAGTTCCCGTCTCACAATGTAATGAAATTGTTTGACTTAATTTTCACCAACATAGTCGTCTGATCGACTTGCAAATTTGCACACGTGTCAAGGGCCAATGACAATGCAATAATATCAAGACTTTTTCATAATGTCCTGACCAGGATCATCAGGATAAAAGGAATGATTAAGCTAAATTACCAATGTAACAGAATCCTACAACATAATCTTCAACTTAGTTGTCTGATTCACTTGAAAATTTGCACACATATCAAGGGTCAATGACAGTACAATAATGTGATAACTAGGGCCCGGATTTTTAGGTTCTTAAAATTAACTTTTAGTTATTTTTGTATCTTAAAAAAGTTTTTTTTAGTTCTTTAACCTCCTGAAATAGTTTTTATATTATTGTTTATTAATTTTATTATTGTCCTCTTTTTTATAGCAATGTTGCTAATATGTCCTATAGATCCTTTGTGCTGCTCAAAATGCTATTTTTGGCCAGAGGGCACCTGGAAAATATGGAAATAAAATTATAGTTTATACGCTATGTTCATTATAACAGGTGTTTAATCCTTACCTGCGTTCCAGCATTCGAGAACAGATCGTACAGGTTCTGCTGTATGGTATGTTTATCTGCACAGCACCTAGCCGCTTAATGCGACTTTATCTGTGCAGTATAGAAGATGTTAATATTTGCTCAAACTTTTGTGTCTGTGGGCATGGTTTCTTTCGCTTTTGGCAGATTTAGCAAAATATTACTTTGCCATCTGTGGTGAAATTCAGATCGTTTCCTATCCACTGACGAATCAACCACCTTCGAGATGAGCTGACTTTAGGCATAATACTAGCTCCTTAAATTACCTGCCTAATCTAAGGAAAATTGGCTTCTAACGATGTAGCAATTGTATGCATTAACAATACACAATAACCGACTGAACATAACGGTTACTGTTTTTAAACTTGAGTTTATGGTGTGTTCTCCTAATGACCCCTTTCACCTCGACAACAGTCCCCACATTTCTTGCTTGCAAGAATACAGAGCTTGGTCCCACACAGCTAAATACAAGTCAGTTGCCTCTTGCATTACTGTCACTACTCCTCTAAGTGAAAAGACGTAGCAAAGATGTAACAATCAAAGTCCATTCATAATTTCATAAACATTTTATTTTCCCATTTTAAAATAAGGTTGTCTTTTTTCATTTTAAAATAAATAGGAGATTTAGCCTCTTTTAGGTTTTAAAGTCTCATTTAGCCATTTTTAGGTTTTATAAGATTCAAGCATTTGACTTCGATGATCATGAAACAGATAATTAAATTAAACCACTGCAGTTAACTATCAAGGAACAAAATAGTTAAAAAACTAATAATCCCTAATAATCTGGGCCCTAGTGATAACTCTGTCCTAATGTCCTTACCAAATCATTGTGATAAAAAGTTGTTAGCTAATGCTGGATTTCTGACAATGAAGTCATTAATCCTCTTGCTCTCCAATATTTTTCACTGATGGATGGGGCACTAGAAGTGGCCGAGCCTATTTGAAGGTGGTCTCGGTCCGTTTCCTCTTACACATCACATAGAGGACAGATTAGTGAAGAATATATCCCAATTCTGTTTAAATGTTTTGCCAGACAATCATGTCCTGTAATAAACCTGAAGGTTGCAACTGCTGTTTTTCGAGGATACTCAGGAATTACTGTTTGAATGTTTGGTAGTTCCCATCTTTTATTCTTTGATTTTTCATAGTAATAATTTTTTTGAATTCAGAGTTGACTGATCTTTTAGCTGCATAAAATGGTAGTTTAACTATAGATTTCTGTACACTGCTGGTACCCTTTTTTGCAAGCAAATCAGCTTTCTCATTACCACTCAGTCCACAGTGAGCTGGTGTGTTTTTGAAGTGCTGTTAAATGGGTCAGGATTTTCCAACATTCTATAATTGTTTGGTTTTTTGGTGACAACTTGGAAGTAATTGCTATAATTGCTGCCCTGGAATCTGAGAGAATAACTGCTTGCTGAAAATGTGAAATTCTGTACAAAAGATTGTGTAGGGCCATTCAAATTGCTCCATTGCTGGGATAAAAAGTTGACTAAGCTAAGTTTATAGAAAATAATATAATTATGAGAGATTTCACTAAGGCACTTTTCTACATGTACCTTAATTTCATTGTAGGTAGCTATCATTTATTTAGAACATGAAGTATTCAGTAATTCCTTGCCGAGTATTTTTAATCCTACCACACACACTTTAATAAACAAAATAAAACATTTGAATGTATCTCTGCTGAGCACTAACATTTGAAGTCACTGTTTCTTTGTGTGTTCCAGAAGCTCTTCAGAATGAAAGTGCTCACAAGATTAAGTTTGCTGAATGAAGCAGACAGAATTACCAGACATTGCTTATGCATTACAAAGAAGTTTGCATTGGATATTGCAAAGAAGCAGTGTTGATGCTGTTCTTCCATCTAGAATGCTACATGATCACCTTTGTTGTTGCCATTATTGTTACAAATGAATGAGGAACAGCAGTGCTGATAACAGATCTCAAATAGTCCTCTCATATAAAATCATGTTACAAATTCAAGCTTTTGCTAATGTGTATCAGTAACTTATTGTGCTGAAGTAATCATGTATATATTTTTATTACATAAGGCTGATTTATTTTGTCGTGTGTTTCAAGTGTGTAGCTCTCCATTAATGTGATTGCCAATTTAATTTAATTATTGACACTCTCCAATAAGTGTGTTTTGGTATAATATTTTCATTTAGAATAGTCAGCTCAAGGTCACGTCTGTTAGCTCTCCATGCATCTCCTCCACAGCATCACCTGTGCAATTGCCTGCCCTCTCTCCTTTCCCTACTAGGTATAACAAACCAAGAGCAACAATGTTCAATTCTTGTGGCACCGTAACTTAAACCATAGACAACTTGCTACTAATTCTAATGAATGTATGTGCAATTTAAATGCACTTTTGTTTAGTAACTCTGTTTATTTCTTGGGGGATATTCTTCAGGAGAACTAAAGGATGGTCCTGGGGTCTCAATGTCAGTAACTGCAATCTATTGGCTTCATTACTTAGCCTTATAAGTTTTGTTACAATTTCAGGGCTAAATGAAAACATTTTTTAAAGTTGTGATATGCCATTTAATAGAACAGATTCTGATGAACACTTTACACTATCATTTCATTCAAAATGTCTGCCTTTAAACACCTTGGCCAGTCATCTATAGCAGCACGTATGACATTTATGTCTAAATCCACCACTGCTTGTCATGATTTTTTTAGACTTCCAAGATTACTGTGTCTTGAAGAGCTGGTCTTGGTCTCCAAAATGTCCCACAGTTTGTAATCCAGAGGATTCAGGTCCAGGCTGAACAATAGCCAACCTCTGTGACTGATGAACTCTGGTACATTGACCTTGAGCCACTGCTGATATTCCTAACTTTGAAAGATCCAGTGTTCACCATTGAACATTGTCTGGTTAAGAGGTTTCACAACTTTCTCCAGGACTTCCTCTACGTACACATTTACATTAGTTTTTACCCCCTTATCACAGAAATGGACCTCAGTAGCCCCTTGGTACGAGACTCAACCAAATCATCACTAATGTTGGATGATAACCACGAAGAACCCAGGGAGCAACTTGACTGGATTCTTCATGGCTCTGAGCATACATTCTGTTGTTCTGTCTATTGAATTTGTGCTCAATTGTGAACATCTTTTCGTCTGAAAATAAGGATCTGCGATATTGATTTTTGGCATGTCGTCTAAGGAGGTTACGTGATCTTTCCAGTCTAATCTTCAGACAGATGTCCTGTGCATCAGCAAGCTAGAGACACTCATTCTTGACATCTGAAGCTGCTGTGCCATTATTTTTTGTTTCCTAATAGGAACACATTCCCAAACTTTCTTGATCACATCTGGGGTTGAAACAGAGTGCAGTCGGGCAGATCTTGCTTTGTCATCAACACTAGAAAGATGGGTAAATCTTTTAATGATCCGTTAAATCTAAGTGAGATTCCAAGCAGTTTTATCAATCTAAAAGCTTCACTTATCTGAGTAATATTCCACCAAACAACTTGTAATATTACTAAGATAAGTGCAGCTTTTAATTTCTAATTTGTTCTTACTTTACTGTTAATAGCTCTTGTTTTTTAGGCTGGGACATGCCTCTTGCATTCCATTGTAGAATTCTTAAAGTATTGGAATTGTTGTGATGAAATTTGCCTAAAGATGTCCCCACCCGGAGATCCGATTGGGGGACAGTTTTAACTCCGGAATATTTATCTTTAGGACTCATATTCATGTATGTGGCTTTCATGTAACTGTTTTCTTAACGGGCACCAGTTTTACAATGTGGCAGTTACATCACCCGACTTAAACCCCCATTTTGCAAGGAGGACCACACCTATCGTTGGTCAACGGATCCATCGGACCTAGCCGGGAGGACTAAATAGGTGGTATTTAGATCCACCGACCTTCCCCTCATGTGCCTCTGAGGGACGCTCTTGTGCTGTGATAGGCCAGCACATATGTAAATGGCATTTCCTCCATTTTAGATGAAACAGTTATACCGCTGTGATTCGGTCCCCAGAGCCTCATCTGTTAAAAGCAGAGTGCACCACGGGCAATAAAACGCTTGATCATTAAAAAATTTTCTCATTCATACCTACAAGAAATAGAAACAAATGCCAAAGATAAAAAATGGATTACACTACTTTCCAACCCAGATATAATCCCCCAGAGACCAAGGAAAACAGCGGTTGCAGCCTTCCGACTATTGACAAATCACGACTGCTTAGCAAGTCATCTCTACAGAATAGGTATCTCATCCTCACCAATATGTGTCCTGTGTAACGATCCAGGAGAAATGAACGAAGACCGCTTGAAGACCTGTGAAGCATTAAGATCAGAAGAAACTACAGTTCAAAAGTATTGGAAAGCACGAATGGTAATGGCTTCATTGCCAGATGCAAGGCACTAGAAAACAACAACTGTTAATAGCTTCATTATTTCCTTATTTAGTTTTATCAAACTGAAAATCATCCTTGTATCCTTCTTGCACTTGTGTAATATGACAACTGTATGATGAAATGAAGAGGAGTACTGAAAGTTGAATGGGTAAACATTTCAAGGAAGGATGTTGATGCAGTTGCATCAGTCCAGAGCAAATGAGGAAATATTAATATCAGTATTTATATTGGACTAGGTACATGTGTTACACAGAGCTTAGAGATATCTGACAGGTGCCTGCTGCAATCTTTTGTGCATCTCTAAAAATATATTTACCTGTGCGTTACAATTCTGAAGAAACTTAAAGGAAATATATACATTATGAATTATTCCTTTAGACTGCCATCTGATATCACACTTATTTTAACTAAAGGAACTCAGTTTAACCCAATATCATTTACTATCACAGGCACAGTGATATTGTTGTCCCTTTCTGCAAGAACATGCAGCTCAAAGAAAGTGCTGGTAGAGTGGGGTTGATGCATGTGTGCCCTTTAAGAAGGAAATGTGACCTTGAGGTGCCTATTCTGAGTGAAGATTACTGTAATCAGGTTGGTTGTTCATGACCATGTCTTGAGGCTGTAGCAGTACATAAACATGTAAATAAAATATCAACATACAATGAATTTAGATCAAATACAAGCTGACCATTTTTAAAATATTTGCTGCACCTTTATTTTGCAATATGATATATATCTCATGTTGCTACATAGTATCTAGCTTTACCTATGCACTTTTA
Organism: Tenodera sinensis; assembly: GCA_030765045.1. Taxonomy (NCBI): domain Eukaryota; kingdom Metazoa; phylum Arthropoda; class Insecta; order Mantodea; family Mantidae; genus Tenodera; species Tenodera sinensis. The sequence continues at coordinate 76,217,428 of CM060968.1, forward strand.
CCAGTGAATTCAAAGTTTTTTAAATTTCATTATTAAGAAAAAATTCTGATGTGTTGCATGCACATGACTTTCTCTACTCTTGTACTAACCATTCTTACAAACTCTTATTCCTATATCTTCTTTGTGTTGTTGTTAGCTCATGCTGGATTTCATACAATGAAGTCATTAATCCTCTTGCTCTTCAATATTTTTCACTGATGGAAGGGGTGCTAGAAGTGGCCGGGCATATTTGAAGGTGGTCTCATTTCCTCTAGCAGATCACATAGAGGAAAGAGTGGTGAAGAATATAAGTATAATAGAAGTATAAGTATATAATATACTATACTTTAGTATATATAATATATGTATAGACTGAGGAGATAGGCTAGTATAGGCTCACATAGGCTACACCAGATCTGTATATAAGTATAGGCTGAGGAGATAGGCTAGTATAGGCTCACATAGGCTACACCAGATCTGTATATAAGTATAGACTGAGGAGATAGGCTAGTATAGGCTCACATAGGCTACACCAGATCTGTATATAAGTATAGACTGAGGAGATAGGCTAGTATAGGCTCACATAGGCTACACCAGATCTGTATATAAGTATAGATTGAGGAGATAGGCTAGCATAGGCTCACAGCAATTCCACATGTGACTAACTGACATTTACACTACATTTTCTTCTTAAAATGTCTAATGGTCAATATAGGTGTAAAAATGTTATTTTAATGACATATGATGACAGAGAATACATTGGCGGTTGTGATAGGGAATATAAAAACCTTAAAAAGTGAAATAATTATTTAATAATGAGCGCTAAACTTTTCGTGACTGACATTTTTGTCAACTGTAGGTCAGTCACGAAAAGTTTAGCGCCCATTATTAAATAATTGTTTCACTTTTTAAGGTTTTTATATTCCCTATCACAACCGCCAATGTATTCTCAGTCATCATATGTCGTTAAAATAACATTTTTACACCTATATTGGCCATTAGACAGACATTTTAAGAAGCAAATGTCAGTCACACGCGGAATTGCTCAGGCTCACATTGGCTACACCAGACATGTATAGGCTGAGGAGATAGGCTAGTATAGGCTCACATAGGCTACACCAGATTTGCATATATGTATAGACTGAGGAGATGGGCTAGTATAGGCTCACATAGGCTACACCAGATCTGTATATAAGTATAGACTGAGGAGATATTTATTTATTCATCCACTGATCATTTTACATGACATGGGATATATCATATATAGCACACTATAATTAATACATAATTGTTATACAAAATACAATAGTACAACCTTGTATCATTTATGTAGTTTACAATGCCATTGGTTATTACAAGATATATCATTAAATATTTACATCTAAATACAATATTCATTATAGTTCAGCAATATTATACAAACATTTATCTATTAGAAATGATTTTAGAGTAGCTTTAAATTTTGAGTCTGTCCTATTTTTAACTGCAGGATTGTCGAAAATGAAGATGGTATATAGTTCGTACGCATTTTTTTTGTATCTTTAATAATCTGTCCATGTTGGTTTTACTCGTTCCCCCCCAAATTTCAATTCCATATGTTAAATGCGGGTAAACAATGCCATAATAAGCTGATTTAAGAATATTAATGTCACCATATTTTGCTAACTGTCTCAATAGGTACAGCCCTGAGTTCATTTTATTACAGAGTATTTCTATGTGTGTATTGTAGGTTAAATCATCTTCTATGTGTACTCCCAATAATTTAAAGCATTTTACTTGTTCTAATGCAATATTGTTAATGTTTATATTATGGTGCTCTCTAAAAAGCGGTTACCATACTGCTATTGCTCTATCAATATATTAAATATTGGAGAGCAAGAGGATTAATGACCTCATTGTCAGAAATCCAGCATTAGCTAACAACATATTCACATTATCTTTCTGAAATGTCATGACTTTTGTCTTCCCTATATTTAATGTTAGCCCATTATTTAGTAAGTACTGTGATATTTCACAGACTGCACTTGTCATTTTTTCTTCTAAACCTTCTCGACCATCATTCCAACATAATATAGATGTATCATCTGCATAAGAGATCACCTCACTGTTCTCCGGTTCAGGTTTATTTATATAGATCAAGAATAGTGTAGGTCCCAGTACTGATCCCTGTGGTACCCCAGACTTTACTATGTTATAGTCCGATTTAACAGTGTGTATAATATCATGCTTTTTCCAGTTTATTTCTGTACATTGGACACGGTTTTTAAGATATGTTGCTAGCAATTTGTTAATTTGTCCTCTAAAACCATAGTGTTCTAATTTTGAAATTAGGTGATCATGAGATACTGAGTCAAACGCTTTGGAGAGGTCTAGATAAATTCGTGCTGTATTTTTAGTCGAATCTTTCAATTCCAACAGTTCATGTACATATTCTGCTATAGCCGTGATGGTTGATAATTTATTTCTAAATCCATGTTGAAAATTATTAAGGATACTGTTAGACTTTAGAAAACTATTTATCCTTGCTATAAGTACTTTCTCATACACTTTGCTGAATACTGACGTCAGTGTGATTGGTCTGCAATTACTAACATTTGTGTTTGAACCTTTTTTATGAATTGGTCGTACCACACTAATTTGTAATATTTCCGGAAATAATCCCTCGTTCATAGAGTAATTGATTAAATATGCCAATATATTCAGCAATTCTTGCTTACAGTGTTTTAGTACTATGGGTGACACGCCGTCCCACCCAGAGGATTGTTGATTTTTAAAACTGCTTATTATTTTGTGTATTTCTTCAGCAGTTGTCACGTGTAGAAACATGCTGTTCATAACAGTTTTATCTTTAGTTACTTTCCTGTCTATATTGCCAATTATAATATTATCATTAGTATTTCAAAAGAAGGTGTTAAATAATTTGCAAATTTCAGAAGGGTCATGTAACATCTGTCCATTTTGGTTCAGGCTTATGTTTGAATGTTTGTCTGTTTGGGGTTTAGCTTGCTTGTTTATAATTTTCCATACTGTTTTTGTAGTATTACTGGAATTCGTTATTTTACTTCGTATTTGTTCTATTTTTAGATTAAGCATTGCTTTCCTGTATTGTTTTTTTAACCTATTATATGTGTTAATGTATGCACTCAGTCTGGTGGTTTGACAGAATTCATACATACTTTTCATTTTATGTTTTAAATGTATTAGTTCAGGTGGCAGAATTAATTTGTCAGCTGCTTCATGCTTAACTGTTCTTTTTGACTGAGGGCATGTCTCGTTGAAATGGAAAGTAAATATTTGCATAAAGGTCTTCCATTTCTCATTTGTATTGCATGCATTATATACTTCGGCCCATTCCTCTTTAGCAAGTGTATATTTAAGGTTATCTAGGTTACATCTTCTTGTATCCCTTATGTACTTATACGTAATGTCTTTCATTTGGCTAAAACAGTTATAAATATCTATAATTTGTCCCCTATGGTCTGACACATGGAATTTATTATTTATTGTCGAAACTTTGTCTTCATTTAGATTTGTTACGTGATCTATTGTGCTGGTTGAGTGATCTGTGATTCTAGTGAGCCCATGAGAAACAATTTTTAGATTGAAGCTATCAAGGATATCTCTTAGATGCACGTTATCCACCTCAATATTAAAGTCGCCTAGGAGTATAACATGCTGATTAAATCCAATTTTGTGTAGCATATTTTCCAAATGAGTTAGGAATTCTTGCATGCTTGAGTTAGGGGATCAGTAAACGCCAATAATGAATACTTTCCCTAATTCTGTGCTTAGTTTTACTGCGGCTACCTCAAAGATCATCTCTACACTTACATTTTCTACCCACTCTATTTACGATAATATCTTTCCTGGCATACATTAAGATACCGCCACTTCTGTGCATTGTACGACAATATTGGGAAGCTAATTCATAATTTACAAGTTTTATTGAGTTTAACTGTTCCATTCTTAAGCCATGTTCTGAAAATACTACGATCTGTGGATTTGTGTCATTTAGAACTGTTTCTAAAATTTCAATTTTATTAGAGATGTACTGTGTGTTTTGGTGGTAAATTCTAAGGGTAGAATTATTGTGCATGCTGTTTTTATCATAGGGTGAACACGAATTTACAATTTGTCACTGAATATTTACATCTAAATAGGCTACTATAGGCTCACATTGGCTACACCAGATCTGTATATAAGTATAGACTGTGGAGATAGGCTAGTATAGGCTGACATAGGCTACACCACATCTGTATAGAAGTATAGACTGAGGAGATAGACTCACATAGGCTACACCAGATTTGTATATAAGTATAGATTGAGGAGAGAGATTAGTATAGGCTCACACAGGTTAGTGCAGATCTGTATATAAGTATAGACTGAGGAGATAGGCTACACCACATCTGTATATAAGTATAGACTGAGGAGATAGGCTAGTATAGGTTCACATAGGCTACACCAGACCTGTATATAAGTATAGACTGAGAAGTTAAGCCGTGTGACGGCTAGATACTGCGGTAAAGACACTCGGGCAGGGGAATCAGCATCCCCGCTCGACTCGAACTGCCTCTGGAGCCTCTAGGCTAGTATAGGCTTACATAGGCTACACCAGATCTGTATATAATTATAGACTGAGGAGATATGCTAGTATAGGCTACACCAGTTCTGTATACAAGTATAGGCTGAGGAGATAGGCTCACATAGGCTACACAAGTTCTGTATATAAGTATAGGCTGAGGAGAGAGATTAGTATAGGCTCACACAGATTACTCCAGATCTATATATAAGTATATACTGAGGAGATAGGCTACTATAGGCTCACACAGGTTACTCCAGATCTGTATATTAGTATAGACTGAGGAGAGAGATTAGTATAGGCTCACACAGATTACTCCAGATCTGTATATAAGTATATACTGATGAGATAGGCTACTATAGGCTCACACAGGTTACTCCAGATCTGTATATAAGTATATACTGAGGAGATAGGCCACTATAGGCTCACACAGGCTACACCAGATCTGTATAGACTGAGGAGATAGGCTAGTATAGGCTCACATAGGCTACCAAGTTCTGTAAATAGCTTTAGGCTGAGGAGATAGGCTAGTATAGGCTTACATAGGCTACACAAGTTCTGTATATAGGTATAGGCTGAGGAAATAGGCTAGTATAGGCTTACATAGGCTACACTAGATCTGTATATAAGTATAGGCTGAAGAGGTAGACTCACATAGGCTACACCAGATCTGTATAGGCTGAGGAGATAGGCTAGTATAGGCTCACATAGGCTACACAAGTTCTGTATATAGGTATAGGCTGAGGAGATAGGCTAGTATAGGCTCACATAGGCTACACAAGTTCTGTATATAGGTATAGGCTGAGGAAATAGGCTAGTATAGGCTTACATAGGCTACACTAGATCTGTATATAAGTATAGACTGAGGAGAGAGATTAGTATAGGCTCACACAGATTACTCCAGATCTGTATATAAGTATAGGCTGAGGAGATAGGCTGGTATACGCTGATGACCTAGAAGTTGAGCGCCCTTAAACCAAACCAAACCAGGTTGGTATAGGCTACACCAGATCTGTATAGACTGAGGAGATAGGCTAGTATAGGCTACACAAGTTCTGTATATAGGTATAGGCTGAGGAAATAGTCTAGTATAGACTTACATAGGCTACACTAGATCTGTATATAAGTATAGACTCAGGAGAGAGATTAGTATAGGCTCACACAGATTACTCCAGATCTGTATATAAGTATAGGCTGAGGAGATAGGCTGGTATAGGCTTCACCAGATCTGTATATAAGTATAGGCTGAGGAGATAGACTCACATAGGCTACACCAGATCTGTATAGGCTGAGGAGATAGGCTAGTATAGGCTCACATAGGCTACACAAGTTCTGTATATAGGTATAGGCTGAGGAGATAGGTTAGTATAGGCTTACATAGGATACACAAGTTCTGTATATAGGTATAGACTGAGGAGACAGGCTAGTATAGGCTCACACAGGTTACTCCAGATCTATATATTAGTATAGACTGAGGAGAGAGATTAGTATAGGCTCACACAGGCTACACCAGATCTGTATATAAGTATAGGCTCAGGAGATAGGCTAGTATAGGCTTCACCAGATCTGTATATAAGTATAGGCTGAGGAGATAGGCTCACATAGCCTACACAAGTTCTGTATATAGGTATAGGCTGAGGAGATAGGCTTACATAGGCTACACTAGATCTGTATATAAGTATAGACTGGGGAGAGAGATTAGTATAGGCTCACACAGATTACTCCAGATCTGTATATAAGTATAGGCTGAGGAGATAGACTCACATAGGCTACACCAGATCTGTATAGGCTGAGGAGATAGGCTAGTAGAGGCTCACATAGGCTACACCAGATCTGTACATAAATATAGACTGAGAAGTTAAGCCGTGTGATGGCTAGGTACTGCAGTAAAGACACTCGGGCAGGGAAATCAGCATCCCCGCTCGACTCGAACTGCCTCTGGAGCCTCTAGGCTAGTATAGGCTCGCATAGGCTACACCAGATCTGTATCTAATTATAGGCTGAGGAGATAGGCTAGTATAGGCTACACCAGTTCTGTATATAAGTATAGACTGAGAAGATAGGTTAGTATAGGCTCACATTGGCTACACCAGTTCTCTATATAAGTATAGACTGAGGAGATAGGCTAGTATAGGCTTAAATATGCTACACAAGTTCTGTATATAACTATAGGCTGAGGTGATAGGCTAGTATAGGTTTACATATGCTACACTAGATCTGTGTATAAGTATAGACTGAGGAGAGAGATTAGTATAGGCTCACACAGATTACTCCAGATCTGTATATAAGTATATAGTGAGGGGATAGGCTGGTATAGGCTCACATAGGCTACACAAGTTCTGTATATAGGTATAGACTGAGGAGATAGGCTAGTATAGGCTCACATAGGCTATACAAGTTCTGTATATAGGTATAGGCTCACATAGGCTACACAAGTTCTGTATATAAGTATAGGCTGAGGAGATAGGCTAGTATAGGCTCACATAGGCTACACAAGTTCTGTATATAGGTATAGGCTGAGGAGATAGGCTAGTATAGGCTCACATAGGCTAGACAAGTTCTGTATATAGGTATAGACTGAGGAGATAGGCTAGTATAGGCTCACATAGGCTACACAAGTTCTGTATATAGGTATAGACTGAGGAGATAGGCTAGTATAGGCTCACATTGGCTACACCAGTTCTGTATATAAGTATAGACTGAGAAGCTAGGTTAGTATAGGCTCACATAGGCTACACAAGTTCTGTATATAAGTATAGGCTGACGAGATAGGCTAGTATAGGCTCACATAGGCTACACAAGTTCTGTATATAGGTATAGGCTGAGGAGATAGGCTAGTATAGGCTCACATAGGCTACACAAGTTCTGTATATAAGTATAGGCTGAGGAGATAGGCTCACATAGGCTACACAAGTTCTGTCTATAGGTATAGGCTGAGGAGATAGGCTAGTATAGGTTCACATAGGCTCAACAAGTTCTGTATATAGGTAAAGGCTGAGGAGATAGGCTAGTATAGGCGCACATAGGCTATACAAGTTCTTTATATAGGTATAGGCTGAGAAGATAGGCTAGTATTGGCTTACATAGGCTACACTAGATCTGTATATAAGTATAGACTGAGGAGAGAGATTATTATAGGCTCATATAGGCTACACCAGATCTGTATAGGTTGAGGAGATATGCTCCTGTAGGCTCACACAGGTTACTCCAGATCTGTATAGACTGAGGAGATAGGCTAGTATAGGCTTCACCAGATCTGCATAGGCTGAGGAGATAGGCTAGTATAGGCTCACTTAGGCTACACAAGTTCTGTATATATGTAGTAATAGGCTGTGGAGATAGGCTACACTAGATCTGTATAGGCTGAGGAAATAGATTCACATAGGCTACACCAGATCTGTATAGGCTGAGGAGATAGGCTAGTATAGGCTCACTTAGGCTACACAGGTTCTGTATATAGGTATAGGCTGAGGAGATAGACTAGTATAGGCTCACATAGGATACACAGGTTCTGTATATAGGTATAGGCTGAGGAGATAGGCTAGTATTGGCTCACATAGGCTACACAGGTTCTGTATATAGGTATAGGCCAGTATAGGCTCACATAGGATACACAAGTTCTGTATATAGGTATAGACTGAGGAGATAGGCTAGTATAGGCTCACATAGGATACACAAGTTCTGTATATAGGTATAGGCTGAGGAGATAGGCTAGTATAGGCTCACATAGGCTACACAAGTTCTGTATAAGTTCTGTATATAGGTATAGGCTGTGGAGATAGGCTCACATAGGCTACACAAGTTCTGTATATAGGTATAGGCTGAGGAGATAGGCTCACATAGGCTAGACAAGTTCTGTATATAAGTATAGGCTGAGATAGGCTCACATAGGCTACACAAGTTCTGCATATAGGTATAGGCTGAGGAGATAGGCTAGTATGGGCTCACATAGGCTACACAGGTTCTGTATATAGGTATAGGCTGAGGAGATAGGCTAGTATAGGCTCACATAGGCTAGACAAGAACTGTATATAGGTATAGACTGAGGAGATTAGCTAGTATAGGCTCACATAGGCTAGACAAGAACTGTATATAGGTATAGACTGAGGAGATTAGCTAGTATAGGCTCACATAGGCTACACAAGTTCTGTGTATAAGTATAGGATGAGGAGATAGGCTAGTATAGGCTCACATAGGCTACACAAGTTCTGTATATAGGTAAAGGCTGAGGAGATAGGCTAGTATAGGCTCACATAGGCTACACAAGTTCTGTATATAGGTATAGGCTGAGGGGATAGGCTAGTATAGGCTCACATAGGCTACACTAGATCTGTATTTAAGCATAGACTGAGGAGATAGGCTAGTAGAGGCTCACACAGGCTACACCAGATCTGTATAGACTAAGGTGATAGGCTGGAATAGGCTTCACCAGATCTGTATATATGTATAGGCTGAGGAGATAGGCTCACATAGGCTACACAAGTTCTGTATAGGCTGAGGAGATAGGCTAGTATAGGCTCACATAGGCTACACAAGTTCTGTATATAGGTATAGGCTGAGGAGATAGGCAAGTATAGGCTCACATAGGCTACATCAGATCTGTATATAGGTATAGGCTGAGGAGATAGGCTAGTATAGGCTCACATAGACTACACAAGTTCTGTATATAGGTATAAGCTGAGGAGATAGGCTACTATAGGCTCACATAGGCTACACAAGTTCTGTATATAGGTATAGACTGAGGAGATAGGCTAGTATAGGCTCACATAGTCTACACTAGATCTGTATATAAGGATAGACTGAGGAGATAGGCTAGTAGTGGCTCACACAGGTTACTCCAGATCTATATATTAGTATAGACTGCGGAGAGAGATTAGTATAGGCTCACACAGGCTACACCAAATCTGTATAGACTGAGGAGATAGGCTAGTATAGGCTTCACCAGATCTGTATATAAGTATAGGCTGAGGAGATAGGCTCACATAGGCTACACAAGTTCTGTATATAGGTATAGGCTGAGGAGATAGTCTAGTATAGGCCCACATAGCCTACACAAGTTCTGTATATAGGTATAAGCTGAGGAGATATGCTAGTATAGGCTCACTAAGCCTACACAAGTTCTGTATATAGGTATAGATTGAGGAGAGAGATTAGTATAGGCTCACACAGATTACTCCAGATCTGTATATAAGTATAGGCTGAGGAGATAGGCTAGTATAGGCTCACATAGGCTACACTAGATCTGTATATAGGTATAGACTGAGGAGAGAGATTAGTATAGGCTCACACAGATTACTCCAGATCTGTATATAAGTATAGGCTGAGGAGATAGGCTAGTATAGGCTCACATAGGCTACACTAGATCTGCATATAAGTATGGACTGGGTAGTTAAGCCGTGTGACGGCTAGGTACTGCGGTAAAGACACTCGGGCAGGGGAATCAGCATCCCCGCTCGACTCGAACTGCCTCTGGAGCCTCTAGGCTAGTATAGGCTCACATAGGCTACACCAGATCTGTATATAATTATAGGCTGAGGAGATAGGCTAGTATAGGCTACACCAGTTCTGTATATAAGTATAGACTGAGAAGATAGGTTAGTATAGGCTCACATTGGCTACACCAGATCTGTATATAAGTATAGACTGAGGAGAGAGATTAGCATAGGCTCACACAGATTACTCCAGATCTGTATATAAGAATAGGCTGAGGAGACAGGCTAGAATAGGCTCACACATGTTACTCAAGATCTATATATTAGTATAGACTGAGGTGAGAGATTAGTATAGGCTCACCAGATCTGTATAGACTGAGGAGATAGGCTAGTATAGGCTTCACCAGATCTGCATAGGCTGAGGAGATAGGCTAGTATAGGCTCACTTAGGCTACACAAGTTCTGTATATATGTAGTAATAGGCTGTGGAGATAGGCTACACTAGATCTGTATAGGCTGAGGAAATAGATTCACATAGGCTACACCAGATCTGTATAGGCTGAGGAGATAGGCTAGTATAGGCTCACTTAGGCTACACAGGTTCTGTATATAGGTATAGGCTGAGGAGATAGACTAGTATAGGCTCACATAGGATACACAGGTTCTGTATATAGGTATAGGCTGAGGAGATAGGCTAGTATTGGCTCACATAGGCTACACAGGTTCTGTATATAGGTATAGGCCAGTATAGGTTCACATAGGATACACAAGTTCTGTATATAGGTATAGGCTGAGGAGATAGGCTAGTATAGGCTCACATAGGATACACAAGTTCTGTATATAGGTATAGGCTGAGGAGATAGGCTAGTATAGGCTCACATAGGCTACACAAGTTCTGTATAAGTTCTGTATATAGGTATAGGCTGTGGAGATAGGCTCACATAGGCTACACAAGTTCTGTATATAAGTATAGGCTGAGGAGATAGGCTCACATAGGCTACACAAGTTCTGTATATAGGTATAGGCTGAGGAGATAGGCTCACATAGGCTAGACAAGTTCTGTATATAAGTATAGGCTGAGATAGGCTCACATAGGCTACACAAGTTCTGTATATAGGTATAGGCTGAGGAGATAGGCTAGTATGGGCTCACATAGGCTACACAGGTTCTGTATATAGGTATAGGCTGAGGAGATAGGCTAGTATAGGCTCACATAGGCTAGACAAGAACTGTATATAGGTATAGACTGAGGAGATTAGCTAGTATAGGCTCACATAGGCTAGACAAGAACTGTATATAGGTATAGACTGAGGAGATTAGCTAGTATAGGCTCACATAGGCTACACAAGTTCTGTGTATAAGTATAGGATGAGGAGATAGGCTAGTATAGGCTCACATAGGCTACACAAGTTCTGTATATAGGTAAAGGCTGAGGAGATAGGCTAGTATAGGCTCACATAGGCTACACAAGTTCTGTATATAGGTATAGGCTGAGGGGATAGGCTAGTATAGGCTCACATAGGCTACACTAGATCTGTATTTAAGCATAGACTGAGGAGATAGGCTAGTAGAGGCTCACACAGGCTACACCAGATCTGTATAGACTAAGGTGATAGGCTGGAATAGGCTTCACCAGATCTGTATATATGTATAGGCTGAGGAGATAGGCTCACATAGGCTACACAAGTTCTGTATAGGCTGAGGAGATAGGCTAGTATAGGCTCACATAGGCTACACAAGTTCTGTATATAGGTATAGGCTGAGGAGATAGGCAAGTATAGGCTCACATAGGCTACATCAGATCTGTATATAGGTATAGGCTGAGGAGATAGGCTAGTATAGGCTCACATAGACTACACAAGTTCTGTATATAGGTATAAGCTGAGGAGATAGGCTACTATAGGCTCACATAGGCTACACAAGTTCTGTATATAGGTATAGACTGAGGAGATAGGCTAGTATAGGCTCACATAGGCTACACTAGATCTGTATATAAGGATAGACTGAGGAGATAGGCTAGTAGTGGCTCACACAGGTTACTCCAGATCTATATATTAGTATAGACTGCGGAGAGAGATTAGTATAGGCTCACACAGGCTACACCAGATCTGTATAGACTGAGGAGATAGGCTAGTATAGGCTTCACCAGATCTGTATATAAGTATAGGCTGAGGAGATAGGCTCACATAGGCTACACAAGTTCTGTATATAGGTATAGGCTGAGGAGATAGGCTAGTATAGGCCCACATAGCCTACACAAGTTCTGTATATAGGTATAAGCTGAGGAGATATGCTAGTATAGGCTCACTAAGCCTACACAAGTTCTGTATATAGGTATAGATTGAGGAGAGAGATTAGTATAGGCTCACACAGATTACTCCAGATCTGTATATAAGTATAGGCTGAGGAGATAGGCTAGCATAGGCTCACATAGGCTACACTAGATCTGTATATAGGTATAGACTGAGGAGAGAGATTAGTATAGGCTCACACAGATTACTCCAGATCTGTATATAAGTATAGGCTGAGGAGATAGGCTAGTATAGGCTCACATAGGCTACACTAGATCTGCATATAAGTATAGACTGGGTAGTTAAGCCGTGTGACGGCTAGGTACTGCGGTAAAGACACTCGGGCAGGGGAATCAGCATCCCCGCTCGACTCGAACTGCCTCTGGAGCCTCTAGGCTAGTATAGGCTCACATAGGCTACACCAGATCTGTATATAATTATAGGCTGAGGAGATAGGCTAGTATAGGCTACACCAGTTCTGTATATAAGTATAGACTGAGAAGATAGGTTAGTATAGGCTCACATTGGCTACACCAGATCTGTATATAAGTATAGACTGAGGAGAGAGATTAGCATAGGCTCACACAGATTACTCCAGATCTGTATATAAGAATAGGCTGAGGAGATAGGCTAGTATAGGCTTCACCAGATCTGTATATATGTATAGGCTGAGGAAATAGATTCACACAGGCTACACCAGATCTGTATAGGCTGAGGAGATAGGTTAGTATAGGCTCACATTGGCTACACCCAGGCCCGAATTTAGGACCTCTGATGCCCTACCCCCCCCCCCCACCCCAACTTGCAATACATATATTACTTAATTTTTCACAACATAGATAATGGTTTCACTTGTTTGGATGCATAAGTATGAGTGGCAAACACCATGAGTCAGTTTATTAAAATGTATGTAGAAACATCTTTATAGAAAGGACTTACACTAAGGAGCATCAACGTATATTAGATGTCAAAACATATACTGTTTAAATAACAAGAGGCTTCCTCCATGGCCTGTCATTTGCAAACAAGTTTATAAGTTCGTTATAGTCCATTTTCACCGGTAAGTCAGATTCAATTGGAAGAACAGCAAGATAACTAAGAGATCCTTCACTTGTGATGTTCTTATATAATTATTTATGCGTCTTAGAGCAGAAAATGATCTCTCAGTTGAGCATTTGGAAGCAGGAGTGCTCAAGTATATTTGTAGAGCTATGTTTAAGTTTGGGTAAACACTCTCTAGACAGTTACCTTACAGCTGTGTAGGAGAGTGTGTTGCATTTTCATTCTTTTCTATGTAGCTTTTGAAATGTAAGCATTTACCTACAAATGCTGAATCTTCAAGATCCGAACTGTAGACTTTCTGAAGACTAGATGATGCTTCCTGAATTTCAAGTGGACTAAGCATCTTCAGATTTGTCAAAAACATAAATGCTTCACTGAATTCCTTGTAGGAAGAAACTCTGTTGTTCAGTTCTTCAATCAATGTATTCAGAATCAAAAGGAACTTGATGTTTCATGTCTATGCTTTTTTTTTTTTTTTGTGTGTGTGCAGCTTTCCAGTAATTTTGCCGCCCCCTAAAATGTGCCGCCCTGGGCAGTTGCCCGGTTTGCCCTTACGTACGTAAATTCGGCCCTGGCTACACCAGATCTGTATATAAGTATAGATTGTGGAGATAGGCTAGTATAGGCTCACATAGGCTACACGAGATCTGTCTATAAGTATAGACTAAGGAGATAGGCTAGTATAGGCTCACATTTGACTATCATCAATAATCAAGTGTAAAACTTGATACAAAAGTATTAACCCTATAATGTCTCTTCTAGGGCTTAAAGCTTTAAGTTTGTTTCAAGAGGGTTTTGTAATTTGTGTGCTTACGATTTGATCCAATTGTTTTAAATGGAACAGATTTAAAACTCTTTTTTTGTATTTGTTCCATTAAGTTGGCGTGTTTTGTAATGTTAGTATTCCAAATAATAGATGCGTATTGAAGACTGTCTACAAATCTATTGTGCTGCACTCACGTGACTTTCTCTACTCTTGTACTATCCATTCTTACAAACTCATACCTATATCTTCTTTGTGTTAAAATAAACATTTGTACAAATTATTTTATTGCTTATTTCCTTGTTGGTGCAAGGGGAATGTTAGAAATCAGTAGACTTTGTGCGATAGTCAAATCTCTTAAAGCTTTGGGATTCCGTTCTCTTTGCACACTTAACATGCAAAACAAATGAACAACGATGTTCCACTTCACGAAAGTTTTAAGTTTTCCGAATGTCACACATAACAAGGAATATCTCCAAAATGATTCACCCTACAAGAAAATTTATTGAGGTATAAATTGTGTATTTTAGCAAGATCTACATTTTTTCTAGAGTATGATTTGATCTGTTTCTAACGGTTTACCAATTGTGCGAAAGTCGTCCAGAGTAAATACGACTACAGGAGCTAGAGCCAGAAAATTCAAGACATACATATCATTTTTCATAAAAATATCTCAAACATGTGACATTTTAAGCAATATCGTAGAGCCATTTTCAAGAAAATCTAAATTTTAGAAAAATTTTCCATGTAAAGGGTATTTTAGGGTGGGGATATTTGCTACAAAATCTTTGTGTCGCATCATTAAACTTAAATAGCAACTTTGGTTTTGAACCGACTTTTCGTTTTTGAGTTATGCTGTCCACAGACACAGATACACATACATACACACGGACCTTTTTCTAAAAATGCTTTTTTTTTTTTTTGTATTTAGGGGGCCTCAAGTCATATTTCCGGTGAAATCTCGACGTCGAATTTTTGGGTGGAATACAATACTTCCCCTACTTACCAGTAGAGAAAGTAATAATTATAACCAGGGCTTCAATTTTCATATAAGTACATATCTGTTTTTACATTAAAGTCAAAATTTCGTTGTATATGCACGAAGTAGGATATTTGAAGTGGTTTAAGACATTTGATTTTCCATATTTCGGGATATAGTACCCGCTTTTATATATTTGATTATATTTACGTAATCGAGGACCACCTCCGTAGCGTAGTTGGTAGCGCGCTTGCCTGTGGCGCGGAGGACGGAATTTTTCCTCCACTGGAAGATCTGGCACGGGGTGCACTCAGCCTCGTTAGGTCCCAGAGGGACCAATTGAGCTACTTGACGGAGAAGTAGCGGCCCCAGGTCGAGAAGGCCGCATAACTGGCCGGGAGGGCTCGGGGCGCTGACCACGTCACACCCTCCACTACTGCACACCACCAATGACGCCTTAGTGGGCAGAGGTGGGGGATGCAGCGGCTGGGCGGCAAGATTCACCCTTCATGGGCTGTTGTTTAGTTTTTTTTAGTAATGGAACGTTTTATTTTAACTAAGTTCCATATTTAATGGTTTCAAAGTTCTTGTCAGATAATCGTTAAAATGTTATTTCCTCTGCAACTGCATTTCTAAGCTAGATTCTTGAATTTCTAGAAAAAGTTGAAAAGAACTGTGGGGTGTACCGAGCGGGATGGCTCAGGCAGTAACGTCTGTGGCCCGCATTCCGGAGGTTGCCGGTTCGACCTCCGTGGCCGCGTACTCTGACAGGGGTTTTTCCATTCACTTAGGCGAGTGCTGGGGTGCATTAATCTCTTCTCCGCGGATTCCTTTCCCTACATTTCTTATTTCCCTCCCTTGTCATCCTTCAGGTTTGGTTGGTAGCGCGGCACATTCCGGCGAATTCGGACAGATGGCACAGTTGCTTGCACTCTGGAACCCTTCCCAGGCCCTCCCTATCTGCTGCCTGGGCCACAAAGGTTACCTCGTCGCCCTCTGGGTAGGGGAAACACCGGTTGTGCGCCAGGCGTCAATATCTCTAACTGTTAGGGACTTCTGTGCGTCTCTGGGATTCGCTGGCTCCGCTCTCTGGCAAGCCTACGGTCTCACTTCGCCACATCCCTTCTCCCTGGGGGGTGGTAACCCGCAAAAGATATTAAATGACGCAGTAAATAGTCGAATTACAAGCAGTATTTGTAGGAAAGAAACAGTACAACATACAATGAATTAAGAAATTTAACGAGAAATTCAAACATAATGATGACCAAAAACTGTGATCATAACCGGTCACTGTGATCAAAATAAAAATTGTACTTTTCTGTTCAAAATAACATTACCAATGTCTTCGATCTGAACTGTAGTATATTTAGAGGAGCTTCCAAATGTTTTTGAAAACATTAATGTTCCGTAGGTTAAGAGGGTCTTTATATATACCACTGATGTCCAACCTTGTAACTTTGAAAATGCTTACGTATTTAGCTGCTATTCCCCAACTCACTCTTTCAGTCGAAGGGTGAATCACGCCTGTGCCGTTTAGACTCATAAGCAGTCAGTATCCAGTGACGGACACAAACAGGCGATTCCATGGCAATTTCTAAGTCATGCCTTGAATGTTCTGGGAGTACCCTCAGAAGACCTCTTCATTCTGGATGACTTTTGCATTAATGGTGAACAGTAAGAGACAGAAGCTTACTGAATAAAAAATATGTGGACACAATTTATGTTAAATACTTCTTTTCAGTGAACCATTTCCGAGATATTCTTTATTATTTGTTTGAATTTGCCAATACTTATACTTTTCTCAAATAGAAGTAGGTTATTCTTTTTTTTTCTCTTGGCCTTGCGGAATTTCCAAGGTATTGCAAAGCAACCAGCTCTTAAAATATTTCACTGTCGCATAAAGCCTTATGTATTCCCATATTTCCTTTGCACCTACAAGAAAATTAGCAAGGAGATAATTTCTGAAGATACTTATGTCAATTAAAATGCATTAGATAGAGAAATAAGCATTTGCAAGAATAGTGTGTATAAGAGTGAGTATAGCTCTACATATATTTGCGAACAGAGTTTCTCCAAATTGAACTATACTAAAAGTCTATCCAAATACGCGATCATCACTTGGTGGATCTTCTGCACTTCGACTTTGTCGCCAAAAATTAATAGACTTCTTAAATGTAAGCAATACCAAAGAAGTCGCTATGAACTGATGTTTATCGCATAAGATTTGAAAGTGTTTTCGTAAATCAAACGCAACGTACATATAACCAATCCGCCACTGCAACACAATGCACGTTCGAGTGCTAAAGAGTGGCAAAGCCCGCGTATAGTGGAAGGAGATACATCCAACCTCCCCTCTCGCAAACGTTGGACATTACTGTTCTAGACATAAACATAATACAAAATCTGATGTGTTGCACCCATATGACTTTCTCTATTGTACTAACCATTCTTACAAACTCTTATTCCTATTTCTTCTTCCTATTAGTTGAGATAAACATTTGTACAAATTATCTTATTGCTTATTTCCTTGTAGGTGCAAGGGGAATATTAGAATACAGTAGGCTTTGAGCGATAGTCAAATCTGTTAAAGCTTTGAGATTTCGTCCTCTTTGAACGGCTAAGATATAAAAAACGAATAACGCTCTTCTATTTGACGAAAGTTTAAGTATTTCAGGACTCACACAAATAACAAGGAATATCTGCGAAATGGTTCACTCTGCAAACAAATTTATTTGGACATAAATTGTGTGTACTCAAGGGTTCGAGCCACGTGTAGTGATGAAGAGCCATTGACGTTTCGGGAGTGTGCATCTCTCCCATCATCAGGAACATGAATGATTATCAAGAGTGAAAGGACCAGTAAATGAACTGTCCTCTAGTACGGTAGTACATATACTCGTCTGTTCACTTTTGTTAGTCATTCATCATCCTGATGATGGGAGAGATGCACAGTCCCGAATTTTTGGGTGGAATACATTACTTCCTCTACTTACTATACGTAGTAGGGAAAGTAAAAACCGTAAACAACACGATCGATATGAGGGAACGCCCTATAGGTATGCAACACTCCTAGCATACAGGTAATGCCGGTAGGTTCTTAACTGTCCAATTCCAGTACGAAAACTACCGTAGTCTACACTTGTGATTGTCTACAGTGCCTACGGTAGCTTTACAACTCTAGTCAGCACCCATGACAATATAATTTCTTATACTGGTCCATCAATTAGCAAAGCTGAAAATGCTTACTCTCCAAGTCTTAATGTTTCGAAAATTTGCAATCTCAGTCACTGTCCTGCCTGAAAAGTCTGGCAACCTATAAACAGACACTAATTCTCTTCGCGAATTTTAGAAGTGAAACAAATATTTGTAGTCTAATTTAATAGATGTAAACAACATTTCGGGGTGAAACACCTAACTCAAACTTTGGTTCTTCTAAATCACAAAACCGGTTTTCGATCTGCACAACTATCGTGTCAGCTATCTTGTGGAGTCGCAATTGTTTCATTCTGGGTTTGTCTAATTCACCTTCACGACCTCACTTTCTAGCTTCATTCTCATTTGTGTTATTTTCTTCTAGTGTTCCACCCACCCACCCATTGGAGTGGAAGTTTCTTAGGTCGTCCAAGATCTCTTTTCCCCCTTGACCTGCAGTTGTAGAGTCTCTGTCTTCTGGTATTCGCAGTATGTATTGATACCAGTTATTTCTGTAGGTGCTGACAGTTTCTGTTTTGGGTGTGACGTGTAGTTCTCTTATTTCTTCATTTCTTTTGTGACCATACAAAGTATAACCTGCTAAAGGTTTTAATAATTTCATTTCAGCAGCTTCTATTTGTCTAAGTTGGTTTCTGGCTAAAGCCTACGTTTCTGAGCCATAAAGTAAAACTGGGATTGCCATCACTTTGTAAATTTCAAAATAGTCTCTGATCTGACTGCGTTGATTGGTGTTTTTTTGATTATGTATAGGAGTTGTTGGAATTTGGCTGATTTGACCTCTGTGTCTCTCGGATTGAAGTAAGAAAGATTGCAGCAAGAATGAAAAGTTTTGGATGTATTTTTTTGCTATCAGTACTGCTCTTTACTCCTTTGAGTTGCTTAAAATAATTTGATTATCTGCATTCATCCACGATTTTAATCATGAGTTATCAATCAAGAAATTCGTGGATAATGCTCTTGCTCAGCGATGGGCTGGTTACCCATTCTGAGGACATCCCAACTTCCTCACAATCTTCAGAGAGGAAATAACCGGATGGATACTACTATGACGACATACCCTAACAATAAAACAAGGACACGAAACAGAATAACGAAATAAAAATAGGTATATGGAACGTAAGAGTTGCATACATACGAGATTCTTGTATGAAAGAAATGATCTATTTCACTTTCACAATGTACTAATTTACATCAAAAGCATTTCTCTGGAGAACTTTGATTAATGTAACAGTGAGAGTAGAAATATGACAAAACATTTCAACAGAAAAGAAACGGTGATATCCTTCAGTGGTGCTAAATATAGTCTGGTAAAAATAAGGGTCACTATTCCAGGAGTCCGAGTCATCCATAATATGCTCAAAAAATGAGGTCACTTATGTCCTATTTTCATGCACCGTGTTCACATCTTACAGTTGTAATACCAATGCGTAATTGACACCGAGTAACTGAGTGTGTAGGGTTTAAGGGACCCTGAGACTGAAAAAGGACCGAAAAATGATCAAATTGACGATTTTTACTTTCTCTACTGCTAAGTAGAGGAAGTATTGTATTTCACCCAAAAATTTGATGTCGAGATTTCACCGGAAATATGTTTTGAGGCCCCCTGAATCCAAAGAAGCATTTTTGAAAAAGGTCCGTGTGTGTCAGTCTGTGTGTCTGTGGACAGCATAAATAAAAAACGAAAAGTCGGTTAAAAACCAAAGTTGGTATTTAAGTTTAATGTCTTTTAAGGATGCAACACGATCATTTTGAAGAAAATAGCCCCACCCTAAACTACCCTTTACATGGATAATTTTTCGAACATTTTGATTTTCTTGAAAATGGCTCTAACGATTTTGATTAAAATGCCATATGTTTGAGATATTTTTATGACAAATGAAATGTATATCTTGAATTTTCTGGCTATAGCCTATGTAGTCCTGTTTACTCTGAATGACTTTTGAATAACTCGTAAACCGTAAGAGATAGACAAAATCTTACTGTACAAGAAATGTAGATCTCGCTAAAACACACAATTTATGTCTGAATAAATTTCTTTATAGAGTGAACCATTTCGGAGATATTCCTTGTTATTTATGTTAGTTTCGAAAAATTTGAAATTTTTGTGAAATGGAACATAGGTGTTCATTTTTCCACCCAAAAATTCGATGTCGAGATTTCACCGGAAATACATGTTTTGAGGCCCCCCTGAATAAAAAAAAAGCATTTTTAGAAAAAGGTCCGTGTGTGTGTGTATGTGTGTGTGTGTGTGTGTGTGTCTGTGTGTGTGTGTGTGTGTCTGTGTCTGTGTGTCAGTCTGTCAGTCTGAGGACAGCATAACTCAAAAACGAAAAGTCGGTTAAAAACCAAAGTTGGTATTTAAGTTTAATGTCTTTCAAGGATGCGACACGAAGATTTTGAAGAAAATAGCCCAACCCTAAACTACTCTTTACATGGAAAATTTTTCGAAAATTTTAATTTTCTTGAAAATGGCTCTAACGATTTTGATTAAAATATTATATGTTTGAGATATTTTTATGGCAAATGAAAAGTATATCTTGAATTTTCTGGCTATAGCCCCTTTAGTCGTATTTACTCTGGACGACTTTTGCATAACTGGTAAACCGTTAGAGATAGACCAAGTCATACTACACAAAAAAAGTAGATCTTGCTAAAATACACAATTTATGTCTGAATAAATTTTCTTTTAGGGTGAACCATTTCGGAGATATTCTTTGTTATGTGTGTGAGTTTCGGAAAACTTAGAACTTTCGTGAAATGGATCATCGTTGTTCTTTTTTTTATATGTTAAGTGTGCAAAGACAACAGAATCTGAAAGCTTCAAAAGTTCTGATTATCGCACAAGGCTACTGTATTCTACCATTCCCCTTGCACCTTCAACGAAATAAGCAATAAGATAAGTTGTACAAATGTTTATCTCAACTAACACGAAAATATAGGTACAAGAGTTTGTAAGAATGGTTAGTACAAGAGTAGAGAAAGTTATGTGAGTGCAACACATCAGATTTTTTATACGTTAAGCGTGCAAAGAGAACGAGATATCAAAGCTTTAAAATATTTGACTATCGCACAAAGCCTACTGTATTCTAATATTCCCCTTTCACCTACAAGGAAATAAGTAATAAGATAATTTGTACAAATGTTTATCTCAACTAACACGAAAATATAGGTACAAGAGTTTGTAAGTATGGTTAGTACAAGGGTAGAGAAAGTCGTGTGAGTGCAACACATCGGATTTTTTTTCTTCTTGCCAGAGATAGATGGAGTTTGTAGGGCAGTTAGAGTTTATAAAACAATAAAACTGTTGTGATATTTTATTTTTTGATGCACATGGAGTATTCTGAATATTAAGATTCGTATTGTGAATAAGTTTTCGTCGGCAGGTGGCCGAGCAGTTAGACCGTTCGCCTACCACCTAGGAGGCCCAAGTTCGATCCCAGGGGTCCGCATGTGGGGCGGGTTTTCTCCGGTTTCCTCCGCAACTCATTCCACTAATTGCTCCATCATCACCTTTCCATTCATTAATTTCGCCTGCATTTCATATCATCCTCTTCCTCTTCCAGGTCTTCACTCTGTCCGGTCCATAGGTTCCTCTGTTCCCAGGCACTGACTTGCAAGTCATAGATGGTGTAAGTTCTACATACCAGGAGGGGTGAGTGAGTGATTGGGGTTTAAGAACCCGTCGACAGCTAGGTCATTAGAGCCTCTACGAGGAGGGTAATCAGGTAAAAAAAAAAGTTTCCCCTCAAAACTATAAACAGATTGTGCTGGCTGGAACTTTGTATGTTAGTTTATAACATAAACACCCATAAGTGTGCAAAGCATGGGTTTCATGCCTATAAAATATAGAACATACAAATTTCAGTATCAGGGTCCCTTAGGGGTCCGTCGACAAGTAGGTCATTAGAGTCCGAAATGGAAACCTTTTTTACTTTCGACAGATTCACTGCATTTACACTGCTGGATGAGAGAAAAAACAATGTGAACGAAAGCCACTCAATGTCTTGAAAAACATTTTAGATTCCTTTATGAATTGCACTGACTGTGATAAAACTAGGTTAAGTCGATGAGTATAACAGTGACAAATAGCGCATTGGGAAATGTTTTCTTCACTGTGCTTGCAATCTGTTTAAATGACCTCGTCATATCCTTCAGTTGTTCTCAGGCTCTCAATCACTACATCTCCATGAGGAATTGGAATCGATTTGAATCCAATCCAATCCCATCCTGCATATGATCCGCGTTTCCATGCAATATTCAGTTTTCGATTTATCTATCTGTCATGTATCTATCTGTGCATGTAGGCACGTATGTAATTATGTATACGTTCCAGACATGACCCCCCCCCCTCTTTTTTTGTTCACGGGAATACATAATGAATAACAAAGGAAAGTTGAGATAATTTTACAATACATGTCGTTTCGTTCAGCATTAAAGCAACAACAGATATGTTTTGCTTCTTTTCTTATTATATATAGAATTACGTCACCAATGATTTCAATAATATAATTTCAAATTTGATCTGACGTTCCTTTGGAAACTTTCGAGCTTTGTGTGTCTAATTTGATGGCATACTTAGCATTCGGGGAGGGTAATCAGATAAAGAAAAATCTGATGTTCTGTACTCACATGACTTTCTCTACTCTCATATTAACTATTCTTTCAAACTCTTATTCCTCTGTCTTCTTCATGTTAGTGAGATAAACATTTGCAGAAATTATTACTATTTTGTTGTATGTGCATGGGGAGTATGGGAATACAGTAGGCTTTGAGCGATAGTTAAGTCTTTAAAGCTTTGAGACTCTATTCTCTGTGCACGACCAAGAAATAAAAAAGTGAATGACACCCTTCTATTTGAGAAAAGTATAAGTATTGCAAAACTCACATAGATAACAAGGAATATCTCCGAAATGGTTCACTTCACAAAAAATGCATTTGGACATAAATTGTGTTTTAATGAGATCTGCATTCTTTATACAGTAAGATTTGTTCTGTCTGTTGCGGTTTACCATGCATGCAAACGTCCTCAAGAGAAAACAGGACTACATGGACTATAGTCAGAAAATTCAAAATATACATTTCAGTTGCCATACAAATATTTTTGAACATATGGTATTTTAATCAAAAGCGTGAGAGCCATTTTTGAGAAAATCAATATTTTCAAAAACTTTTCCGTGTAAAGGATAGTTTAAAGCAGAGGAATTTTCTTCAAAATATTCGTGTCGTATCCTTAAGAGTGAGTGAGTGAGTGAGTGAGTGAGTGAGTGAGTGAGTGAGTGAGTGAGTGAGTGTTTAAGGGCCCGTCGACAGCTAGGTCATTAGAGCCTCCCGTATCCTTAATATATGTTACACTTAAATACCAACTTTGATTTATAACCAACTTTCCATTTTTGAGTTATCCTGTTCTCTCTCTCTCTCTCTCTCTCTCTCTCTCTCTCTCTCTCACACACACACACACACACACACACACACACACACACACACACACACACACACACACACACACACACAAGCGCGCGGACTTTTTTCTAAGAGTGCATTTTTTATTTAGGGAGCCTTAAAACATGTATTTCCGATGAAATCTCGATATCGAATTTTTGGGTCGAATCCCATTCTTCCCTTGCTTACTACACGTAGCAGAGAAAGTAAAAAAAAATCTGATGTGTTGCACTCACATGACATTCTCTGCTCTTGTACTAACCATTCTTAGAATCTCTTATGCTTCTATCTTCTTAGTGTTAGTTGAGATAAACATTTGGAGAAATTATCTTATTGCTTATTTCCTTGTAGGTGCAAGGGGAATATTAGAATACAGTAGGCTTTGTGCGATAGTCAAATCTTTTAAAGCTTTGACATTCCGCTCTCTTTGCACGCTTAACATATGAAAAAAAGGTTTTCCAAAACTGACACAAATAACAAGAAATATCTCCAAAATGGTTAACTCTACAAATATATATATATTGTGTGTTTTAGCGAGAACTACATTTTCTGTATAGTAAGATGTCTATCTCTTACGGTTTACGAGTTTTTAAAAGTCATCCAGGACTACATAGGCTATAGCCAGAAAATTCAAAATATACGTTTGAGTTGTCATACAAATATCTTAAACATATGGCATTTTAATAAAAGACGTTAGAACTATTTTCAAGAAAACAAAAATTTTCGAAAAAATTGTCCATGTAAAGGGTAGTTTAGAGTGGGTCTATTTTCTTCAAAATCTTCGTGTCGCATTCTTGAAAGACATTAAACTTAAATACCAAATTTAGTTTTTAACCGACTTTTCGTTTTTGAGTTATGCTGTTCACAGACTGAGACACACAGACACTCACACACACGGACCTTTCTCTAAATTCTTTTTTTTTTGGGGGGGGGAGGTTTTAGGGGTCTCAAAACATATATTTCCGGTGAAACCTCGACACGGAATTTTTAGGTGGAATACAATACTTCCTCTACTTACCAGTAGAGAAAGTAAAAAATACTTAGCATGTGCAAAGAACTCGGCATGTGAATCGAACTCGGGGGCACCCCCCTCCCTCCCCCCTCCTCTCCACACCACCAGCGTACCTTACTCGTTACCGTGGAGCTATATGCTAAAAAAGGCGACTTCACAAGCTATTCAAGACATTTCTGGATAAACATATTTTCGTTTCAACGTCTCAAAAGTTTAATGTTTTAACCAGATTATCATAGTCATTTTTGAGAAGAAACGAAGTAACGAAAATGTTTCCATGTAAAGAGATTTGTTTGCGGGACTTGTAAAAATGTTTTAATTCATTCCTTGAAGGATGTTGCACTTGAATACGAAGTTTCATATCCATCCGTCTTTCGGCTTAGGAACTGATTTCAAACACATACTCAGAGAGAACATGAAATTTCCAATGAAATCCATATAAATATGGTAGTATTGTGCAATATCTCCCTTGCATACCATGGGTATGTATGTCATAGGTATTTATGCTAGAAATTACGTTCCTATACTTATTTGAACCGTTGTATGGGCTACCCTATGAGTCACTGTTGGAACTTCGCGTCAGTAACCTCCCATTCCTGCAATATCGCCAATGGTACTTTTAGATGATTCACCAGGGTTAACTATTTTAACTGGTATGAGTTTGTCGGTCTGGGTTGCTCAGTTGGTTAGACGCTGGCCTACTGATCCCAAGGTTGCGGGTTCAAATCTGGCTCAGACCGATGGTTTTTAAGTGTGCTTAAAAACCACAGCTCCAGTCAGTAGATTTACTTGCATGTAAAAGAACTCCTGCGGGACAAAATTCCGGCACACCGGTGATCCTGATGTGAACCTGGCAATTGACAACGTCGTTAAACAATAATTTAATTTTTTTGTATGAGTTGTTTCATTTTACAGACAGACAATGTGAAAATGATAACGCAGTGGAAAAAGAAACGAGAAAAATCTGATGTGTTGTACTCACATGACTTTCTCTACTCTTGTACTAACCATTCTTGCAAACTCGTATTCCTATATCTTCTTCGTGTTAGTTGAGATAAACATTTGCAGAAATTATTGTTTATTTCCTTGTAGGTGCAAGGGGAATATTAGAATACAGTAGGCTATGAGCGACAGTCAAATATTTTAAAGCTTTGAGATTCCGTTCACCGGAAATATATGTTTTGAGACCTCTCGAATCCAACAAAAAGAACTTTTAGAGAAAGGTCCGTGTGTGTAAAACTCAAAAACGAAAAATCGGTTAGAAACTAAAGTTCGTACTTTTATGGATGCGACACGAAGATTTTGAAGAAAAATTCCTCCTCACTAAACTACCCTTTACCTAAAAAAGTTATGAAAATTTTGATTTCCTCAAAAATGACTAATGATTTTGATTAAAATGCGATGTGTTTATGGCAAATGAAATGTATAGCTAGAGCCCATATAGTCCTATTTACTCTTGATAACTTTTGCATAACTGGTAAACTGTAAGAGATAGGCCAAATCTTACTATACAAAAATGTAGATCTTGTCAAAACACACAATTTATGTTCAAGTGTATTTTTTGTGGAGAAAATCATTTCGGAGATACTCTTTGTTATTTGTGTTATGAGTTTTGCAATACTTATACTTTTCTGAAATGGAAGGTTGTTATAAACTTTTTTATCTCTTGACCGTGCAAAGAGAACGTAATTTCAAAGCCTTCATTTAATAACCAGCTTTAGAAGATTTGACTCGCTCAAAGCCTACTGTATTTCCATATTCCCCTTGTACCTACAAGAAAATTATTTTAAATAATGCCACGAGAGGCTCAATTTATCTAGAGAATTTGACTATCATAAGTTGCATTTATTAAGACTATGTCACGAATTAAAAGATGATATATCCTATGAAATATTATTTAATTACAATCCCTTAAAAGAAAGATGTAGCTGGCATATATACATCAGCGTCCATTGGTACGGCTGACAAGATTCTCATATTGATGCTCCAATGTTTTTAGATGTTGATGTCAATAGTTGGATTATCTGCTGATAATTTACAATTTCCTTCAATACAAAATTTTTCAAACTGATTCTAAGCATGTATCCTTCTGAATGTATCCTCTTCGAATCATTTAATATATCTTAGCATTACAGATTTCACGAAGCGAGATTCAGCCATATTTGACATTTGAATGACTGCTCTGTTGCGTCAAATCAGGTAAGCTGTTGCGCATCTGCAGCACAGTGCAGCTAGATTCTCTAACATAAAAGAAGCAGAGGAAGTGATAATTAAATTCAGAAGTGATAATAAAATGCGATATTTTTTTCGGGATTCAAGGCTGTCATTGGTTGAAATCTGAATATGTTATACACATGATTGGTTGATTTCAACCAAGTCACATATAAATGGAATATGTCTGTAGTAACACCTAGTGAGAGTTTCATATGAACATTTTGTGAGCGCGAAGCGCTAGAAAAATTATCCCAAAAATGAGAATCTCGAGTAGTATTTGTTTAGAGTATTCCACGAAATAATTAGTAATTAACTTATTTAATCCTAGTAGTGATTTACAAACCGTCTCCATAGTGCAGTGCCCGCCTCTGGCACGGAGGACCCAGTATCGGTCCCCGGTACCGGCGTCGGGATTTTTTCCCTGGCATGGGGTGCACTCAGCCTCGTTAGGTCCCCAAGGGACCAATTGAAGAGCTACTTGATAAATAAGTAGCGATCCCAGGTTACAAAAGCCGTATAACCGGCCGGAGGGCTGAGGGCGCGGATCACGTCCCATCCTCCAGTACTACACCCCACTTATGACACCTGTAGCGGGCAGAGGTGGGGGACACAGCGGTCGGGGGTAAACCTTGGCCCATTAGGGCTATTGTGTTAAGGGTTAGTTAGTTAAAATTCAATTATTTTGTTGTTTAACCACGCTGTCAATTGCCAGGATCACATCAGCGTCGCCGGTATGCCGACATTTCGTCCCCAGGAGTTCTTTTACATCCCAGTAAATCTACTGACATAGAGCTGTCATTTTTAAGCCGGATTTGAACCCGAAACTTTGGGATCATTAGGCCAGCGTCTAACCAACTGAGCTACCCAGACCGATAGGGGTTAATGATTTAAAATTAAACGACTTACAATAACATTCATACCTTTTAATTAAGATGTATTGCCACACTAATCTTTGAGAATAGCAAAAACAATAATTTTAGGGTGTAGTCCAGGGAGATTAGGAAATGTAAGAAAATGTTTAGGTTGAGAGAAGGAGGTGATATAACCAAAATGATAATAGCACAACCGCAAGAGTGGAATAGTCACTAACATAATTTCTGCAAATGTTTATCTCGAGTAACATGAAGAAGATAAGAGGAATAAGAGTTTGTAAAAATAGTACAAGAGTAGAGAAAGTTATGCGAGTGCAACACAACACATTTCTTTTAATATCTTGGCCATGCAAAGAGAAGGGAATTTCAAAGCCTTCATATGGCAACCAGCTTTAAAAGATTTGACTATCACTCAAAGCCTACTGTGTTCCCACACTACCCTTATGTCTACAAGAAAATTAGCGATCAGATAATTTCTGTAAATATTTATCTCAACTAACATGAGGAAGATAGAGGAATCAGAGTTTGTAAGAATAGTTAGTACAAAAGTAGAGAAAGCCATGTGAGTACGACACATAAAATCTCTATTTCATGTGTTTCCACCAGATTTGTTTAATTTCCCTCGCCATTGTTAAATTAAACAATGAGCCATTGTGGTGCCAAGGAGACACAAATCAACATTCTTCTTTGGAACATAAAATTTTTTCAGTGATAGATCACAACCAAAATTCACAAATGGAAGCTCAACCTACGTAAAAGTATTTCTAAGATGGATCCTAGAAGGAGAAATATCAGATAAAGACAGTTCTGTTTAATGCTTTACACAATGTACAAAAAATATTAAACGCAATCCAATTTCGAACGTGGAAAGTAAGCGGATACAAATGGCTAAACAGAAATGGTTAGCTTATTAAAGACATTAACAGCGATACAGTTCAGCAGAAATGGTTGTCGAGAAAGGAGATGTTGCTGAAGAACGCCCAAATGCATGAATGTTTGAGGACGAGGAAGACCAAAATACTTTGCAGGTTTAGATGTCGAAGGAAAAGGAATTCATCTACAAATTGTGAATCAAAGCCAGCTGTACTATGCATCAGGTAAAGTACACAAGA
The DNA here is from genome assembly GCA_030765045.1 of Tenodera sinensis. Lineage (NCBI taxonomy): Eukaryota > Metazoa > Arthropoda > Insecta > Mantodea > Mantidae > Tenodera > Tenodera sinensis. The sequence continues at coordinate 76,246,375 of CM060968.1, forward strand.
TTAATTACTATGCAAATAATTGTTGCAATGTTCTGGGACCAGATTTCCTTTACTCAACTTCAGTAATTATATTTTGAATAAGCTGTTATACTTGCAGCAATTAGTAAAAGCTTTGAAAATATCTGATTATTGATGGCAAGAGTATACTTGCAGCAATTAGTAAAAGCTTTGAAAATATCTGATTATTGATGGCAAGAGTAAATGTTGCGATAATAGAGGCATTAAATGGTCCCTGTACTTTGCAAGCTTTATTCTGTTTATAAATCGTCGTAAGTTTGCTGTGGAGCCTCTATATACTACTATTAACTCCTCTCTTACCCTCTTGTGCATTGAAATATATGTTGTTGTTGGCTAATGCTGGATTTCTGACAATGAAGTGTTGCTCTCCAATATTTTTCACTGATGGATGGGGCACTAAAAGTGGCCGAGCATATTTGAAGGTGGTCTCGGTCCATTTCCTCTTGCAGATCACATAGAGGACAGAGTGGTGAAGAATATATCTTAATTCTATTCAAACATTTTGCCAGACAATCATGCCCCGTAATCAACCTGAAGTTTGCAACTGCTGTTTTTCGAGGTTGCTCAGGAATTACTGTTTAAATGTTTCGTAGTTCCCATCTTTTATTTATTGATTCTTCATAGTATTTTTTTTTTTTAATTTGGAACTGACCAATCTTTTAGCTGCATAAAATGGTAGATTAACTATAGATTTATTTACACTGCTGGTACCCTTTTTTGCAAGAAAATCAGCTTTCTCATTACCACTCAGTCCACAGTGAGCTGGTATCCATTGGAAGACTAGGTGTTTTTGAAGTGCTGTTAGATGGGTAAGGATTTTCCAACACTATAATTGTTTGGTTTTTTTGGTGAAAACTTGGAAGTAATTGCTATAATTGCTGCCCTGGTATCTGATAGAATAACTGCTTGATGAAAATGTGAGATTCTATACAAAAGATTTTGTAGGGCCATTCGAATTGATGAATTTTTCCATCGAAGTTTGTAGTTCCATAACTTATAGATTTGTAATAGGGGACGAATATGTAAAAATACGGTGCTTTCTAAAAAGTGGTTGCTTTTACTGCTATATAATCTTTCCGATGTAAATTATGAAATATGACTCCAGGGGTAAAATATTCCTAACTTAAAATGGTCCCCCATTCACATCTCCAGGCGGGGAGTACTTCTCGAGAACTCAAACATTATATTAGTGGAAGATTACATGGCTGGCCCTGTAACGCAGTCAGTAGAGTACCTGCCTGCTGTGCAAGGTGTCTCGGGTTCAATTCCCGGCAGGGGGTACCCAAGATTATTCCTCATCCTTCCCTGAGTCTGGAAGTATAATGGTGGTGCCGTGGCTGAGTGGTTAGACCGCTCGCCTACCACCTAGGCGGTCCCGCATGTGGTATTCGTGGTGAACGAAGCGGCGCCTGGGCGGGTTTTCTCCGGGTTCTTCGGTTTCCCCCGCCATTCATTCCACCAATTGCTCCATTATCGCCTTTCCAATCATCCATTTCGCCTGCATTTCATGTCATCCTCTTCCCCATTATCATACTTGGTGCTTGGCTGACCACCTGTCTGGTCCAGAGGTCCCTCTGTTCCCCGACAGGCGTCTGACCCTAGGCACAGGCTTGTAAGTCCCAGGGGGTGTAGTTCCTACATAAGGGGAGGGTAATCAGGGAAAGAAAGAAGATCTAACATCAGAATTCTTCAATGGAACGCAGGTGGTCTCACTGAAGTATGTTAAAAGTAGCATTGAGTGACTGAAGACCAAAATTAATAATTTGATTAAGATCAAACATTTCGTTATAGTGTTTTAAGCTTTCAGATCCTCAGTAAGTATACATTGGATTCTGGTTTTTGTAGAAGTAGATTGAATTGTGGAGAAGCGAGTATATTTGCCAAAATTACGATAAAGTTCACCAAAGTAAATATTGTTTTGTTTTGTGAGGAAAACAAATTTGAATGTAGTTCAGTAAGAGTAGAATTTGGTATTAATACATATATCATAGTGGTATATAGAGCTCCCACAAGAAACAACGATTTATAAACATTAGAACTTTGCACGGAGAGGAAATGGAAGTGAAGTGCAGGGACCATTTATTTCCTTACTGTCTGTTCACCACTTCATGGTCTAAGGGGAATGAGGGGCAGGGGAGAAACATTCCACGCAGTGTAACCTTAGGTTTATAAACATCCGCGTAATCGTTGTTCTACTGGTCACGTTGCCAACTTACATTCAATATTCTTCGCGCTATGTTTACTCGCTGCTAATTTCTCTTATTTCAGCTGTTGTAAAATCGTACTTGTTACTAGTTTTGTATCGGAAGTAATGGTATAAGTAATATAGAAGCAGATTATCCTCCGCCTAGGAGTGCTGTGACATCTGCTATGACATTGTGGTTGTAGAACAAAGGGGTTCAGAGTGACAGTTCTGTGTGTAAAACAGATCTGTATAGCATGATTGAATCAAACAAACCTAAAGAGGCTCTTAAAGGTACTAGCCTTTCTATTACTTTCATTACCTGTACTTGCATGAACAATTACTATACTATTAACTGACCGAAATGTTAATACTTCATTCTTTGTTCCTGCAGGAGGAAATGAGAACTTGTTATACTGAATTCTCTCTCAATTGTTATAACGTTATTATTGGTTATTTTGGTTTTATTGGAACACACTTTTGTTTAATTGTCCCCATATAATTATGTGTGATCTCAATACCATAGAACTAGTTTGAGCCAAGGTAAAATGAATACTTAAAGAAATGCAACAGCCGACACGTTCTTACAGGAATTGCACGATTTAACGCTCGAGGATGTATCACGCAAGACCGAAACAGATTGGCAGTGTTTTTTAAAAAATATAGAAAAGGCAGAAAATGATCAGTGAGAAAAAGACGGAGTAGTTGAAAACATTGTTTACCCTTTATAAACTAAATATACTGCATGAACCGAAAATAACATTTAAATTGTGCTATTTTGGGCGATTTATTTGCTTTAATCTGGCGTAAATACACATTCAAAGTTTGGTAACATCGTAAACGTGAATAGAAGCAGAACTACTGCTCACGATATCATTGTTTATCGGGAATTGTTTACGTATGTAGTGGCTGGTTGCATTCCTGCTAGGGACCACGAGCTGGTGAACAAACTGTATTACTGGTGTTGTCTCTCTGATAAGGACCTTGTCATCCCGTTCATATACACCCACACTAACATAGGTTGTAACCTAACAGTAGTACTCCATGGTCTAGGGTTAACATACCAGCCTCTGATACCCGAGATCCGAGTTCAAGACCAGAGAGGGCAATGGTTACTGAAGAACGCCCAATGCAAGAATCTTTAAGAACAAGGAAGACCAAAATAACTTATATAAATGCCGAAGGAAAATGAATTAATCTACACATTGCGAATCAAAGTTAGCAACACTATGCATCAGGTAAAGTACACGAGATCATTGCAAATAATTGTTGCTATGTTACTGTAATAAGGCTTCTAAATTATGAGTTTGCTTTACTGAACTTAAGTAAATATATTTTGACTAAGCTATTTGAGATACGGTGTTTTAAATATCTGGTTGTTGATGGCAGGAGTAGATGTAGCCTCTCTGACCTTGCCATCCCGTTCATACCCCCACACTAACCTAGGCATTGTAACCTAATAGTAAGTACCCCATGGTCTAGGGTTAACACCAGCCTCTGATACCCGAGATCCGAGTTCAAAACCAGCAGAGGGCGATGGTTATCGAAGAACGCCCCAATACAAGAATCGATTAAGGACGAGGGAGACCAAAACAACTTGCAGATTTAGATGCCGAAGGAAAATGGACTAATCTACACAATGCGAATCAAAGCCAGCTATACTATACATCAGGTAAAGTACGAGAAGTCAATTAGTGTATGCAAATAATTGTTGCTATAATTAGGCTTCTAAGTTACACTAGTTTCCTTTACTCAACTTCAGTAAATACATTTTTTTTAATCAAATTACAACTAAGCAAAGGCTTATCTAGTAATATTTTCTTCTTAAGTAGGCGTAAATACATTTTGACTAAGCTATTATGTCTGCAGCAATTAGTAAAAGCTTTCGAGATACTGTGTTATAAATATCTGATTGTTGATAGCAGGAGTTGTCTCTCTGATAATAAGGACCTTGTCATCCCGTTCATACACCCACACTAACGTAGGCGTTTTAACCTAACACACTCCATGGTCTAGAATTAACATACCAGCCTCCAGTGCTCGAGATTCCGAGTTCTAAACCGACAGAAAGTGAGGGTAATTTTCGGACACAAAAATCCTTAGCATGGCTTCCTTCAGAAGGGAAGTAAAGCCGGTAAACTGACCTCTGAGCAGAATTAAGCGGTCTTTGACGCCCAATATAGAATGTGACCCTGTGAACCATAGCAGTTAGAGTGTCCATAAATATAATTTTAAAAAGTCGGATCTATGAAACTAAACCCCAATGATCCAGAAAATTACAAATTCAAATTACAAGGGGACAAAGCTTGGACTTGTGAACTAAAATTTGTGAAATCATACCGTATGTATACAAATGTAAGAGGAATAATGATCATGTTACCTTTATCTTTGAATGGTAACAAAATTAAAACACTAATCATGCAAACGTAACATGATTATAGGGCACATGTAACTGGAATTGTGTGAGTTAAAATGCACCAGGGAATGTGCCAAGTTGTTTTGACACAACAAATGTTAATATTATATAAGATTATTTATCTATGCCAACAAACTTTTAAAATACACAAGCCCTGTGTGGGCAATGTATAAGAAGTGGAATTAGGACTGAAAAATTCAATACCAGGTGAAAGCTAAATTCCAGAAGGTCGTAAACAAAAGTATTGGTTATCAAGCTATGTGTGAAATTTAGAAACGAGTAAGAAGGAAAACACGACAGACGACAGAGTGGAATTCTTTACGTTTGCACCACTGACACCATGTGACGTAGATAGAAGTTTTACACTGTTTAAAAACTGCTTCAGTGAGAGGCCTCGAAATCACATTTAATAATTTACGAATGTACTTTGTAACCCAGTGTAATGCGGTCTGTGATGATGATATAGTTATAATAAATAATGCAAGGAATTTTAGGTGCTGCACCTTAATTTTTTTTGCTATTGAAATGCCCAAATATGCATATGTTGAAAAGAAAACGTTAAATGAACACGCCCCTTTGGTTGCACCTTTTTCCAATCCCAGCACCATTTTGCACCTTTTCTTAATATTATCACCTTTCTGCACTTTTTCCAAACATTGTTTGTCTCCTATACCGCATTTTATTCCCAAAAGTATATATTTTTATCTTTCAAGGGTTGGTAACGATGCGCGGTATCAGTCCTGCGACAACAATTACTTACACTTCAGTGCAGTGTTGTTTGCGCCTCAATGCATCACAGTTATGCGAAGCTATTGTTTAATGTTTCAGTTAAAAATATTATTTGACTAGTGTGGTCTGCCATTTGCCAGTAAGTTTTGCAGAATGCCGAAAACAAAAGTGAACGTCAACAATTTATTGGCGAGGCGCTGGCTTCAAGTTTATTAAATAAAAATCTGATGTGCTGCACTCACATGACTTTCTCTACTCTTGTACTAACCATCCTTACAAACTCTTATTTCTATATCTTCTTCGTGTTAGTTAAGATAAACATTTGTACAGATTGTCTTATTGCTTATTTCCTTGTAGGTGTAAGAGGAATATTGGAATACACTAGGCTTTGTGCGATAGTCAAATGTTTTAAAGCTTTGAGATTCCGTTCTCTTTGCACGCTTAACATATAAAAAATGAACGATGATCCATATCACGAAAATTTTAAATTTTCCGAAACTGCCACAAATAACAAGGAATATGTCTGAAATGGTTCACTGTACAAAAAAATTTATTTAGACATACATTGTGTTTTAGCGTGACCTACATTTTTTGTATAGTAAGATTTTGTCTATCTCTTACAGTTTACAAGTTATTCAAAAGTCATCCAAAGTAAACCGGATAACATAGGCTATAGTCAGAAAATTCAAAATATACATTTTATTTGTCATGCAAATATCTTAAATATATGATATTTTAATCAAAATCGTTAGAACCATTTTCAAGAAAATCAAAATTTTCGAAAAATTTTCCATGTAAAGGGTAGTTTAGGGTGGGACTAATTTCTTCAAAATCTTCGTGTCGCATCCTTGAAAGACTTAAATTAAATAAGGAAATAATGAAACTATTAACAGTAGAGCAACAAGAATCTAAAGTAAAAGGAAATGAGAAACTAAAAGCTTCACTTTTCTTATTCCAAGTTGTTTGGTGCCAAGTTTCGAGTTGACTCCCAACTCATTCTCAAAGCATAACTTGGAATATTACAAAGATAAGTGAAGCTTTTAGTTTCTAATTTATTTTTACTTTAGATATTTAAATACCAACTATGGTTTTTAACCGACTTTTCGTTTTTGAGTTATGCTGTCCACAGATACACACACGGACCTTTGTCTAAATTTTTTTTTTTTTTATGGATTCAGGAGATCTCAAAACATATATTTCCAGTGAAATCTCGACATCGAATTTTTGGATGAAATACAATACTTCCTCTGTTAATCGTGTAAAGAGAACGGAATTTGGAAGTTTTAAAAGATTGACTATCGCCCAAAGCCTATTGTATTACTACATTCTCCTTGTACTTACAAGAAGATAAACGATAAGGTAATTTCTGCAAATTTTTATCTCTACTAACACGAAGAAGGCATAGGAATTACAGTTTGTAAGAATGGTTTGTACAAGTGCAGAGAAAGTCATGTGAGTGCAACACATTCAATTTTTTTAAATGTCTCCAAAGAAACAAGGGTACTGGGACAGTGTAACCTAAGTCCAAAAGTTTTGGGGATAAATTGTCAAAACACGGACAACGCCGGGTATTTCAGCTAGTTATAAACACAATATTTATCATATCATTATTATTAATTGTAACATTCATCGCCATCTGCATTCTCATATAATGTTGTTGATACGAGTAATGCCTATGCCGCTATTTAGAGCCATGTGCTCCCTAACATCGCTTCATGTATTACCTGTTCCAGATTGAGAAAGTGTTTAAGACGGCCGTGAGACATGTGGTATTCCCAAACAGGGAACCTTGTGTATGCGTGGCTAGTGGCGCCTTGACGTCGTACGCCGGAACCTTCCCAGCGGGCATGTGGATGAGCCAGCGGGGTCTGCCTGCCGCTAGCCCTGCCGTGATCAGTCAGTCTTACTCCAACAGTGATCCTGAGAGACACGCAGCAGTGTGAAGCAATAAGCGGGAACGAGATACAAGTGTTATTACCGGCCGGGGAAAGTGCTCGGCATGGGGGCACGTTGCCTCGCAAACGAAAACAAGACTATGCTTATTCTACAATAACAATATTCCAACAAACATTTTCTCTGTGATTCTAAAATTAGTAGTGTGTATGTTCGATGAATCTTTGTCTGTGACAGATTGTTGTTATCATTCAGTTCATCTAAAATCAGCAGGTGAGTGAACGTCATACAGTACATTTACAATATCATGAAAATAAATATGCAAGTTTTTATCCACTATATGTAACAAATAGCAGAAATGTTACATCGTGAAGCTTTTCTGTGTATTTGTTTTCTGTTGTGCTTATGGCCCCGAAAGCTTAGAAATTGTGTGTTTTAAGTCTAGCATGAAGCTATAGATGAAAACAAAAATTATTTCTGTTTTACTAAATTAATTAGAAATGTATAACACTTTTTACTGTGGAAAATACATCTGTTCATCTCCAGCTTCCTTGTGTTTACTTCTGGATAAAGTATACTAAAGACGTACTTTTGCATTCTACGCCCCCCAAAATTAGACAATGTTGGGTATACATAGATGAAATTTCTAAAATCTACAGTTATGAATATTATAACGTTTTGAAATTTATACTCCAATAACACACCAAATGATTAGTATGTGTACAACGTTTTATTGCAATATTTCCAAAAGTTTTCAAGTTATTAATCACTTAGTTAACCATTTTAATGATAAGAAAAAATATTTGAAACACATTTCATACTGATGTTTTAATTTGTAGTGTTAATTAGATGTTTTAATTAATATTACTCCAACAATTGCGATAAAAAAAGTAGCTGCCAACTTTTTATGCCTACAGTTTTTTTTTTCTATAAAGTTTGAAAGAAACAACGAAAAATTCGAACGCGTACCGATTGTAGAGAAAAAGCGAGAAAGAGAACTTTGAAATTTTATTCTAAAGAACTATCTGCTGCTGTGCTCAGACAGATTTAGAAACTTCTGTAAAAATTATTTTTAATCATCAGAAATAAACTCCAAATACAGAAGGTGAAACTAGATGATTAATTTCTTATGAATAAAAAATTGAATTTTTGAAGAATTTCTTTATCCATGTTTGCTCCTGTGGTCCCATGCTGACCAGGGTTAAATGTTGCTTAAAGTCACTCTTAAAACCAGCGAAGTATTTGTAGTGTTTAAAGAGCTATCATATGAAGCTGCACAGCTGATTACCACTGGCCTGCAAGTGTTTGCTTACTTGTGTCATCGCGGAAACAGACATTCAGAAACAACAAAGCATTGGAATTCAGCAAACAAATGACTTTCTCTATTCCTCTTAAACAAACTTTTCAAACAAAAGCTATTTCTTGCTAATCGAAATAAACTATCAATTCATATGTATACATTTCGTCGTAGAATGCAGTAAGTAAATAGATATATTTTTAAAGAGTGTGTCATTATGTGATGGTTTTGAAATTCTATGCCCTTTGCATACTACGAGAAGAGACACAAACAGGGAGAGTTGAGAAAAGTATAACTATTCAAAACTCTAACCAATAACAAGGAATAATTCAGAAATGCTTAAAATTGCAAAACATGCTAACATAAACTGTACTTTAACATCTACATTTTTGTTGTAGTAGGATTTTCACAGGGTATTCCCAGAAAATTTAAGGTACACATTTTGTTTATGATAAAAACAGTACCTAAATAAAAATCATTGGAGCCATTGCTGTGTTCTATGTGAAGTTTGGGCTAGGAGAAATGATTGAAAATCTTCGTGTCGGATCTTGTAAGATGCTGAACTTAAATACCAAATTTGGTATCTAACTGATTTTTGTTTTAGAGTTATGCTGTTCTCAGACCGCGCGTACCTTATTTATCTATTTATTTTTTAAGTTCAAGAAATCTCATAATATTTATTTCTAAGAAGTAATAAAGTGGATGAAGGAGCTGCAAGCCTAGCGTTAATTTTGTATCGCTGTTGCAGAAGAAAACACTTTCTGTTACGCTTTATTCCATGATATTGTGTATTTTCCTTCTAAAGGCTGTACTGGACAGCCTCATTCATAATCACATGCAATTTTAGCTCAGGATTGAAAAATATGTTGGTTATACTACATTTTTGCTGAGTGTGTGACAAATTAAGATTCATTCTCTTCACAAAAATACATACTTTCTCATTGTGTTCCGTTAGTATATCAATTTGGATGAAACATATTCCTGGTATAAATGAAGCCAGGTTACAATATCAATAGCACCACATTTTAGTATGAAAATGCATGTGATTGTGCGGTACCCAACGCGTCAATATTTAATAGTTTATTTATTATGGGGCAGTTACACCTCCTCATATACATTTTTTGACATGCGAGGAAGCAAATGCTTGTGATTGGAGTATGCACTTAAATCAAATATTTAGAAAAATTATTCGGTGTCTAATCATTTAGGCATTGTTTCTAATATTTCACGTGTACTAAATGTGAGGCTTATGACCACAAAGGAAAAAGTCATAAAGTAGAAGTACGTTATTTATTGAAAGCATTCATTTTATCTGAAAGCTGAGGGCTAATCCAAATTGAGTTTCATTTCTTACAAACAGATATGAAACATTCAAAATAAAAGTATGTTAGTGTTAGTAGTTAACTGAAATTTAGTCACAATAGTGGTAAAAAAAGTTGAAACTTTAGCTTCAATTACATGCTCACCGTTTAAATACCCAAGAGCACGCGGCCTAATGGGCTGTATTTACTTCTAATGCCTTTTACTTGATTCAGATTTTTCTTACACTTGCAAATTAAAATGTTCCATATGATGATGCAGTTTGTATGCGATATTATTCAAACTTTCAGCAGAAACTCAGAGAAGCTAAACGATAGGCATAGACTTTTCGTTTTTGAGTTATGCTGTCCACAGACTGACACTCGCATATCTTTTTCTAAAAATGCTTTTTTTTTATTCAGGGGGCCTCAAAACATATTTCCGGTGAAATCTCGACATTGAATTTTTGGATGGAATACAATACTTCCTCTACGTAGTAGAGAAAGTAAAAATCTGATGTGTTACACTCACATGACTTTCTCTACTCGTGCACAAACTATTCTTACAAATATTATTTCTCTATCTACTTCACGTTAATCGAGATAAACATTTGTACAAATTATCTTATTTCTAATTTTCTTGTAGGGGTAAGAGGAACAGAGTAGGCTTTAAGCGATAATCAAATGTTTTAAGAGTGGTCGCTATACGATGACTTGAAATTCCGTTCTCTTTACATGGCCAAGAGATGAATTAGGACCTCCCATTTGAGAACGTCTACAAGTATTACAAAATTCTGACAAATAAGGAATATTTCGGATTGTTTCACTTCATAAAAAAATCATTTAACATATAACATGTGTGTTTTAACGAGATGTATAGTTTTGAATACCAAGATTTGGTCCATCTCTTACGATTTACCAGTTAAACAAAAGTCATCAGACTGCATGGACTACACCAGAGAATTCAAAATATGCATTTCATTTGCCATAAAAATATCTTAAACTTATGGTATTTTAATCAAAGTCGTTAGAGCCAATTTTGGGAAAATCAAAATTTTCGAAACATTTTGCACGTAAAGGGTAGCTTAGGATGGAGGAATTTTCTTGAAAATTTTCGTGTCGCATCCTTGAAAGATATTAATTGAAATTTAACCGACTTTTCGTTTTGAGTTATGCTTTTCACAGACACACACACACACACACACACACACACACACACACATTTTTCTAAAAATTGTCCTTTTTGGATTTAGGGGGCCTTAAAACATTTTCGGCGATATCTCGACATCGAATTTTTGGGTCGAATACAATACTTCCCCTTACGTAGTAGAGAGAGTGAAAACAGCAACATTTAGATATGTCACTTTCGTGTTTTCGTGCACCGCTTAAGAAATGCTGTAGCCTTAAACGCAACAAGTGCGAATCAATCCTTTACATGGGAAGAAATCATTATTGCACACTTTCAAATATTTCTTATGCCTTCTTTTTGCACATACGCTGTGATTCACCCAAGGAATTCCAACAGAGTTAATATCCTGGTTGATAGCTTGTGTTATGGAAGCAGTCAAGGACCAATTCCTTCACGAGGTCGCGGCAGGTATATTTCTTGGAAGGCTCTAAGATTCTACCGATCCCATGTTTCGGTTTCCTAGAAGATATCCGGAGCGGTTCTCTGGGTAAAGCCCGGGCTGAGATGGCCCCTATAGAATAGCAATACAACTTTATACAAATTTATAAAAAAAACCTGATGTGTTGCACTCACATGACTTTCTCTGCTCTTGTACTAACCATTCTTACAAACTCTTATTCTTATATCTTTTTCGTGTTAGTTGAAATAAACATTTGCAGAAATTATCCTGCTCGTTTTCTTGCACATGCAACGGGAATATGAGAATACAGTAGTCTTTGAGCGATAGTCAAATCTTTTAAAGCTTTCAAACTCCGTTCTCTTTGCACGGTTAAAACACACACACACACACACACACACACACACACACACACACACACACACACACACACACACACACACACACACACACACACACACACACACACACACACAAAAATAGAATAACGATGGTCCATTTGGCAGAAGTATTAGTTATCCAAAACTCAAACAAATAACTAGGTATATCTCCGAAATGGTTCACTCTACAAAAAAATTATTGAGACGTAAATTGTATATTTTTGCAATGTCTACATTTTTTGTAGTAAGATTTAGTCTATCACCTAAGGTTTATGAGTTATGCAAAATTCATCCAGAGTAAATAGGACTTCATGGGCTATAGCCAGAAAATTCAAGTTATACATTTCATTTGTCATAAAAATATCTCAAACATATGGTATTTTAATCAAAATCGTTAGAGCCATTATCAGGAAAATCAAAACTTTCGAAAAATTTTCCATGTAAAGGGTAGTTTAGGGTGGAGGAATTTTCTTCAAAATCTTCGTGTCTCGTGCTTGAAAGACATTTTCGTTTTTGAGTTAACGCTGCCCACAGACTGACACGCACATGAACCTTTTTCTAAAAAATGCTTTCTTTAGATTCAGGGGGCCTCAAAATATACATTTCCGGTGAAATCTTGACATTGAATTTTTGGGTGCAATATTCTATTCCTGGAATTCCTCTATGATACGTAGTAGAGAAAGTAAAAACCAACAAACAAGCTGTTCTGAAGCAATTATAGGTCGAATACCACGAACGCGCCATCGTTTGTCAATCCAGACTTGACTGGTGGAAGAATTTCTATAACCCCACCATCTTTCTGTGGTTCATTGATGACTTATTTATTCTTTGAACACATAGTTCCAAAGAATTAGATAATTTCTTCGTAATCTGAACTCCAAATTCTCAGTAAGAGTTTCTTCATCATGGTCTATAGTCATGGTTTCGTACTTTGACATCCTAAAGAATAAAAAGTTTTAGCTTATATCGGCTCCAACAATATCTTCATTACTATCGCTACCATCCCAGGCACATTAAACGATCCGTTCCTTTCTCTCTTTCTCTGTGGGGTCACCGGTTATGCAGTGACCTGGATGCACGATAAAGGCGCATTAACAATAGATTATTGAACTGGGACTATCTTCTTTCTTTGTTGGATTCCGCATACAACCTGCAAGGTAAAAAAGCTTCACCCACAACCAATCTCCTTACTACAATGACCGTCTATGCCAGGAAAGGACCGAGTTTGGCAAATCTTGAAAGAAAGTTGCTATATCCTGCTTTCATATCCTTCCATTGCTTTAGTTTTCGAAGAATTATCCCATCCCATACACAGAATGTGCGATTGTTAATTATCTTTACTGTCTCTACTGGTAAGTAGAGGAAGTATTGTATTCTACCCAAAAATTCGATGTCGAGATTTCACCGGAAATAAGTTTTGAGACCCTCTGAATCCAAAAATACATTTTTAGAAAAAGGTTCGCGCGTGTGTGTGTGTTTGTGTGTCAATGTCAATCTGTGGACAGTATAACTCATAAACTAAAAGTCGGTTAAAAACCAAAGTTGGTATTTAAGTTTAATCTCTTTCAAGAATGCGACACGGATATTTTAAAGAAAATAGCCCTACTTAAACTACCCTTTACATGGAAAATTTTTCGAAAATTTTGATTTTCTTGATAATGGCTCTAACGATTTTGATTAAAATGTCATAAGTTTAAGATATTTGTATGACAAATGAAATCTGTATTTTGAATTTTCTGTCTATAGCCTATATAGTCCTGTTTACTCTGGATGACTTTTGAACACTAGTAAACCGTAAGCTATAGACAAAATCTCGCTAAGACACACAATTTATGTCTGATTAAATTTTTTGTGGAGTGAACCATTTTGGAGATATTCCTTGTTATTTGTGTCAGTCTCGAAAAACGAAACTTTCGTGAAATAGGACTCCGTTGTTCATTTTTTTATATGTTAAGCGTGCAAAAAGAACGGGATCTCAAAGCTTTAAAAGATTGACTATCGCTCAGAGCCTACTGTATTCTAATATTCCCCTTGCACCTACAAGGAAATAAGTAATAAGATAATTTGTAGAAATGTTTATCTCAACTAACAGCAGAAGAGTTTGTAAGATTGGTTAGTACAAGAGTAGAGAAAGTCATATGAGTGTAACACTAGATTTTTTTCAGTTACTACAGAATCTTCTAACGTTGGAAATACGAAAATGTCTCTCTTGATCGTGCAATATTTTTCAACAGAAGGAATCAAAGTGCTCTTCTTGATTTACAGGAAGTTGCCAATGAAACAAATTAAAATATCTTTTCTTCTTCTTTTTTACATGATTACCCTCCCTTATGTAGGACTTACAGCCCCTAGGACTTACAAGTCGGTGAAATGTCATATATTATACATTTGTTTGAATATACTGATATGGATGCTGATAATGCTGCGATCAACTTTGGCAACAATGTCTGTTTATGAAAATCTGAAAAATATGTATGTGCCAAAAATAATCAAAGTTAACTGTAAATGTCATATTATACATCTATGTCAAATGTGGAATGAAAATTCTACTTTTGTTATGTAGCTTCTTCTTGTGATATGGTTATTGGCAGATTTTCAGAGTCTAAAAAAAAAAAAAAAAAAAAAATGAAAAAGAAATGTGTCGTAAAGACACACGATAGAAGTGAAATTTTGCATTACAGGGAAACAATTATTCATCAATCATTTTTGAATAGCACAGATTGTTCTTTTTACACATTCTGAACTGTCACTTCACCCGCACGTTTTCTCTTACGCCGCGCTCTTGTTCTTTCTGCGCCTGACTTAGGCATATTCACAACAACATTGTGTATTTTAATGAAGAAAATAGATTATAAACAACGAGAACACTAAACAATACTCGAAATGCGTTGGTTATACATACGTGTTTCAACGGATGTTCTGTTGACAATCAACAGCTGTACTCAGTGATCGCCACGCCGCCTGAACGCAGTACGCGCATCCACGGACGAGAATGAAAGGGAGAAGAGCGTATGTCTCACTCTTCCCTGAATGCAAGCGAGACACTGCTCCCACTCTACCCGACACAGTGTTTACCCCCAGCACTTTTCGTCACACAAAAAGGTTGCGGATCAGAATTTCAAAACGCTCCTATAAGAAGTTTCACTTCAAAACAAATAAGTAACTCGTCATTTTTCGAATTTATGAATGTAAAGAACAGAGAAGCATTAACAGGTTCCAACCAGATGGTTGTCACTTTTAGCCTCTCTAAAACACCTCCTTTTAAATTGGCCAGCCTTAAGACCATACTTTTTGTCGGAAGACAAGTACTCCAAACTTATATGAAAAGCTTTAAAGATAGGATATGTGCCTTTTCACCTAAATATGATGCAAATTTCCCACAATAGTATAAAACTGTTAGAAGGGGAACATACGAGTCATGTATAGAACTGTATAAAGTAATAGTATCCTGAGGAAGAACATTTTCGGTAGAAAAGACATGCATTGAGGAGACATATTGAAAGAATGGAGAAAAGAGCAAAATAATAAAGTTTCTAAGAGAAGTGGATATGTTTATGGAGAAATGTGTGCCATAGTTGGATAAACGATATAATTTTGATAACTCTGATTTCAAGCCAATTTCAGCCTAAGTTTAACTTGAATTATTTTTTGTTTGCGAAAATTTAGTGTCATATCAATATGAGAAACTATACCATGATTAAAGCCGGAGGCGTGTGCGCTTTTCGATAGGTATACTGCACATGGACTTCACTGTTATCGCTCGCGCATGTAAACAACTGCAGGTAGGTGAAAATGGCCTAGCTATAGCACAACCTACAAGCATCACATGAACAATTCCACGTCTGCAGCTCACTGCTAGAAGAAACAAAGCAATCGCGTTATACTCCATCTTGACCTTGCGTCTGCGTACACTTGCAAGGCAATTCTTCACTTGTTTGTAGAGTACTACGTTAGCTTGTTTTCGACTCTTGCTTCTAGTGACAATTGTTTGCACATTTGATGGCCGTGCTGTACGTCTGACGTCATCCATACTCTGCGTCCAGCTAACCTGTATCGCATGCGAGCGCACATCCTTCCGGTCTTTAATGATTTTTGTCTTGTAAAACAGTCATTCGCGTGTACTAACATTGACAGAGTTCACATGTGTTGGTTGGATTTGTTTAAGGGCTAAAGAACAGGACAAGAGCTGCGTAAGTGAACCAAAGAAATTAGTATCTTTGTGCGATCAGTTCCAATTTCTTATGCAACCTTGTGAGTGATAGTTTGTTGAAATGAACGCACCTTTTCTCGTGAGAGACAAAAAAGATCCATAGAACTGCTAATATGCCAGAATTATCTTATGACGTGCAGAGAATTTCATCACAGTGTACTTAAAATGTAAAACTTGTAGATGCAGCAAGGAGAAAGATGAAGTACAAGTTCAAGAGGAATTAAACGTGACTTGTCATCGCAATTCGCAAACCAACGTTCCTATATAATGTTGAAAAATCTTAAAGCTGCTATCTAAAATAATTTTCCCCCTCGGAGACTTGTTAAATCCTAAGAATCTCATTTCCCTTTCTAATTTTCAGAACAATGGCTACCTGACTGAGTTACTGCTCATTTCTGAATGTAACTGATTCAGATGCTAGACCTTTAACTGATGGTATTCTTGTCGACTGGATTCACTAGGACGCTAATTACTAGGGCACGGATTTTTAGCGGCTAAAAGGTTATGAGCTAAAATGTCAAAATAAGTGCCAAAACAAAATATTTTTTTAAGCATAATTATAACGCGGAATTTCACTCACATCAATAATTTTATGTTGCCCATCCAACACATTTGAAAATTTACACATTATGTAAAATCCATTGTTATTTGCCTCTTAATTTCTCTACTATTAAGTAGAGGAAGTATTGTATTACATCCAAAAATTCGATATCGAGACTTCACCAGAAATATATGTTTTGAGGACCCCATAATCCAAAAAAGCATTTTTAGAAAAAGGTCCGTGTGTGTGTGTGTGTGTGTGTGTGTGTGTGTGTGTGTGTGTGTGTGTGTGTGTGTGTGTGTGTGTGTGTGTGTGTGTGTGTGTGTCAGTTAGTCTTTGAATAGCATAACTAAAAAACGAAACGGCGGTTAAAAACCAAAGGTGGTATTTAAGTTTAATGTCTTTCAAGGATGCGACACGAAGATTTTGAAGAAAATAGCCCCATCCTAAACTACCCTTTACATCGAAAATTTTTCAAAAATTTTGATTTTCTTGAAAATGACTAACGATTTTGATTAAAATATCATATGCCTGAGATATTTTTTGGCAAATGAAACGTATATTTTGAATTTTCTAGCTATAGCTTCTGTAGTCCTGTTTACTCTGGATGACTTTTGAATAAATCGTAAGAGATAGACCAAATCTTACTATACAAAAAATGTAGATCTTACTAAAGCACACAATTTATGACCAAATATATATTTTTTTTTTTGTAGAGTGAACCATTTCGGAGATACTCCTTGTTATCTGTGTGAGTTTTGGAGAACATACTTCTGTCAAATGGAACATCGTTATTCGTTTTTGTATGTTAAGCGTGCAAAGAGAACCGAATTTGAAAGCTTTAAAATATCTGACTATCGCTCAAAGTCTACTGCATTCCCATATTCTCCTTGCACCTACAAGGAAATAAGATAATTTCTGCAAATGTTTATTTCATCTAATACGAAGAAGATCTAGGAATAAGAGTTTGCGAGAATGGTTAGTACAAGAGTAGAAAAAGTCAAGTAAATGCAATGCATTAGATTTTTTCTCTTATAGTATATCTTGAACATCTCGCTGAACTTCTTAGAAAAATTCCTTTCCATCGACGTAAGTTTTGATTCTAAATTTTTGTTAAATTTTCATGCTTCAGCTCCGCATGTGACAATAGTTTTCACTATTGTATTATATAGTTTCAACTTATTCTTCCCAATTATATGTCTGTTCCACAGGATACTATTCAGCATTGATGTTATAATTTTACATTTATTGATTCTGTTCTTAATATCATTTTCCTGTTTATCTTCTTTATCTACTTTTACCCCAAAATACAGGAGGCCTTACTTATCCTGTAAGAATAATTAATAATGACAACAACAACAACAACAACAATAATAATAATAATAATAATAATAATAATAATAATAATAATAATAATAATAATAATAATAATAATAATAATAATAATAATAATAATAATAATAATAATAATAATAATAATAATAATAATAATAATAATAATAATAATAATAATAATAATAATAATAATAATAAATATAACATCAAGTGTCCTTCGGCATTACTTGGCGAACATCGAACCTCCAGGGGTTAACACTGCTATTCCAGAGACAATAATTCTGCCTCTATGGCGCCTCGCCTTTCCCAACATGACAGGGGTTTGGAACGTTGCAGAGACTTGGCTCCTGTTACAACGTTGGGGTAGGAAAATGGATGTAAACAAGACCATGACCTTTGCTGTTAAAATTCTTCCGACTCTGTCACTATCGAAGCATAAGCTTCTTACTCATAACTTAATTACATGTTAGATAGCCCTGAACCAATTCGTCTAATACTTGCCAGAAACGACAGCTTAACAAAAAACGCCGACCTGATCCAATTAGCAAATTAGTTCGACGTTGCACCATTATGACGTGAGGTAATGCTTTACGATGGAAGTAAGCATTCTGAGAATCACTGCAGCGACATTGTCCTTTGGGATTGTTACACTGAGTGACGCACAATATCAACAAAAGGCCATCTCTGTGGTGAGTCTGCCTTACATTCAAGAGGTCCCACTTCAAATCTCGGTTAGTGTTTTCCTTTATTCTGAGAAGATGTATGTGGAGTAACTCTAAACTCTAGAGACTCCATTTGAGCATCACTTCAACCATTTCGCTTCTTCACCATCGGATATCTACCCAGTTAAGGATACCCATAGCTGAAATTTGGTCACAAAAAATACCTTAAATTAATTTTATATCGAAACATACTTTGAAACTGACTGCTTCCGTAACGCAGTGACAGCGCGCCTGCATCTGGCGTGGAGCACCCGAGTTCGATCCCCGATACTGGTGAGGATTTTTCCCCTGCTGTGAGGTCTGGCACAGGGTGCACTCAGCCTCGTTAGGAGAAGTAGCGGCCTCAGGTCTTGAAGGCTGCATAACCGCTCGGGAGGGCTCGGGGCGCTGACCACGTCCCCCCGTCCAGTTATGCACTCCACTCATGACGCCCGTAGTGGACAGAGGCGGTAATTCTTGACCCACAAAGGGCTGTTGCTCTAGGGGTTGTTTAATACTTTGAAACTGTAGCTTCAATTATACATAGCTTTTTGCTTTTAGGGCCTTTTAATGCTTCAAAATGTGGTCATTTAAATGCCCAAGAGTGCACGACCTGGTTACTTCCTATCCTTTTGATTTATGTTCTCTTTTGTGCATTAAAGCTGCTCCATACGAAGTTTGTTGTTTATAACTTTTCTTGTTCAAATTTTCAGAAAAAACTCAGAAAGGATGAACTGGTAATAAAGGGACAACTTTGTGCACTTGAACTATAGAAATTGGTGAAAATTATAGGATACCTTACAATCACAAACAACTACTCCCACTGATACTTTCAACCCGCGAGGATAAATTTGCACCATTTCACCAATCTGGACAACAGTTTGGACACTTATACTTTAATTATGAATGAATATTGTTAAAGTTACTGACTTTATCCTTATTTTCAGCCCCTTACAGAATTCGGTTAGGCAATGCCGGGTAAAACTGATAGTAAATAATATGTTTAAAGTCCTTGGTCACCATTCATTTGTTTCTCACAATATAAGCATAAGGCGCTTTTTAATAATTTGACTGTCACTTTAATCTCCTGTATCTCTCTTTTACCTACAACGAAATGTTTAATGAAACTTACGAGTAAATCTGCAAAATTATGTCAATGAACATGAAGTAGGCAAAAGAATGTTTTTTTAAGAATAATTTGTTGAAAATATATAAAAATAAAGGTTCATGACCCGGAAAAAGCTATGGAAACGTAACACAACAGACGTTTTCAAAATACACGAACAGCTCAATTAAAATTTTTGCGCGAAATGTGTTACAAAAAGTAAACAAAATGGTCGTCCATTATTCTACAGGATGTGAGGTGATCAACAACATACATATGTTGTAAATTATATCTTTTTTCTTTGATTTTGAGCAGTAATTTTATTATTATTATTACCATTATTGTTATTATAGCTGTAGCTAAAATTTTATTTAGTTCATATATTTAGAAGGTTTGGCTGTTATTGGAACATTCATTTTTTACTAGTTTGTTGAGTTTGGTGTAAAGGAAACTGCTTTATTTGTAATATAAGTCTAAAGTAAAATGTTTTAATTCAAATGTAGATAATGAATAACATTCTAGTGATGATAGAACTCGGTGACAAGAGACAAGACATTTTTCAGTTAAATTCTCCAAATCAGTAATATATTTCACAAGCAGGATGACAGACCCCTTTCCAATTATTAATACGGGTCTAAAAGAAGGGGATGGCCTTGCACTGATACTTTCCACGGGGGGGGGGGGGGAGGGGGGGAACACTTGTACGGAGTGACATTTCTGCGGAGAGACATTTGTGCGGAGCCTTTTCCTCTACCTAATGAGTCAGAAGTGGAATGTTGACACTTGTATGGTATGACCACTATGGGGATGGTAAACTGAGTCCGTTTTGAATATTACAATGTAAATTGAGTCAGTTATAAAATGTATGGTAGGTAAATTGAGTCCCTCCTAAACTTTCAGAGTAGGTAAATTGAGTCCCTCTACGCGTAATTGTAACAAAATTTGCCCTCCCACTTTGTGAAGACTGCGCAACCATTTATCAGGTTGGTGTGATTAAAAGTTTATCATATTAAAATCGTTCGTACGAGCAACTTGCAATAGTTTTGTCATACAGGTAAACTTTTAAAAGAAACGCCTTTCACAAAGTCAAATCTCAGTATGCCTTTAGTAAACTTTACCATCTGCTCTTTATTTTTCTCAGTAATCACCAGTTCCATACTGGACCATTCACTATCTGTTCACAGCACTAGAAGGTATGCCTGTTTACTGTACACTGATAAGTCTATTGACTTTACATTGGTGCACCATGACATACATCCCCTGACGTCACAGCGCTGCGTTGTGACCGGTATAGTCACCCATAGTGGACTCAATTTACCACATGGATTAAAAAGATTGGGCTTCAACTTACCGCTTAGAGAAGCGTGAACAACTAATTATGGACTCAATTTATCTAGCTCCGACCATTAACGTCTGTTAGTAACCGGTTTTGGAATAAGAATTTTCAGGTATAATATGCATATGTATAACACCTGGTTTAAATTAAACAAAAAAATGTTTATAGTTGGAGAATTCAGAAGCTTCACTTAGGAATATACTTGCAGTAAATGTTAGCGATGTAATTTCTAGATAGTGGCGTATTAAGGCATCACAAAGTAGTATCAAATTGCCTTAGATTACGCTAAGACCCCATTATAGGTTTTCCTTGGTTTCGCTGAACTCCGTATCTCCAAAATTATAGCACGCACACTACTTGACACTCGGATGTCAATTGTAGTAATGAACTCTTCTTAACGAGTGCCACCCCCAAATCAATACCTGAACATGCATTCCAACTCTTATAGCTCTCGAGTCAAAATTCTAAGAAAAACATTAGGCCGAGACTGTACTGGCCAGCACTAGATTAGTCTCTGTGCAACCGTAACTGTCTAAATTTTGCCTGCTTGGCCATTTCCGGGAATATTTTGGGCTCCGTATAAATGTTAACAAATTTCATCTCCGTACAACTGTCGCAACCTCCTTTTCAACATATGGCAGTGAAAAAACAATAGTTGACCAAAATATCCTGCTATATGAGAATATCTAAAAGTGTGGGATACACAGATGGTGTGAACATCATAGACAGATCAAGAATAGTATTAGAAAATGTGTATAATGAACTGGAACAAGCAGCAGTCAGAACTGGACTCAAGTAAACATGGAGAAAACTAAATATGTGGTACAAACAAGACAGCGGAAGGACACTATAAAGCAGACTAATCAGCGGCTAAGTATTTTTGAGGAAGTAAGAAAGTTCAAATGTTTGGGAGGGATGATAACTAGAGATATTGACGAGACAATAGAGTTACAAGATAGGTTCACAATGGCTCATATTTTGTTCAAAGGTATTACAAAATCCAATCATATGCACCAGAAAGCTAAAATTAAGATCTAAGAAACAATTATTATGAGCATAATAACATATAGAAGCGAAATATATGGAAGCAAGTAGAGAAAACCATGTGAATGTAATGCAGTGTATAGTAAAATGGATAGCACAAAAGCTTTCTCCAAAAGAAAACACTCAGATGTGGCAATTTTCATGGTAATCGGTCAATCTCTGTTGGAGCTGATCAACTGCATAGCACCTACATCCATTTTATACGTATGAATTGTATGTTGAGGAGCGAATAGAGGGAATATGTGAATGTGTTACATAAAAGAAAAGTGAATGGGAAACCATGTGAATGTAATACGTATTGACTGCGAACACTTGTTAAGTACTAGCAATTACTGATTAGTTAAAGAGGAAAAGTGTAATTCAACATAGCATTCAAATCTAAAACAGTGTTTTTACATTAAAATTTTAAAATATGCGTTTCTCCCTCGACTATGTATTTATATGCCTTAACAAGTACCGCTTAAATTGTCTGTGAAAGTATGGCTTACAAAGTATATAATTTCCGCATATTTTTATGTATATATATTAGGCGAGTCAGCCGCCTTTTCCTTTTTTGGAAGATATGCCACTCTTGAAGCTGCAATTGCGCTTTAGGTCCATTTTCTTCGCTTACCAGCAGCTATTGCGAGAGCGAATGCACAACCAGCTCAGCATCTATACCAGGAAGATATCCAAATGGACAACAACCAACAGCAAAAGCTTTCCGGGATGTTGAAAGACATCTCATACAACAGTATCAGTTGCAAGAATGCTTCCTGTTAGACAAATCCGACGTTAGTGCAGAATCTGCTTTGAATACCATTCTGCATAATCCGCATACTGGTACACGAGCAGTTGCTTAAGAGGTCAACGTTAGCCACGTCTTCTGTAGTAAGAATTCTGAATGTTAAGAAGTTTCATCCGTATCATTTGCACATACATCAGGCACTCCACGGGTGAGATTTAGAATATCGAGCGAACTTCTGCGAATGGATGCTGGGGTGAGTAGGTAATCATATGGGGTTTGTACCTAGAATCCTATTTTGTGTCGAATCAAGATTTCATATCAATGGGACCTAAATCACCACAATATGTACTATTGAAGTGACGATAATTCTCACTGAGGAAGACGGTCCGCAGTCCAAGGGCAGTGGGGACATCTGTTGTGGAATCTTGGAGTTACCTATCACTCACCATGATCATGATCATGATTATCAACAACAACAACACTTCATGAATTAGGTGACTTCTGTTCCGGCCTCAAGTCTCTCTCCACCTTCTTATCGGTCTTCCAACATCTCTCGTCTCATATGGTTCGTATGTATGCCATTTTGGGATATCGGGTATTGTCCAACCTTTGTAAATGATTTCTCCAGCTTTTCCTATATTGGTTTATTTTATGATTTAATAGGCAAATACTTAGTTCTCCTCATATTTCTTCATTTTTTTATTTTATCCATTATTGTACATCCTTTTATGACTCTAAGGTATCTCATTGTATCAATAGTAACTATTACCAATGCAATGTTACAGGCTACATAGCAAGCTTTCACATCTGCAGTACAGATGATAACAATTTTAAACATAAGATTAGTTTAAATCAAGGTTTAAACATGACAGATAATCATTCTAATATAATACATAGTATTTTCTTGTCCCAGTATAACTGTGAAAATGTCAGTAGTCTAATCACGAGTATATCAAAAGGTTATTACTGAATCGGTTTTTTAATATGTACACCATCTTTCGATAGCCCTTCTCCATTCTTATCTGTTGTTGCAGTGTTCGTCTTACAGATTCAATCTCTTTATTGCCTGTGTGATATTATTCTTCCAATTTATTTATGGTCGTCCTATCGTCCATTTTATATATATATATATATATATATATATATATATATATATATATATATATATATATATATATATATATATATATTTTACTTTCTCTACTACATAAAGTAGAGGAAGTATTGTATTCCACCCAAAAATTTCATGTCGAGATTTAACCTGAAATATATGCCCCCTTGAATAAAAAAAAAAAAAAAAAAAAAAAGCATTTTAAGAAAAAGGTCCATGTGTGTGTGTGTCTATCTGTGTGTCTGTCAGTCCATTGACAGCATAACTCAAAATCGAAATGTTATTTAAAAGTCAAAGTTGGTATTTAAGTTTAATGTCTTTCAAGGATGCGACACGAAGATTTTGAAGAAAATTGCTTCACCCTAAACTACCTTTTACATGGAAAATTTTGATTTTCTTGAAAATGGCTCCAACAGTTTTGATTAAAATGCCATATGTTTGAGATACTTTTATGGCAAATGAAATGTATATCTTGAATTTTCTGGCTGTAGCCGATGAAGTCCTGTTTACTCTGGTTTACTTGCATAACTGGTAAACCGCAAGAGATAGATCTTGCTAAAAGACACAATTTATGTCTGAATGATTTTTTTTTTTTTTTTTTTTTTTTTTTTTTTTTTTTTTTTTTTTTTGTAGAGAGAACCACTTCGTAGATATTCCTTGTTATTTGCATCAGTTTTGGAGAACAAATACCTATTTCTGTCAAATGGAATATCATTGTTCATTTTTGATGTGCAAAGAGAACAGAATCTCAAAACTTTAAAACATTTGACTATCGCTCAAAGCCTACTAAATTCCCATATTCCCGTTACACCTACAAAGAAAAAAGCAATAAGATAATTTCTGCCAGTGTTTGTCTCACGAAGAAGATATAGGGATAGGAGTTTGTAAGAATGGTTAGTACAAGAGCAGAGAAAGTCATGTGAGTGCAACACGTCAGATTTTTTAATGTGTAACCCATCTTTTGATAGCCCTTCTCCATTCTTTTCTGTTGTTGCAGTGTTCATCTGTCAAACTCAATCTCTTAATTGCCTGTGACATTATCCTTCCAAGTTATTGATGGTCGTTCTCTCTTCTGTTTTTCTTTATTGTTTTATCTTCTTTATTTTTTGGGTGGTACCCACTCTAACACACTTTTCGGTATGATGTCTTCAGGCATTCTTATTACATGTCATACCATTTCAATTGTTTGAAAGTGATATCATCCAAAATTGTTGATTTACTCCCATAAAATTCCTAAGGACGGTTTTTATTTTATCTCTTTTCGAAATCCTCGCTGCTGGCCACAAGAAGTCTATTTTTGTTGCCAGTAATTTAATTTGTGTGGTGTGTGTAAGTGGCCATATATGAGCACCATAATTTATACTTTTGATAGTGCTATTATAAATATGTCTCTTTGATTTGCTGCTAATTTTTTCGTCCCACAGAATTCCATTTAATGTTGAAATTGCGTATTTCCCTTTATTAACCGTTTTTTTTAATTAACGTCCTCCAACATTGTGTCATATCGGACGAATGAATGAAATGAAATGGGTGAAATGATGCTCAAATGAGCCCGAGGTCCATGGAGCTTTAAGTTACCCGACATTTGTCTTCTCAGGATAGGGGAAAACCTCGAAAAAAAAACCTTACCCGGATAAATTACCCTAAGCAAGATTCGAGCTCGCGACCTCTTAAACGTGAGGCAGACACGCTAACCATCACGCTACGGAGGCGGGCCTTTATTAACTGTGTGTTTGATCTCATCATATTTCCCATTGTTTATTTTAACCCCTAAATATTATTTCATTGCATCATTTAATTCGAAAGGTGTTATAACATCTATATTATTATTATTATTATTATTATTATTATTATTATTATTATTATTATTATTATTATTATTATTATTATTATTATTATGGCAGACACAAAATTTAACGGCAGCTGATACCTGACCCTTACTATTCTCTTTCCTGTTGTGAAAATAAATTTTGTGGCCATAAATTATATTTATATCACCACCCAGAGGATTTACCAGCGTGTTTAATTGTACAACACCGCAAGGTGTGGCAAGCCTCTGGTTGAATGTTGTGTTGAGGTAGCCACCATTAAATTTTGTGTCAGCCATAATAATTTCGTGGAGTGTGCACTCAGACATCATTATTACAGACTTTGAGAGATCCTATCAGAGGGCCGATGCTTTCATGTTGGGGTATAAATTGTGGGTTATATAAAACATTATTTTCATAACGCAACGCTCCAGTACACAGCACAGTTGCAAAACTGTAAAGATTGCTGTTTAATCTAACTTCGCAAGAGAATCTCTTTCGCTTTTAGTGGTTCAGGGGAAAGCCCAGCTACTTCGGAATCGATAACAGAACCCGATGCTTCTTGAATCACAACGTAGGTGCAGAAGCAAGGACTTCCCGATGAGAGAGGGTTGCAAAATGCTAACCTAATTCAACCGAGGTAAAAACTGTGCACCGAATACTGATTCTGGAAGAGACAAGAAAGGATTCCAAGCGAAAGAAACGAAAGTTTCAGCATTGATTCTTAAATACCTAAAAGTAAGCACAAATAATAAATGAAGGCAATATTGGAAACACTCCATTTGAGCTACACAAATAAAGAATGTGTGTAAAATGGTAGAACAATCAAAGAATCGACATGATATGTGTCCAGTTTGAA
The DNA here is from genome assembly GCA_030765045.1 of Tenodera sinensis. Classification (NCBI taxonomy): domain Eukaryota; kingdom Metazoa; phylum Arthropoda; class Insecta; order Mantodea; family Mantidae; genus Tenodera; species Tenodera sinensis. The sequence goes on from CM060968.1 coordinate 76,272,951, forward strand.
TATATATTAATAGCATGCAACTTATACACAGTAACATTGCACCTTAACAAGGGGAAACCTGAAATTACGAGTGTCTTCTTAATAGTTGCAGACCAAATAGGAATGTTTTACCGAAACACTTAAGTCATTTGCTATTCCAAAGAGACTTCTGCAGACATATCTGTATATTTCTCTGTGTGTGTGTGTGTGTGTGTTTGTGTGCGTGCGCGCGTTCGCGTGGTGTGTGTGTGTGTGTGTGTGTGTGTGTGTGTGTGTGTGTGTGTGTGTGTGTGTGTGTGTGTGTGTGTGTGTGTGTGTGTGTGTGTAATTGAATGTCGTTAAACTGTAGATCACCTAATACAACTTGATAAGCATAATGTTTTCGGCTGGTTTTGTAGCATACAATTTGGAAAGGATGAATGTGTAAGTTATATTTGTGTATGTAAACCAGAGTTACAGAATCATTAGGGTTCGGATTTTTAGGTAAATCGGTACCTACATATTTTGATTGCGTCTAGCAAACTTGAAGTTAAGTTTAATAGTCTAGAGATTCACAGTAGATTAAATATTTAAAGTTTCATTGCACATAAAGCATATTTCTGATTTTTAATGTAAATGAACATTTTCGGATATTCACATATATTACGTAAAAATCACATAAAGAAAACTTCTTTTTAAATAATGTTCATATATTTAGATAGTCACATAAAGAAGCAGAATCATTTTTAACAAGCCACCAAATTTCTTTAATGCATAATTACATAGACCAGATGTCGCAATATGTAACTCATTATTGGAAGAACCAATGTCAATTGCAGTATCTCTTCAGTGGGAAGAAAATATAAACATCCTGCTATCTCAAGCTACATGAGCCCGCAAGATAAAAACGGAGAATTCCTCCACTGCCATATGCTTGATTAAGCATCTATTATCACTTCACAGCCCGCTAGTCTACATATTACACTTGTAGGTGACCACTAAACTGTGTAGTCAATTATTATCATTTCTAAATCCGCAAAGTTATACAATCTTCTGGTTGTGTTGTGGTGTTGGGAAGTAACATATCGACAGTGGATTAAACATGCCCAGAGTGAAAAGTAGTGCAAGTTACCGCGTGCAACAATATACTGCGGAATTTAAGGAAATTTTCAGTTGTGGTGGTAGAATCCTGTATTGCCAGCTATATGTTAAAGCTATAACGTCAGACCAATATTCGCAAGTAACACAATATTTAAGTGGTAACAAAGATTCGAAATCCAATATCAGTTCTTCGTGACATTCATCAGACTTCCAGGATGGAAAATTTAAGGGCGCATGTGGTCGTATACTGTAACGCAGTACTTGATGATCCCGTCCAAGAATAATGTTTGGTGAATACTACTCAGCCATTCAGATCTTTAAAAAATATTTTATTTGTTTTGGCACATGTTTTTGACACTTTCAGCACATAAAAAATAAATATTTACCACAGTTTTAGCACTTCAAACCCGAGGCCTAGTAATATATTCTTCTAGCATCATTTTCCATTAAAAATATAGTACATACCATGCCTCAGAGACAGACGTAAGTTAATGCAGCATTAAATGTTTAGCTCTTGTTTTAATTTGTATTAACACTTAAGGAGAATTAGTTTTATTAGGGGAAGAGGGAGGGAGGAGGGTGATGAAAGTGGAGAACGGGTGAGTGAGAAAAAGAGGGGAACGGGTGACAGAAAGAGGGACAGTGTGAAAGTGACAAAAATCCTTTCATCAACATCTCCTAGCTTATCAATTGTCACCAGCTTATTAACCGACTATTCCTGCAGTCTAGTGGTTGGCAACCATGTTGGTTTGTAAATCCAGAAGTCCTAGCTTTGATTCAGATCTTCCAGATCCATTTCTTTCCTCTTTCAAGTGCAGAAGTATGAATACGTGCGAGTTTGTGTCTTTTATTCATTATATATTTGAATTACAGTTTTAGCAACCTCTTTCATTCGTAGTACCAGCGCGTTATAGAATCGGTCAACGAACTAATGTTGTTTGGATCAGAAAGTACAATAAAACCTACATCTTAAAGTCTGTTATTGCTTGGAGGTTACACTGGGAAATGGAGGGTTAAAGCTCCTAACAATAGTTTAACAAACCCGAATGTGTTACATTCACATTTGTTTCTCTGCCTTATTTTTATACAGCTTCTACAGAACACTCTTATGAAAGCCTATTTTGTTAATCTGTTTTATACATTCGAAACAAACGCCAGCAGAAGTAATTTCATAACTCATTTCGTTGTAGATACAAGGTAAATAAAGGAAACCGGATTGATGTTTAGATGTTTAAAAGTCTGTCCCTATAAACTGGTGTTGAAATTCGATATTCTTTCCATGGCATCACGAGAAACAACTCAATAGCGACAGCTCTCTAAATTGACAAATTCAAACCAATAATGGCGTATTCTCGAAAATAGCTGATGCTACAGAAAAACATTGTGTCTGAAAGGGATCTAATAGTTTTGTATATTTTTTAAGATTTGCGCCTTGTAAAAATTTGCACAAAATTTCTTTTGGGTGAAGAGGACATGATAGAATATTTCCAGAAAATGTAATATGATATACATTTCCTTTGTGATGCAAATATTTTAATTATATTTTAATCAAACTTGTTGGAGAAATTTTTAGCAACCAAAGATTAACGAAACAATTTCCATGTAAAGGGTAGTTTAGAATGAGGAGCAAATCTTCGTGCTGCATCTTGGGAGGATAATAAATGTAAATACCAGTTGTGGTATTTAAGGGACATTTATTTTTAAGTTATGATGTTCAAAGACACACACATACATACACAAATAAGAACAGAAATAATAGTAATTAATAAGAACATGTAAAGCTTAAAATACTAAATTGGGAGCTATATTTTGTTTGGATTAAAGCACACATAGGTATCGTCAGTAATGAACTTGCTGCTCAGCTCGCAAAACAAGGAGCAATAAACCAAGAAGATGAAATCTACAATAAATTATCAAAAAGCGCACTGAGCTACAAGATGGCAGAGTGACTGGGACATCGCTACAAATGGGTCCATCACTAGAGAATTCTTCCCTAGCGTCGACAAGGGTTGCAAATAAAAATAACACTTCATACCTGACACCAATAACCAGTGGACACGGAAAAACAAGAGCCTGCCTTCACAGATTTAGGATTATAGATAATCCAAGCTACCCATGCAACTTAGAAGAACAACTATAAATCACCTAATTTACGTGTGTCCAGCGTTAAACTGAGAAAGACAAAAACTGATTAATAGACCTCGTAATGAATGTCCAGTGAATAAAAGTGCATTCGTAAATTCTTATTTCACACACTTTAAATCGTTTGTTAATTCTATTGATTTCAGCAACCTCTGAACTAAAATATCAAATAGCCATCTGTTCAAGCTTGTAAAATTGTATTCTGACAACCATATTATGTAACTGATTTATGTAATGCCTCTTTAATAAAATAAATGCATACATAAACACGTACATGCATGGACATTTTTCCAAAAATGCTTGGGGGTGGGTTCTTATATTTCCGGTAAACTCTCAACATCGAACTGTTGGGTGGAATGCAATACTTCCTCTACTTGCCTATTGCAATTAAGTAGCATAGAAGGTTAAAAGCGGAAGTGTTGTGTTCCCAAACACTTGCAGCACTCTACAAAGGTGCTGGAGATGTCTAGGAAGGACTGTGCAGAGGGGCCCTTGGCTTACTGAGATCGATGAAACATCATTATGAGGATGCAGTCGCCTTGGAGAGGCAATAGACCAGGTGCGTCCAGTGGCACGCGAAAGCTGCCCCTCCAGCAATTACCGGGGACAAGGCCATCTGCTGAAGGTCCTGTAACATCTGTTATTCTTTTCCGTGATTACAACAACTCAGTGGTACCCTCCTCCTTTTTCATCCATATTCGGGTATCCAACGAGCGAATAACTATCTTTGGCTACCCATCTTCAACAAGAAAAGGTCCTATTTTTCCCAAGTCTTCCATAAAGAATCGTGATGAATGGATATTAGAGGAGACCGTGGTCTCAATTTCGCCTGAAGGTCGGCTGGCATTAGAGCTTGACCCTGTAGCGAAATGCAGCAATCACGATGAGCTTCATTTGATGACACTTGGTGAATTTTGACCAAATGCTCCAAGGATGTTGTCTTACGCAGTGGATATCGATGTAAATTCGTCAACAACTTCCTCATTTAAAGTCAGCTGCATCGTTGTATGTTTAAACAGTACATACCTTGTAATAATAGTAGGTCAATGCCTCACTTTAAGGTCGTGTACTTCGAGAAATACTTGTCAGATATATGAATGTACAAAAATAAAGTACTTCTGTTTAAGACTGCTTCACAACTTGAATATTGATTAGTGGTCAGAGAAGAGCAAACATTCCAAACTAAAATCGCTGTACCACAAACACTTGTACAACCTTTCTTACCGTTTTCAATTAAGGGAGATTAATTATCAGTCAGTTGTGTGAACAGGATGGAAACGATATGGTTACCCATCTTATAACTATTAAAAAGTCGTGTGAATGTATCATAATTTGTATTTGCTTTTGTGAGTTAATAATGCATACAGATAATTAAGAATTGCTCTGCATTTCTTTTGGTTTGTTGAATCAGATTCAAATATACAAATTTAAAACCTTTAAATAGTTAATGTGGCTACATAATTTGCTTTGTGATGTGTTTATGATGAGATAGAAGTAGTAATTAGGGATTGTGTACTGATCTAAGAATAGGAATGCAAACTTGTTACTTTCTCTTCCAATGATATCTTCAGCAACTTTGTGGTTCTGCACTGCTTTGATCATTCCTGGTATTTTATCATTAAATTGAAAGAAGTATTGTTATGTCCAAAAAGTACTTTACACCAATAGTTTCAATTGGGCATCTGCCGTGACGCAATGGACTAAACTAGCGTGGCAGCTCTGGTCCCCGGCCACGGAATGTTCCCGGGTTCGATCCCACTCATAGGCTTAAGGCTTTTATACCTTTCAGTGTTGAATTCACTAATCTTCTAGTAGGATTAAGGGTAGCACAAAAGATCCTTTTGTAACTAACCCTCAGTGGAAGCTCGGAAAGAATGCACTGAAAAAACAGCATATGGTTTTTGTTGCACTTTTACATTTCTCAAGATGTGGCATAGTTAATTCGACCACTAAGTACCTATGTAAATTGTTAAAGGTTTAAATATTTTTTTCAGAAACCAGAACAATAAAAACATTTCAATGTGCCAGTTTCGATAAATAAATATTTTGTTGTTTAACGACGCTGTCAATTGCCAGGATCACATCAGCGTCATCGGTGTGCCGGAATTTTGTCCCGCAGTTCTTTTACATGCCAGTAAATCTACTGACATGGAGCTGTCGTTTTTAAGCCATCGGTCTGGACCGGGCTTGAACCCGCGACCTTGGGATCAGTAGGCCAGCGTCTAACCACCTGAGCCACCCAGACCGACGCCAGTTTTGAGTATTAGTATTAACATATTGTGGGAGCACATGTTATTTCCTTGAAATTAAAATTCTTGCATCTTTTGCAGCACCTGGTTAATTAGTATATATAACAAAACTAGTTATTTCTGTAACTAACGTATAATCTGGGCGTCACAATTGAAAGACTATGTTACATACAAAGTTTTATGCAATTCTAGCATTAAGAACGTAAAAATAACCCATAAATTTGCTAAATGTAAAATTATAATGTATCAGAGATGTATGGCGTAGTATGGTTGCTAAGCCGATCTTTCATTTGTTTCAATATTTACAGAGGAAAATGGAAGGTAATGATAAAATTATTGAAAGTATGGGTTGCACTCCCTTGACATTTTGAACGAAGCCGAGAGTGCTGAGAGTCTATTAATTCCATAAAAATCAGAAGAAGTTTACGAAACAGAACATGAAAAATATTCTGGAGGAAAAACGAAAAATGTGTTAGTTTGCGAGCGTGACGATTTTAGGTATTCTTACAGGCATAATGGAGAAAATTATGTTGTTGCGCGTGGCTAACGAGAAAGACAGGCTACGGCGCGAATCGGAATTACACGAGTTACATAATAATGGTAGTCTGATAAATGACTAACATTGTATACCATCGTGATAAAACTATCTTTTGTATGAATTCAACGAGCAATTCTTTTGGTTGTTTAGAATATGGATGTATTAGGCGATTGTGGTTTTACTTCATTGGGGACCATGACCGGACTAGAAGAATTATGTCACTGCAGTTTGTGCCGTAGCCTGTCTTTCTCGTTAGCCATTGTTGTGACGGTGATGACATCGTTGCTGTCTTGTTGTCACTGTATGACGTCAGCCAGTTCATGGCACTGGTGCCACAAATACGATTTATATCGTCATAATAAGCCTTTTTAATGCTAGGATTACATAAAACATTTTTTCCTCAAAAGCTATTAAAATATATATTTAAATATAACTCCAAGAACATTTGAACACACTTGCATATAATTATAGTTGACTAGCAAGTACATAAATTTGACATTTAGATAAAAACTGTAAGATTGAGAAATTTCACTTATGGTTACTCTTAATGGAAATAGGATGTAAATCATATGCAGGAATATACGTTTCACACTTAAATGCTGCACATAAGATTTGAAAATGCCCACAAGATAAAACTAATGGCATGAAAGAAATATTTTAAGCATGGAAATACGAATATAAAGCTCCACATTTGTACTAAGATAGCGAACTGCAGCCTTAATATGCACAGTGAACCAAACCACCCACAAACCATTTGTTTGGAAAATACGACATTTAACGTTTTGAGACAAAGTATTTGTAACTAAAGCAATGTGATCTACTTGAGCTTGATTTCATCTATCAGCCATAACCGGAAGTTAGGTCATTTAGGGTATCACTTTAAAATTCCAAATGGGAGCAGGGGTCAAATAGGGCAGCATTTGATAAAGAAGAACAGACAACTTTCGTAGGAAACGTTTTTATCACTTCATGCTGTTTGAAAGAAAAAAGTACATATATGTCTGTTTCTACATACGTGGCTAAGCTACCGTTGTTGTCTAGCAACTTAAAAACAAGCAGGAAGAAGCCTGAAAATGGTGCAACGATGAGTTCTAGATACTCGTACATATGCAAATATACATTTGCTCCATACCATCAACATATAAAAATCTTCCTCGTTTTGAAAAGCAACACTATTCGTTGTAGAGGACAAGAGCGTTTGTAATCACTGTTAAACTTATTATATCGCGTTCAAAAATAAAGCAAACAAAGCACTTCACTGAGATATAGGGATAATGTGTCTACCTGACATTGAACAAGTCCCGGATAAGCTTTTTTTAAGGAGTTTTCCCATATTCATGAGAAGACGAAAATTGGGGATAAAACGTGCTTACATTGTGCAAGACCATCTAAGCTTCCTTTTTCAATATTCATTTTATTTATTTATTACTTTCTCTATCACATATAGTAAGTAGAGAAAGTATTGTATTCCACCCAAAAATTCGATGTGAAGATTTCACCGGAAATATATGTTTTGAGTCCCTATGAATTCAAAAACATTTTAAGAAAAAGATGTTTTGTGTGTGTGTGTGTGTGTGTGTGTGTGTGTGTGTGTGTGTGTGTGTGTGTGTGTCTATATGAAATATATGTTATAAATTCTATGACTATAGCCAGATAGTCCTGTTTACTCTGGATGACTTTTGCATAACTTGTAAATCGTAAGAGATAGACCAAATCTTATTATACAAAAAAGTAGGTCTCTTTAGTACATACAATTTATGTCATATGATGTGCTTTGTGAAGTGAAGTGTTATTTGGGTGAGCTTTGCAATATTTACACTTTATTCAAATGGAAAGTCGTTATTCAATTTTTCATCTATTGGTCATATAAAGCCTTCACTCAGCGAACAGCTTTAAAACATTTGACTATCTCACAAAGCCTACGGGCGGCGCCGTGGTCGAGCGGTTAGCGCGCTCGCCTACCACCTAGGCGGCCCGGGTTCGATCCCAGGGACCCGCATGTGGTATTCGTGGTGGACGAAGCGGCGTCTGGGCGGGTTTTCTCCGGGTTCTCCGGTTTCCCCCGCCATCTCATTCCACCGGTGCTCCATCTTCATTCCATGTATCATCAGTCACCGCCTGCGGTGCCGTAGTAGTAAAAGCGGGCGTTAAACACTACACACACAAAGCCTACTGTATTCCCATATTCCCCTTGCACCTACAAGGAAATAAACAATAAGATAATTTCTGCAAATGTTTATCTCGACTAACATGAAGAATATAGAGGAATAAGAGTTTGTAAGAATGGTTAGTACAAGAGTAGAGAAAGTCATGTGAGTACAACACATCAGATTTTCCAAGTGAACCGCATTGCTTTCCTACGAAAGTTAATTGTTTTGAAGAGCCCTTTCTAATGGTGTCCTATTATTTAACCCCCACTCCCATTTGAAATTTTAAAGTGATACGCCACTGACCACAATTTCGTTTATGGCTGATTGACGAACTCAAACACAAGCTCAGGAAAGTTAATTTGTACTTTAGATAGACATAAAACAATAGCACTTTAATTATAGGCAAGATACTTTATGTTGAAACTTTTGATGTCCTATTTTCTAAAATAAATGACTGGCGGACGGTCTGGTTCGTCCTGTACAATGTGCATGCTTTTGTTACTTTGTGCAAACTTCTGTTTTTAACGAAGTTTTACCAAACAAACGATTCTCTTTAAGATTATCCGAATTCCATTGTATACTCCCAGCAATAGAGATCGCCTTAATAAGTGCGTGCAGCCTCGAAATTATGTAAACACATCCGCATACTTGAATATAATTAATACAGATTTACAGCGGTAATGTAATGCATTGTTGGGGCGCTGATTGAGGAAGTACTAACTCTGCCTCGTGGGCTGGACCTTGCAGAATTAGCTAACATAAACCTCATTTAATTACCCATCTACAAGTTTCTGCACACCTTTTATATTGTACTAGCTGTACCCGTCATGCGTTGCAATGCTATGTAAAAAAAATCTGATGTGTTGCACTCACATGACGTTCTCTACTAAACCATTTTTGTAAACTCTTATTCTTGTATCTTCTTAGTGTTAGTTGAGATAAACATTTCCAGAAATTATCTTATTGCTCGTTTTCTTGCACATGCAACGGGAATATGGGAATACAGTAGGCTTTGAGCGATAGTCAAATCTTTTAAAGCTTTCAAATTTCGTTTTCTTTGCACTGTTAACATATAAAAAATGTATAGCGATGTTCCATTGTACAGAAGTATAAGTTCTCCAAAACTCATGCAAATAACAAGGAATATCTCCGAAAGGTTCACTCCACATAAAAATATTTAGATATAAATTGAGTGTTTTAGCAAGATCTATATTTTTTAGTAAGATTTGGTCTATCTCTTACGGTTACCAGTTATGCAAAAGTTATTCAAGGTAAATAGGATTACATGGTTACATTAATTCAACACACACGCACACACACACACACGGCCACGCCGTAGTCGAGTGGTTAGACCATTCGCTTCTCACCAAAGCGGCCCGGGTTCGATCCCAGGCAACCCGTGTGGGATTCGTGGTGGACGAAGCAGCGCTGAGGCGGGTTTCCTCCGGGTTCTCCGGTTTGCCCCGCCATCTCGTTCCACCGGTGCTCCATCTTCATTCTATGTATCACCAGTGTCGCCGCCTGCGGTGCCGTAGCAGTAAAAGCGGCCGTTAAACACTACAAAAACACACACAGTGCCTTTTTCTAAAATGCCCTTTTGTATTCAGAGTGCCTCAAAGCATATATTTTCGGTGAAATCTCGACATCGAATTTTTTGTGTGGAATACAATACTTCTACTATACGTAGTAGAGAAAGCAAAAAGTGTTTGGTTGTTTATTCTCATCATTGAAGTGCATTTTCAGTTCAATGTTAATGCTCTATATAATGTCTTATCTCAAATCCACAAATATCACAGTGGTTGAAATTGGATGTTTATTTACATGGATACATTTTTCGGGTCAGGGACCACCAAACTTTCAAGACAATTGGATCAATGGTTTAGGAATACATAGAGGACAAACATTTTTTTACCCCCGGCGCGACAGCCCCTAAGGGCCAAGACCTACCGCCCAGCCGCTGCGTCCCCCACCTCTGCCCACTACAGGCGTCATTGGTGAAGTGCAGTAGTGGAGGGTGGAACGTGGTCAGCGCCCCGAGCCCTCCCGGCCAGCTATGCGGTCTTCTCGACCTTGGGGCCGCCAATTCTCCATCAAGTAGCTCCTTAATTGATCCCCCCGGGACCTAACGAGGCCCCGTGCCAGACCCAAACCTTAATTTTTATTTAACAGATTGTATGAATTGTTTGTAGAAGAGGCAGCAGAAACGGAAGTATGATTGTGTTGCAATAAAACAAAAGCGAGTAGAGAAAACCGTGTGAATATAATGCGTTGCCTCTGTATTTGTTATATAAATAATCATCCAATTTCAACCACTGTATTATTTTAGATGTAAAAATCAAATCAATATACAGATGATACAATCGAACACTTTTATGTTACGTAACATTGCAATGAATGCCGTGTGCAGCTAGTAATACATAATTAGTGTTTTAGTGGCTCTGAGAACAATAGTTCAAAAGTAAACCTTGCTACATAAAACGTCGGCTGTCTTAGGGTTCATTTTGTCAAGAGGCTGAAAGCTGTTACCCTACAGAAGTTTATAAGCGGCTTTTCATCCCCCTTCCTCTTAATCATTTTTGAAGGAGGAAGTAAAGTGGGAATGATATGAAGGAGGGAGTTCTTGAATCTGACTTCGGTAGAGAAGACGCAGTAAAGCCCTCATAAAAACATCGTTTATAGCTCCAAATGACTTACAACAGTTCTGTAACTACTAGTAATAGTCAAAGTTTAAACGTGAAACATGTTCATACTGGATATTAAAATATATTTTGAGAGAAGGCCTTAGATATAAACATATTGTGATAAGTGACACTTTCAGTTACTTTTTCTTTCTTTCTTTCTCTGATTACCCTCCCCTTATGTAGGACTTACACCCACTGGGACTTACCAGCCAGTGCCTAGGGTCAGACGCCTGTCGGGGAGCAGAGGGACCTCTGGACCAGACAGAGTGAACACCTGGAAGCGGGTGGTCAGTCAAACACCAGGTATGTTAGTGAGGAAGGAGATGTAAAATGCAGGCGGAATAGATGATTGGAAAGGTGATAATGGAGCAATTGGAATGAATGGCGAGGGAAACCGGATAACCCGGAGAAAACCCGCCTAGTCGCCACTTCGTCCACCACGAGTACCACATGCGAGTCCCTGGGATCGCCTAGGTGGTGGACGAGTGGTCTAACCACTCAGCCACGGCGCCGCCCAGTTACTTTTTCTGTCCCTTTATTTCCCTTAAAACTTAACCACGAACAACCACAGTCCTCTTTTATCACTAACACAATCTACAATTCGTGACCTTGAAATTCACAGTGTTCTGTCCACTCGTAACTTGACACATACTTCACTGTCTTTCAGTTCTACACTCTCTTTCTAACAAACAGCCGACGATACACTAATTAAGAATTGCTTTACACAGCAACCTCCGACGCGACGATTAAATGTTTGAAACTGTCTCTGACAATACAAATCTTTTAACACTGATTGTATGCGCGCGCGCACACACATACACACACACACTTAAAAACTAACTGCTAAAGCTCAACACAATGCTCAACTTTGAAGAACTGTTTGAACACTGACTCGCTCACCCGCTTTTGTAGTTCCAGACGAACCACTGGCGAACTCTCTGGAAACGCACCTTTTCTTGGACTTCTCGTAAATAAGCTGGCAGTCGAAACTTTCTCGAGCAGTTTGGAAACGCCTGGTTCTACAGCGCTCATAGTTGTGTTTGTTCTGACCGTCCCATTATCATTGGGCCGTGTGTTTAGAAGCAGTGGTATGAAGTAGCTTGACCTTGAGCGTCTTTGAGGCGCATGGCCGCCATCACAATATAAAGCAGTAATGTAACACTGAAGTCAATATCTTCTGAGATATTAACATTTCGACTTCGATATTAAAAAGCTCACATTTTCAACCTGGGACTTTTAACAGTATGTATTACAATACCGAAGGTCCTGTTTTGCTTTAGCGCCGTTATTTATCAAAATAGTTTTCTTCTTTTGAACAATATATGCAATTTCTTAAAATATCGAATGTTAAATTTATGATTATGATGTAGATTGTGTTGACCTATGCTCTCATTTGGGAGGTTATGTATTTGTTTCCCGTGACCGACTTTCCTGACTCATGGGGTTTTCGGGGGTTTCCCGATTCGCCAGTGGAATGCTGGGAAGGATAGTTACTTCCCCAGAATTTCCCATTTATTTTCTTTTCATCCGGTCTTTTCAGGGCTGAAGTGTCGGCGATGGGCGACGTCGGTGCTGCCTTGTGAGGATTTTGTGCGCTGTAACTGCTGTTCTCGGCGTATGGGTGGCGTTGTTATAGCTTGCCGTGCGAATGTGAGCCGGTGTTGAACTCTTCTTTGACTGTTATGTCTTTGTAAACCAGAGGCTGGTTTAGAAAGACATAATACTTCAATAAGAAATACATGAAATAGCTTAATAATGAAGATATTTCATTGCATAATACCATTCCATGATATTAGTGGTGGCATGGTGAATCCTGGCGCTGGGATGAAGGTAGGGCTCCTTCCGTTGGCTCACATGCCTAGCCCTGATCCCAGGAGACTCGAGAGCCTTCCATCTCATCCCTTTCTCTCTGGGTTAGGGAATCCCCTCTCCTCTGACTAATGAGCAGGGAAAAGATGGAACACCTCGCACCTCAAAGCGGATCTTTTGTGCTTACCAGCCACAGGAGGAAAGTATGAGCTGACGGAACCATAAGAGGCTATAGGCCGCAGCCAGGCTTTAGACACTGACGCGCAGAGGTTCTTAACGATACCATGGTTGATGACAGGCCACACCGGTGGACTTCCCTCTGGCGGAATCGGGGAGAAGTGAATCCACTTCAGTCTGCAATCTAGAAGGACAGAGAAGTATCTACTTTACAAGAGCAAGTATCTGCACCATTCATTCAAGATAGACAGACACTGCACAATCCCTAAGCTTAGCTTAAACAGGGAAGCCAAATGATAGGAAATGAGGGTAAGAAAACTCGTGGTAGAAGAGAAATCGCCCCTTATCGACCAGGGAAAACCTCGATAAACCTGTGTTCAGAATGCTCGGCTCAGCAATCGAACCTTCCCAATGCAGGCCTCGCACGTTACCACGGAGTATCTCGTTCGGTTAAAGAGTTGTAAAATGCTCAGGTGATAAAAGGCGGTTGCAATTAGCCGTCTGACTCATCCAGGTGTTACGCGAAAGGTCAGTGAGTAGCTGTGAACATGAAGATGAAAGCAGGTTGGAAGGTCGAGCATCTCATTAATTGCAGCGCACCTGTAGTCCTTCCGAAATAAGAAGCACACTTGAGATAAACAAAGAGCAGAAAATAGATCCCATATTTTCTTTATGCCATCACTTTTAAAGTGCACTAATCAATACGTTAAATGATTTTATTGTAATGCTCTGCATTGTTCACTGTTATTTGGAAATAGAAAATAATCAAATAATCAGTTTACAGAAACTGAGCAGTTACTGCACATCAACTGCTAGTGTTGTACATGTATTGCGCGGAATTATACCAAAGTGTGTTTCTTAGAGCGGATCTAGTATAAGTGTAAATAGAAGGGTGCATACTGGAGATCCATCCTATGTATCTAACTGGATGCATTTTATAAAAATGTTTATGTTTAAGAGTTGGAATCAGGACTGAAAAATTGAATGCCATAGCTGGGATTTGAACCACGGATCTTCCGCTTAACATTGTTATTATTTTTATTACTAGTAGTATTATTACAGTTGTGAATGATGTCACAGATTTAACGTCGGTATATGTTGTGACAAATGACAATGTGACAAATCCCACTTCTGACACCATGTGACAAATGGCTAGCCCAGTTTTTTGTCACTTTATTTGTCTTCTAAAACTGAATCACAAAAACGCAGTTCTCTTTTTTATCGATAACAAAAAATTACAATTCGTCGTGATCCTGCAACTCACAGCTGTTCTATCCCATCGTAAGCTTGACATGCACTTCACTGTCTCTCCACTCTCTCTGTATCACAAACAGCCGGCCTCGACAATACACTAAGTAAACACTTTCTCAACTGTTAACTTAGAAAGTGCTTCAACGCTTAAAAAGAAACTTAATACTCAACTCTGAGAAACTAATAAAACTGGCGTTTCTCGTCATCTCGACCCGAGGCAAATTCTTTGAAAAAATAACTTTTTCTCGAACTTCTCGTAAACGGGTCGGCAGTCGAAAGTTTCTCGAACAGTCTGGAATCGCTTTGTTCTTCCATGGTCATCTTTGCTCAGGCCGCTCCATTGTTTCCAGGCCGCGTATTTACAAGTAAATTTCAGTTCGTCCATCGCTTACATCCCGTATATATTGACACAAAGAGAGCTTCATAGATGCAACTGGTATTTATTTTTGCTGGGAAAAGTGTGATGAACGTATTTTACATGATTTACTTAGTCTCGTTTTAATTTCTTCAGCTTATTTCACGATATCTGTATAAATGCAAAGTTAGAATTCGCAGAAAACATTACAGTATAACAAAGATATTTACTTGCGAATAACACTAACTGGTATTGCAAGTTACGAAATCATCTAGTTGGAAGGTGCATACCGGAAAACGCTTCGGTTGGTGCAACTAATTGGTTTTGCTGTGTGCATTCAGACTGATAAATTGCAAGCAGGTTTTACAGCTGCTCTATATAGTTGTTGATTTATGTTGATTATGTAGGAATATCTCGCTTTGTGTGCAATCTACCCACAACAGCCTTTTCTGACGCCTAAATTATCGCAGCAAATATTTCTTGCTGGAATTGTACTTCACTTTAGGCAGTTTTCTGAGCTGAGGTGATATTTACTCTCCTTAATATCTGTTTATAGTAGAAAGATGAAGAATAAGATATGTTTTATGACACACAAAAATAATGGCAGGTGGCAGGAGGAGATGGACAACACAAAATCCAATCAAAGGCTTGTCAGACCTTACTAAGTTGTATAGTTAAGAGGACACTGGTACCTAAATGGCAAAAAAAGCTTTTTTTTTCCCAGAAAATCTTTTTTGAAGAAATATGATCAACATGTCCAGAATATGGGCATTAAATATTATGTGCCAAATGCATCTGGAAATTGGTATATTTCAAATTTATTTAGACGCTTGCAGTGAAAAGTGGGTGAGGCAAATCTGTCAGATTTCAGTTCGAAGCTAAGGCTGGGTCTATTTGTGGTTTTGAGATTTTAATGTGACATTGCCTTTGAAATATAAATGTTGGATTTTTAACGAAATGCAGTCTTTCCTGCTGTGCTGGATTAACTATAGGAAAATAAATGAGTGCGAGAGTAATAGACACTCGTAAATTGAAAGTATTGTTTGAAGGCATTGTTATATATTGCTATTTAGTAACCTGGGAGAATACTCATCAGGATAATGTTAGGTAATGGATGTTCACGAGATAGAGATCTCACTTTCTCCAACCACAGCACTGTTACGTTTAGCAAGAGCTCTGCACGTACAACTTCAACATGAAAATGAAGTAATCTTTATTACCACTTCGTCCAGTTTTTAACTTCACTGAATTCTCACCGTCACTTAATAACCTAGTTCACGTTTCACTAAGACGTCGCTCACACTGCTATGGGTGACACAAACTTTAATGGTGAGTGGCTCAACACAACAAGCAATTGGAGGCTTGCCACACCTTGCAGTGTTGTATAGCTAAAACACGCTATGAAATCACACTGTAAAGCCAGTAATATAAATATCATTTGCGCCCACAAAATTTATTTGCATAACAAGAAAGTGAATAGTCGTGACAGGTATCAGCCACCATCAAATTGTGTGTCTGCCATACTTCCAATGTTCGCGATCACTTCACTTTTGTCTCGACGTAATGAAATACATGTAACCTCTTCTTCCGCACGGTTCGCTCATCGAATAAAAGGCCATAGAAGATACGTTCGATTTTAATAACAATCAACATAAGCGGCGAGAATGCAATCTTACATATTTAAACGAGCAATTCTTGTAGTTTGTGTGTGTGTGTGTGTGTGTGTGTGTGTGTGTGTGTGTGTGTGTGTGTGTGTGTGTGTGTGTGTGTGCGCGCGTTCGTATGTGCGTCTCTTTCCTGACAAAACACGATTTTGCACAAAAAATTATTCCCTCTTTTACAGAGCAATCTTGTATGTAAATATACTTCGTATATCTCTGAAACGACCCTAACGATTTGGATCAAATGTTGTATTCAGATAAGGTTTTACTTTTTAAGTTTATCTATGTAGGTATCTTTAAAAAATGATTTTACACAAAAAATCATTCTTTTATTTTCTCTTCTGCAAATAATTCATACAATTTTGTGTATGTTTGAAATAGAGAAGCTACCTATTACATTCACACTTGTGTTCTCGACTCAATTTTAGGTAACACATTCACATTTCTTTCTCTGTTCATTCTCCTATAAACAATTTTCCTGAAAAAACGCGATTTTGTATTAAAACATTTTTTTATTTCCTCTTCTACATATAAGTCATACAATTTTCTGTATGTTTGAAATAGAAAAGCTACGTATTACATTCACACTGTTTTCTCGACTCACTTTAAGGTAACATTCACATCTCTTTTTCTACTCACTCTTCTACAAACAATTTATATCTATAGGTGGATATTTCTATGTAGGTAACCATTAATCTCGAAAACCGCTTGACCGATCCTCACGAAATTCAGCACACTCGTGTAGTTTCTCATGGAGAAGCGTTTTATGCTATCCATTTTATACTTTCACATGGTTTTCTTTATTCGCTTTTCTTTTATGTAACACATGTCCTCTACTCGCCCTTGAACATACAATTTTCTATGGTTGAAATATAAATGCAATGTATTACATCTAAATAAGGATCTTCTTCAAAAAACATGATTTAACATACAAAAAAAAAAAAAAAAAAAAAAAAAGCCGAACGAAGCTCGGTTGCCTAGGTACTAAAGACTTAAACATGACTGGTTAAATTAGAAAAATTAAAAAGTAAAGCCATACAAATTATGTGTTTTTATAGTTTCACATTATCGCCAGTATTGTTGTAAATGTTCCTTTGCTAGAGTGATTTGTCAGAATATTTTTAATTACAAAAAGTAGTAATAATAATGGAAGTGGAAGGAGGAGGAGAACAATGAGGAGAAGAAAAAGGAGAAGAATGAGAAGAAGGAAGAGGAGAGCAAGAAGAAGAAGGGGGAGAAGAAGGAGGAGAAGAACAAGAAGAAGGAGGAGGAGGCGGAAAACGAGAAGGAGGAGAACAAGAAGAAGAAGGAGAAGAACAAGAGGAAGGAGGAGGAGGAGAACAAGAAGGAGGAGGAGAACAAGGAGGAGAAGGAGAACGAGAAGGAGGAGAAGGAGAACGAGAAGGAGGAGAAGGAGAACGAGAAGGAGGAGAACAAGAAGAAGAAGGAGAAGAACAAGAGGAAGGAGGAGGAGGAGGAGAACAAGAAGGAGGAGGAGAACAAGAAGGAGAAGGAGGAGGAGAACAAGAAGGAGGAGAAGGAGAACGAGAAGGAGGAGAAGGAGAACGAGAAGGAGGAGAACAAGAAGAAGGAGAAGAACAAGAGGAAGGAGGAGGAGGAGAACAAGAAGGAGGAGGAGAACGAGAAGGAGAAGGAGAACGAGAAGGAGGAGAACGAGAAGGAGGAGAAGGAGAACGAGAAGGAGGAGAAGGAGAACGAGAAGGAGGAGAAGGAGAACGAGAAGGAGGAGAAGGAGAACGAGAAGGAGGAGAAGGAGAACGAGAAGGAGGAGAAGGAGAACGAGAACAAGAAGGAGGAGGAGAACGAGAAGGAGGAGAAGGAGAACGAGAAGGAGGAGAAGGAGAACGAGAAGGAGGAGAAGGAGAACGAGAAGGAGGAGAAGGAGAACGAGAAGGAGGAGCAGGAGAACAAGAAGGAGGAGCAGGAGAACAAGAAGGAGGAGCAGGAGAACAAGAAGGAGGAGGAGAACAAGAAGAAGGAGGAGAACAAGAAGAAGGAGTAGGAGGAGAAGAACAAGAAGAAGGAGCAGAACAAGAAGAACAAGAAGGAGGAGGAGAACAAGAAGAAGGGGGAGGAGAAGAACAAGAAGAAGGAGACGAACAAGAACAAGAAGGAGAAGATGAACAAGAAGAACAAGAAGAACAAGAAGGAGGAGGAGAAGATGAAGAACAAGAAGAAGGTGAAGAAGACGAAGAAGGAGAATAAGAAGAAGAATGACCGACTACGTTAACTGATGTGATAGATACATGTTTAAATCAAGGTGATGGAGGCGGATTTATATCTACCACAGCTGCAGTATCACTTTTCAGTACTTCACACGTTTGTTTTGTTTGTTTATTTCAAGTCAGTGTTTGTAGACATTCCACGTTTGCACTTCTCCCTAACTACACCTCCACTTCAATCTTTATTGTTATTGCTTTATGCCTTCAGAAAACTGAGCATAAGGAACTGTCAGGAAGGACAAAACATTATGGACACTTATACTACTTAATCATTTTTTGTCGCCAGTCTTTGAAGCAAGAGCAGATTTGTGCTTTCTTGTCAACACACGTTTATTGATAAAATATCTTTTTTTCGTGATTAACTGTTGTTTCACGAATCTTGCTCAGTAAGTTGGAGACACGTGCGCACCAAAAACACTAACTTTTGTAAAGTTTGCTTCTCATTGGCTGACTGATTGTATTCGAATCTACTTATTATATCTACTTTCACGCGGCTGGTGACCATTACTTTCGTCAACTTTTTTTCCGTACTTCCTGGTATAGGGGATTAGGGAACCGGGTTTCAAAGAGAAATGCTGTAGGTAACCTTAGCAGGTAGCAATGAAAATAACAATTCACAGGATGGTGACAAGGTCACATTCCAGTGTAAAGGATATTCATGTCCCAAGGTAGAAGAAAGTCCGGTATCTAATTTCCTGAATGTAACAGAAAAATTGGAAATAAATTGAAAAAGTGTATGTTTATGTAAAGCAAAATAGAGGCCAGTTCAGTGCCTCAAAACAGAATTATATGTACATAACTTTTGATTTATTACTACCCAGTAAAAAGTCTGAGCGAGATGGCTCCACGGTGACGTGTGAGGCTCGCATTCGGGAGATCATGGGTTCGACCCACGGTTTTATTTCGGGATTTTCCCGGTTCATCAGACGAATGCTGGGAAGCATAATCACGCCCCCTAATTTGCCGCCCCTCCATTTCTTTTAGGGTCTGAAATGTTGGCGGTCAACGAATTAGCGTTGCCGCGTGGGGGATTTGCGCAGTGTAACTGCTGTCCTCGACGGATGAGTGGCGTTGTAGTTGCCACCCTTGCACTGTCGAAACCCATGCGGCTGGTGCCTGCTTGGCGAACCCTGGTGGCGAGATGAGCAATCTCCAGCACACGTTAGGGACCCTCACATTGGTTCGCTGCTCGTCCGGGTTCTCTCACGCCCGTAGCGTACTCTCATTTCATCTCTTCCTCCTCCGGGTTTGACATACCTGCCTGCATAGGCTCAGTGTAGAATCACCTCCGTAAATACTCTACCTCTACCCAGTAAAAAAAGCATTTTTCTTAACTACCAAGCTTCAATTACGTATAACGTTTCCTTCGCCATTTATCTGACATGGAAAATAACGTATAGAACATTTTTAAACTTTCTGGGGCATAATTTGGAAACAATTTAAATTGAAGAAAATCTATGAAAGTTCCAGAAGACAATTACAAGTGTTCAATGTGACATCTGCCTTTGACACGACATACCGCCATTTCTTACCACACAGACGTTACTAACTCAATCAATCTTAACTCTGGTAGATCTATGGGTATAGCGGACACAGTTTATCGGCCGTTCCCAAGAGTACAACATGGCCGACGGTGCCCCAAAAAGCAGTACTGCCAACGTACATAATAAAAGCATTTTAACCACAAATATCACAAGGTTAAAGTAACAGCTTTCAAACTACAATAATGCTTGAACATCGTTACCACACAAGAACCTACTCACCTTCGGCAAATCTTGTTCTGGAATAACACTTTTGGATGAAATAATAGTAGCTATGGCTGCATATTCTGCTCTAAAGCAATTCAAGACAAAATCACGCAAACATGGGTTTAATTAATACGTCTAAACAGAATATTGTTTTAAAATCTATCGGTTGGTCTCTCTGCAACGCGTTCAAAAACAAGGGCTTCTGCGGCAACATAACTGATGCAATAACACCAACTATGGCCGTAACTTTGGGTCATTCAAAAATCAGTGGCAACACTGCCTGCATTTGGCGCTATCAGCGGTAAATCATGTAAGCTGATAACAATGAAAAATAAGAGCATCTAATGTTTGTTAGCTGTGAGTTTGAAGACAATTTTGTTTAGTAACACATTTTTAGTAAGTTTAAATTATTATAGGCTGTTATCTTTAGTGCTCTAAATATGTTTAGTAAATATGAACAAAGATGCTTTATTAAAATTCAGGTTGCAGGAGGTATCAATGCTCGACAATGCAATACAGAATTATTAATTCATTATTGCAAGCTTGTGGTAGACAGATTTTACCATATCCAAATCTCCTGAATTCTCATCCCATTGTGTTACATGGTGGTGCTTGCTCTCACACGTCTGCCTTTGTAGTTAATTTACTTCGCAGATGGAATTGAGAAATTCTGGAGCATCCTCCATACTGCCCAGATATGAGCCCATGTGATTTCGACCTTTTTGCGAAAATGAAATTACCACTTAAAGGAGTTCACTTTAGAACCAGACGCAATTATAGCAGAAGTAGAGCAGTCTGTTCGAATATGAGGACAACAAGACACTGTGGATGGCATCCGTCGGCTCCCTGATGTGTGGAGGCGAGTTCATGTTAGTGGAGATTACTTCTAAGCACTGCAATAATGTGACTGCTCCAAAAATATTTTATTTGTTGTTAATTCAAATGTTGCCACTAATCATTGAATGACCTATGTATTTTACGAACAGTTGGCTGTACTAGTACATCCTAACAAATGAAATATTACTACATATAACCAGACCGCGCATAATGGGGGGAAAAATGGCACAGTTGATTTTTGGGGTATCCCAATAAGCTCTTTTCTCTATGCCAATGGCACATTTTCTTAACACCTTCGTACTGTTACTGCTGGAATTGCTATTTCTCGACTCGCCGTCTCACAGATTTTTTTACGACCGCGTGAAAGCCGTTCTGGCTCTCCACGTGCTCATGACACGCCGGTCGTCCGGTGTTCTTTACCTTAGAGGTACTCCTTCCTTTGGATCTGACTTACCACCTGCGAATATTGTTACTTAAAGAGCAAATCATCTATGCACCCGCCTAGCTGTAACCACTGAATTATGTTTCATAAATTTCAAAACATCCAGTTTTATATGCGAGTTGCTATATTGTGTTTATTTCGTTTCCATGGTCACAAAACAAAATAAGATCTACGCAGGTATAGTTCAAACTTCCAGAGTTACTCTTCGAACAGTTTGAACAAATGATTCAAAATGTTTCTTCTAGATATGTCATTATTACGTGCTCGATCTGTTACCAAAAAGCTTTGAAACCAGCCCCAGCGTTGTTGGGCAACAATGAGTACAAAATGTAAATAACACTGTTGGCAAATACGAGGGATGTTCATTAAAGACTGGCACTGATTTTTTTTCCCTTTCCATTAAGTGTCTGATTGCGACATCTGTCCATGTGCCATTGAACTACGTATTCTAGTCGCTAATCACTGAAAATCACACAGCGATAGCTCTGTCAGTTGATTGTTGACAGCCTGTGAGAGTGAACGTATTTGATAATCGCCTCTAAATATTGTCACGAATACAGAAGTCACTCAATAAGGGCATAGTCATTACGGTTTTTGATTACCAGAGGATAGTCTGCATTCTCACAGTTCCAAGACACTCTACAGACACTGCAGATTACTATAATACTATTCTGAAGCAATTCGTAAAGGATCACATCCCCGAAAAGCTAAAGAATCTCATTCAGCAGTGCAAGCTTCATCACGTCAATGCCACGCCACATGTTGCTGATGCGGTTATCGAATTCCTGGCACAAAATCATATGTCCACGGTACCTCTTCCACCTTATAATCCTGACCTAGCTCCATGTGACTTTTTTCTTAACCCGAGAGCCAAAAAGGAACTTAAGGGATGTCGGTTCGACAATGAGACCAAAGCAGTGAAAGCTTTAGAGGCAACCCTGAACAGGCTCTCAAAGAATGGCTTCCTGCACGTTTTCCAGGAATGTCAGAGGAGGTGGGACAAGTACATTGTCTTGAGGGAGAAGTATTCTGAGGGGGGCAACAGTCTGTATGAGTGACTTTTTACAATACATTGTTGTATGAATATTAGTGCCAGTCTTTATTGAACACTCCTCGTATGCATAGGTGCAAGCTTAAACTTGCATAATCAGTCTGTTGATTTAGGTTCTGTGTCAATAACTGGCAAAATACATGGAAAATAAGGATATATAAAGAAAGCATTAGATTCTACATTTTCACAAGTTAATAAGCTAGCTGAAAAAAATAGTAGTTGTTCATGGTAATCAAGTGTGTTTATTTGATAGCATAGCAAGATGGATTTGGTCATTTGAAGAAGAGCGCGAGAAAAAAAATAAAACTTGCTATGGCCGCTCTCAGGAAGCTCTAAGCGAAAGAACAATTCATTGACTCCATGAAAATTTAAAATATGTGCAGAATGGGTTCCGCATTCCAAAGACAGGAATTCCAAGGCTGTTGCTTTTGCACCACCATGTGTCTCCTCAGAGAATATCTGTAAATGTGGAGGAAACTGGAAGTCGCTAGGTGCTTGGTCAGCCACCTAGCACCATGTGACTTGTGGTTGTTTCATGGAGTGAGATCCTGAATTGTTGGAAACCTTTTAAACGAGTGCAAGACTCAGACTATAAATTCAGCTCTGTTGACAATGCCTCAATCTGAGTACCGCAGTGCTTTAGATGAGTGGTGTGGAAAGAAATGGAGAGTACTTCGAAGGATTGTGAGGATTTGTTTTTGAATTCCTGAATAGCATGGACTTTAAGACGGCACTTACAAAACTTTCTGAATGGCTCTCATAGGAAATAACTCGTACAGGGGCAGACGCAGGATTTCTTTTCAAGGGGGGGGGGGGATCTGATGAGGTGCTACACTTAGAAAATCCGAAAATGTGGGTTTAACCTCCACATTTTTCTGTATGTACATTAACGCTAGTCCATTCAATCTGTTTGCTTCCATGGTGCTTCTCAAATAGGTCTTGAGATACCGTAATGTAGAGAACGAACGTTCTGGTGTTGTAGTTACTGGTAAAGTACAGAAAACCCTCAGCGCCTTGTGTATGAAGTAGAAAATAATTTCATTACATCCATTCAAAGATGATACAAGCTTCTCCATTGTTAATACTGAAGCAATAGGCGTTTCCTGAAACAGCAGAGCGATTTGTGTTATCGTAAAACCGTAGATGTTCATACGATTTGGAATGAGATTATGGGAAACATATTTTATCGTTAACTGTCTAAATCTTTCTATCGTGAATTACGATAGTAGGTCATTATTAAAATATATTTAGACATTTCATTACATGTATATTTATTATTTTAATGAAAATAACGTACAAAACGCTCAGATTCTTTGAATATATTTGTGAACTAATGTAAATACTTTTTAATTTACTTATGTTCTTAATAGTTTACAAACTTTCGGGGGGGGATGCAACCCCCTATCCCCCCACCCTTGGATCCACCCCTGACCTCGTGGATCGATGTTTGGCGGACCGTTGGTCTTTAGGAATCATTCCTGTGCTATGCCATATTGCTTCGTCACATATCCAAAGAGACCTTAATGTTATGCAACAATATCTCTGCTTCTGCACGAGCCGAGCTGATGGCATTAGGGTGCCGTCAGCCTACCTGCTTTCGTTATCTGTAGATAGATGGCAGAGCATTTCTTGTATTTTTACAGTTTTTTTGCTCTGTCTTTAGCTGTAATAGTTATTGAGGGATGGGCCTTTTACCTTTGGAACGTATTGCCTATAGACAATGGTGCTGTCTTTGGGTTTTCTACTTAAGATCATTTACACTCGCGCTCATCCGGATAAGCTTTTTTTTAGGTTTCTCCTTATCCCAAGAAGACGAGTTTGGGTAGCCTTAATCTCTATGCACCTCGGGCTCATTTGATCACCATTTCATTCGTTCATTGTCCGATGTCTGTGTTGGAGGGCGTTACCATAAAAAACCTTCTCACTCATACTTCCAGACTCTTTGGAGGATAAGAAATAATCTTGGATAGATAAAAGTTTCTCACCCCCATCCTGGAATCGAATATGTATTTTCGATAACCATTTTTTTAGTGTGGGGGGGGGGGGAGGGGAACACATTGCAGCAAATATGATGTTGCTAGGCTTTTATATCTTATTTTGACTTTTTCCTACAAAGATGCAAAATATAAACTATTGCAGACTTTCCTGTGCTGCAAAACTGAATACAGATAGTTTCAATCATTCTAGGTTCAAAGTTGACTTGCCATTAATTTCATCTATCATCTATTAAACAGGGTCCTAATGAGCTAGTTGTCGACGAGCCCTTAAATATCACTCACTCACTCGATTAAACATTATTTTCATAGAAGTATAATTTTGTGGTTAACTGATTCAGAATATTTACCTCAGATGAAATCAAAGAACGAATTGCCTTTTCCATGTAGGGGATAGTTAGGGATATGGAACTTTCTCGAAATTATTTGTGTAGCACCTTTGAAAGACGACGAAGTTTATTATTTGACAGACTTTTTATTTTTGAGTTACGTTCAAAATATATTCCCGGTGAAATCTCCATATGGATTTTGAATAGAATGCAATACTTTCTCTACAATGGCTGACACAAAATTTAATGGCGACTGGCTCAACACAAAATCCAATCAGAGGCTTGCCAGGCCTTGCGGTGTTGTATAGTTAAACACGCCGTGAAATTACGCTGTAAGTATCACTTGCATTCACAAAATGAATTTGCACAGCAGGAAAGAGAGCAGTGATGGTCAGCTGTTAGCTGCCATTAAATTTGGTGCCTGCCATAACTACTTATTTGTAGGTAAGCAGAAGAGAAAGTAAACATACACAGCTTATTATGAGATATTTTAATTGTTAAAACACGTCTTTCAAATCTCTAAGCTTATGTTAATATACATTTTATAAAGTACATAGCTTAAACAGCTAGTATTTTTAGCGCTAGATTTACTTAATCTAAATGTATAAGCACGTTATGTTTGTATAAAGATAAACGGGTTTAAAAGGAATCGCCCTTAGGAATGTTTCAATTGCACATTGGGAGAAAGCATCATATTACTAGCTATGTGTCCGCACCACATCCCGAAACGTAAGGATCGATTCGAAGGTCATTTGGCATTGCATGCAAAGAATTTGTTCCTTTGTGGTCGGCCAGATAACGGCGTACTTTTCCATCTGATAACTTCCTCTTGAGTAATAACAAATGGTATATGTCGATCAACCATGAAACGTCTTTCGATAAAAGCATATATGTAACACCAATAACATTTCTCTCTCTGTTTACCCTACTCGTCTATAGGCCCCAGCACTTTGGGTGACAGAGCCCACGAGAATGAGAAAGGAGATAAGGGTCAAATTCATAAAAGAAAGGTGATAGTGGGGCAGTTGGTGGAATGAATGGCGGGGAAAACTGGAGAACCTGTAGAAAACCCACCTTACGATCGAGACGGGCCCGCCTTGGTGAGAGGCGAGCGGTTTAACCACTCAGCCATTAGAATTATGCACTTCTTTCTTGTTTTCTTGTTCTTCTTCTCAAGGCACCACGACTTCAAAGTTGAATATCTTGGCCTTCTCAACAATTCTTTTCCAGGCATTTCTGTTCTGTACGGTCATTGTCGAGTTTGATATTTTTAATTTTCTGAAATCGTTTGTAAAATCATCTTCCCGAAGGACTTTCTGTCTACCAGTTGCTCTAGTTCCTTTCACTAGCCCTTGATCTTCCATTCTCTTAACATGTCCAAGGCAACTTAATCTCATTGCCCTAAAGAAATTTACAGTACTTTGGTCATGTATTAATTCATTGAATTCTTTATTGGTATTTGTTCTTCAGTGGTCATCTCTATCTTTAGTGCACCCTTAGATGCATCATCTTTAGATTCTTCTTAGGTTTCCCCTTTCAAAGATTCACAGTTTTATTGTATTGATTGTTTCAGTACCCAATTCTTTTGTTATTAGTTATTAGTCAATTAGGTTATAGTGGCAAAATAGATTGTTAGCATAAGACAATTTGTTCAAGACTAAAGAAAGTAATCTGAGTACACACATCAATTTTACACTTGACTATCGCAAAGGCATTAGTAAAGAGATACATTTATAGAACTTCGGATGTCGACAATGTTGTTTGGCACATGTGAGAAGTCATAGGTTTGATTCCCGCGGTCGACCTTCCTGACCCATGGATTTTTTTCGAGGGTTTTCCTAGGTCACCAGGTAAGTGCTGGGATGGATAATTATATCCCCCGAATTTCCCGTCCCTCCATTTCATTTCACCTTCATTTCATTCAAGTCTTTCAAGATCGGAGTTGTTGGCGATGGGTGAGTTTGGCGTTGCTGTGTGGGAACTTGGTGAGCTGTAACTACTGTTCTCGGCAGATGGGTGGCGTTGTAGTCGCCTGACGGTGAACCGTGTTGTCGAGATGAATCTGCAGCACACGCTAGTGGCCTCACGCTGGCTCGCGCTACTCTCTCGGGTTCCAACACGCCCGTAGAACACTCACTTGATCCTTTCCTCCCAGGGCCTGACATACAATAGCCCAAATAGTCGCCTTAGTGTGGTATCCCATCCTTCCATACTCTGGCCCTCTACCTGCCTCTACATCACCATCACCATCACCATCATCATCATCATCATCATCATCATCATCATCATCAAAATACAGGAAAGATAAAGTTCGGAATAATAGAATAAGGGAAATTATGCAAGTTGACAAAAACATTTTGAAAATTGTGGAAGAAAGACACTGAAATAGTATGGACACGTACTTAGAATGTCAGAGGACCGGATACCCAATACAGTTCTAAATTGGAAAGTAGAAGAGAAAAGAAGAAGAGGTAAACCTGGGGAATGCTGGATGGATGGGGTGAAAAGGAATATGGAGAGAAGAGGGTTAAAGGAGAAAGATGCTGTGGACATGGAGGCGAAAGATCGTTTTGGGATGAAGGAAACAATACAATATTGTGGAACATTCCTTAGTAAAAAATTATTATTTATTGTTATTGTTAGCGCCATATTGAGGGCAATTCACATGTATCTGTCTTTGGAATGTGAGGAGGAAATGATCCCACGAAGATTAAATCCTCGCATTGATGTTAAACTGAAATATGTTAATAGGTGATTTTCTTGCAGTGTTTAAATACTACATGAGTTTGTACTAAAGAGTGTATATTGTGTGTTTCAGGATGACGAATATTGCGGAGAGCGCAATGTTGCGCGAAACGGTAGGAGCTGTGATGAAAGAGACGCGATCATTCCGTCCCTTCAAGTCCAGTGAGGAATATCTTTATGCCATGAAGGAGGATCTGGCGGAGTGGCTGAACATGCTATACCCCGAGTTAGATATCAACGTGGACAATTTTATGGACCGCCTGGATACCGGCGTGGCCTTGTGCAAGGTGAGTCATCCTTATGGAGTCCAGCACAGAGGTTTCCTCTGGTTGTACCCTTGCTGGTGTGGCAAAGTCAAAGGCATTTAAGAAAAAGCCATAATGCACGAGGCTTAACTTGGCACTTTTTGCACTATCCTTGTCTAGCACGGACTGTGGGTTTCTGTCCTTGAAATGGTCCACCCAATACCTGCGGTGGTATGAGGGTAAGATGGCATCAGTGGTGTTGCAGCTCTTGCAAATGAAATATCGGTGGGCAGTGTGCCAACGAAGAAGGATCACCCGCCACTGGTGTGTCTCTCCTGCCTGGTTCACTATAAAAGAGCGGCGGCTTAGAAGGAAATGTAAAAGTAGGTGCCAAATTAAACCTCGTCCCTTATAGTAAGCAACGTTTAAGTTAAGAGTACGGAACAACCACAAGAATATTGTTCCTACTAATTTTAACAATTGGTTAATATTAGCGATGACACTATGCCACTATTTTTCGATACTGATGCTGATTTTTAAGCACTGATACTCTATACTTAATACTAGATGTAAACGGGATAGCTCGTTCACTGGATGTGTTCCTATTAGTAGTTTTCTGTGTATGCACACTTGTAACCAATTTTGTTTTTGCGCATCATTTATGGATGTTATAAAAGCGACCGAAAACTTATACTAGTAGAGGTTTATAAATTTAATGTTTAATTTTAGCAATAGGTAGCCTTAAAAATTAACAAAATGAGTGAGTTTCTTCCCGCTTATTCCAGATCTAGGACTTGTAGGTTAAAAAATCTATTGTACAACTGTATATATGACTATATAATTATGTACCCAAACTGGACTGACGCATGCATGCAGCCCTTCAAAAACCTCCGAACGCAGATGTATTCCCCTGAATGTGACTCGTTCCTTCCGCGTGACCTAAAAATGAGCTTTTTAAACAAAAATTATAGGCGAACGCAACGTGCTATGCCAACATTATGGGGGTCACTGCACCTTGTATTCATTAAAAACACCTCAACGTGTTATACGTGCATTTCCTTGCACTAGGTACAAGTTTCATACTGTTGTAGGGTCCCGCATAAGCACCCCGGTTAGTATGTGAGTGCTACTAAGCTGCATGCTTTGCATGTGAGCGTGTCAAAATATGTTAAAACGAGTAAGAGGTGAGTGCAGGCCGATATGCCTTTTCGAGCCGTAGGCCACGGGCTACTGAGATGTCAATACCTTTAACCCGGATTAGTCTCTGTTTTTAGAACTGCTTGCTGCTGTAAAATTTTATCTTTTCACTAGTAACATCCACAGATCCTGTTCAGCCGCAATTTACACGCTACCTCTACTAATAGCAACACCAAGTTAGTCTGAGTGCCAATTTACCGACAATGTTTGTGAACAGCAGTCGGACCAGTTTTTACCTGTATGTCAATGACCGTGGTCGCTGTTATTTTGTCTTCTGTGTATTGACATATGGTTTGAGTGTAAATAACTTGAAGCAAACTGCTTAGGAATTC
This sequence comes from Tenodera sinensis, assembly GCA_030765045.1. Taxonomy (NCBI): domain Eukaryota; kingdom Metazoa; phylum Arthropoda; class Insecta; order Mantodea; family Mantidae; genus Tenodera; species Tenodera sinensis. The sequence goes on from CM060968.1 coordinate 76,302,186, forward strand.
CTATGCCTGATGATTATTAAGGAATCCATTGTTCCCCTTAAGGGAACATAATGTCTGATTTTAATAAAAAACCGTGTTAGAGCACATTTCAGCAACATCACATAGAAGAGGAACAAATAGTTCCCCAAGTCTAATGGCCTGTCTCAACAGTCAAACTTGCTTTTTGTGTAAAAGATTGTAGTGAAAATTTTGCACAGGCTGTTTTAAAGTTAATGGCATTTCTCGACCTCGAGTAGCAAAAAGCTACTGCTAGAAAGTCAACGAACGCATCTCTCAGTGAGTAATAGCCTCTATAATAATTCAGATAAATTCACTAAGCACCATAATTTGATTACCAAATACATAGCAATCAGTGTTTGAAGCTCTGCTACGGTTTGAGTTTATCTCGTGCACAGCGAAGCGTGCAGCAGGTCAGGGTAATGTAGATAAACATTAGTCAAACCTCTTAAAAGTGAGGAAATGCTTAATCCGTTCAACTTTTTCTTTTAAAGTTATGCTATCCTTGCTGTGAAAAATATGGTTAACGTCAGAAGCGACTGATGTATCTCAAAACAATCTTTCCAATGCAAGTAAAGAAAGGAAAGATGCGCACTTTCAAAATGTAGAGAAAGTAAAGGGCATGCCACCATCGCGATGGCTTCGCGGTAACTCCCATTCGGAAGATCTCGGGTTCCATTCCCGTCGACTGCCCATTCTAACTAGTACGCAAATGCTTAGGCTTTCCTATCATTTCCCTTTCACTGCATTTCCGTCTGAGCTTTTGGTCGTGCTTCTGGTTTCATGGTGTATGGCGGCGTTGGACAGTGGCGTGGATGCTTGCTCAAAGGAAGGAGTACTCCCTGTGAACAATAGTTTGGTTCGATGAGTCGTTCATCGCGCTTTCTTGGCTGATCCAGCATTGGGAGGGACTTCCAGTCATGAACTCCTCGGAATTTCCGCGCGTCTCTGTCGCCTTGCGGTCTGTAGCCTTGTGATTACTTCATTCCTTCCTCCTGCGGAGTGGTAGCCGCAATAGGATCTCTGGTACTGTCTGTTCACCAGCTCATGGCCTTGGGGGAATAAAGGGGAGAGGAGAGAAATTCCCCATAGTGCAACCCTAGTTTTGTAAACTTCCTCGCAACCGTGGTGCTGGTTACGTTACCAATAAAACTGCAGTATTATTCGCGTACTCGCTGCTAATTTCTCTTAATTTCAGTTGTAAAATCGTACAGGTCACTAATTTTATGTCGGAAGTAATGAAAAACGTAGTGTAGAAGTAGATAAACCTTCGCCTAGGAGTGCTATTATATTGTGGTTGCAGAGCAAAGGTTTTCAGAGTTAGTTGTGCAAAACAGATATTTATAGGATGAATGAAACAAACAAACAAACCTGAAGAGGTTTTCAAAGCGGACGCATTTTTAGTTCATTGGAACACACTCGTTTGCTTGTCCCCATACACGTGTGATCTCAATCCCATAGAATAGCTTGAGCCAGGGTAAAATGAATACTTAAAGAAATACAATAGCTGACTTATTATAGAATTGCACGATATAACGCTCGAGGGTATATTATGTGTGACCGAAACAGACTGGCAGGGTTTTTAAACAGCATAGAAGAGGTAGAAAATGATCAGCTGGAAAAGACGGAGAAGTTGAAAACGTGGCTTATGTTTAATAAGCTAAATATATTGCATGAACTGAAAATAACATTTAAGTTCCGCTATTTTGATCAACTTCTTTATTTTAATCTAGCGTGAATACACAATCCAAAATGCCACTATTACCGTAAGTGCAACTAGAAGCACGAGTCCAGCTTCACATATCGCTATGTACTTGGAATTGTTTACTGATGTACTGGCTCGGTGCATTCTCTCCAGGGACCATGAGCAACTGTGGTCGCATTAAACGAGTTGTCCCCCGCTTTTGGATACCCTATACCCTAAGAGATGTTAAAATGCTCTTGGTTTCACAACTAATACTTTTTTTATGAGGGAACGTAACGGTAGTAAACATTGGTCCGATCTTCAAGTCTTAATACTTCCTATGAATTGCTCAACGCTTCTAGATTCCAGTTTAACAAAAACCATAAACACATCATAAGTATGGCTAGGCTGGTTATGTGTTTGTAGAATTCATGAAGGGAAAGCGTCACTTCAGATACTAAGCTGGTGTCGCAACATTAATCCGATTAACCTAAGCTTTTACCAAGAATAAATACTTTCAAAGCTTTTCGTCATCAATTTCTTAAGATTACACAATTAACGAAGTGCAGAGGCATGAGTGCAACGTATTTCTTTAATATCCAATGCAGTTATGAAATATAAGGTAGCTGTTGCATGGCATCATTAACTTCCGCTATGAAGTGATGTGAACTAATTCTCAAACTGGAAGATTGGTCTTCTGTGGCTCGGAAACAATGCAGATGCATTGCCCGTATTTCCCACTTTGTTGGCCGGTGTCGCTGTTTCAGTCTCCATGTTGGTGAGAATGAAGTGCGAATGCAAGTACCATAATACAATGTCGGCAACGGAACTTCTCAACTTCCATCGGCGTAGTTATCAATCGGAGAATTCTTATTGATCAAGAGTAATGCAACGTTTACTTGCTTTTATTAGCTTCTTTGCTTGTTATTTAATCCAATGTTGTGAGGTCTCTCAAGAGATCCAATGGTAACTGCTATTTCTAAAAAAAAAAACAAAGCGTACATTTAATTTCCATAAAATTTTCATCCTATATATATACTTTGTCTGGAGGGAAATAGAGGTAAAGTACAAATGGAGGGGATCCTACATGGAGCCTATAGTCAGCTGTTAATATCAGCCCCGGGTGGGGGCAAGAGATGGGAGAACCCAGCGGGTGTGACGGAACCCGGGACGCAAGCCACATGGGTCTCTAACGTATGCTGAAGATTCATCTCAGGTTTCTTCATGAGCCAGCAGCTTCACAAGTTTCGACTACAGTGCCGCCCCTAAGCCAAGAACAGCAATTATACAGCTCAAACTCAACCACACAAGTGCTATACTCGCTCCTTCGCCAACACTTCCAACCCGGAAAGATCGGATTGAAATGATCTGAAATGGAATGGAAGGACCAAACGTGCGGAAAGCAAAGTAACCAATCCAGCATTCACCTAGAGACCAAGGAAAACCACGAAAACCCTTTGTTTAGTTTGATCGATCACCGGGGATTGAACCCGTTCCTCCTGGATGCTAGTCCTAAGTATTACCGATTCAGGCATCTCGTTTGGTGGAAGTAGCTTAAAAATGCGGAGATTGCGGGTTAGCTCATAACTTTTGGTGCACAATAAGTGAAAAGTATGGCTTTAAAAATTCACGATGCAATTAACACATAATGGGCAGCATTTATAATGTACTGTCTGGCCACTAGAAGAAGGTGAGAGGAGTCTGAGGTATAAGAGGGGACTTGAACTGAATCTGCACACGTAGTTGGTTTGTTTACTACGAAATGTGTATAGTAATCCTCGTGCCTTAACTGTCTTCATATCATTGGCTTTTAGACGCTCTGAATGCACAACAGCACTTAAGCTACTTGACAACCGCAGATCCTTTTGCTAAGAGTATATTGATAGGATCCTCTCTGTCATGTCCATGTCATTAACAATGGAAGAAGGGTAAGGGACAGTTTTACATTTTCTTGGAATATGGTCATTAAGAGAAGGGCCCTACTCTTGTATATTGAACCACGTATGCTGCCATGTCTAATACGTGTAATACAGTTCGGCCGTTTCCTTTGAGGAACCCTCATAATAATAGTTTTACAACACGGGCTCGTGCTCTTCCTGCAGAGTTGCAACATCTTAACATGAACGTTTGGAACTAATGAAACAGAAAGGAACTGAAATTTAGAATTTTGGCAACTGAGACTTCACGTGGAGTCAACATATAACTGCCATTTCCTTAAACTCAGGGTTGCTATTGGTCTTCAAAGACAGGGATAGAGGTTTGCATTTTCTAAAGTATGGTGGTGGATTTTTGACAGTCATTAATTGTGGGTAGTGCACATTTCCTATGTGGAGCAACTGCACACGCGTTCAGTAAACACTTTTAACTCTGTGATAGCATTTATCTGACAACGCCGTGTGCTCTGTATGATACTAGATGTTCGCTTCGTCCGATATGACACAATGTTGGAGGACGTTAATTAAAAAAAAAAAAAAAAAAAAAAAAAAAAAGCTGTTCGCTGACGGTAATAAATGCTTACGTAGCACCTCGCCTTCTTCTGGTAGTCAGACAGTTATTTATAATCAATATTTTTCTACTTTCTCTTTAGTTGTCATTCTGATTTTCGAATAACATTACCACAGTAGTGACGTCATTCATAACCATTAACAAGCTTAAATATAAAAATGACGACCGCAACAGCAGTAACTCCTGATGGTGCTTGTTTCAGCATTACACAATCTACACATTCAAATGTATCCGTGATGATGTAATTACCGATCGCATAGATGACCATAAACAAGTGTGATGTGTAGCGGTTGCCTCTCGTGCCTCCTCCGTTTAGTAAGATTACCTGATTTTAGCAGGTTTTTGCGTAGTTTTAGGACCTTAGGTCAGACGAAAAAACCGGTATACACATGCTGATTTGATAAACTTGCTTAAAGCAACCACGAAGAGTTTGGGATTGGGTAATAATATACTAGAATGCATATTTTGCATTATCCAGGTAAGGCTAAAAAGAAAACAAAATTACAATCGAAGCTAGTTTTCCTCAATATTCTGTAATGCACCTCTCAAAGGTCTACTTTAATGTATCTTTTGAGCAATGATGTATGTTGAAAATGTAAAATAAAGGTTTTAACTATGTTCTGACAACTTGCGGAGAGGGGCTAAGCACCTCGAACGAAAGGCGATCATTTGTGCTCATACCCCTGACGCGTACCTCCCTGGAGGATGGATGCGGTGAATGGACCATAAGGGCGGCCGGAACGTTGCTCGTCAGAGCAGGTGGCATGGTCCCTGCATTTTCCCGGTTAGAATCACCCCGGCGGAGACTGGCTCAGCCCCGTTCCTCTCCCACCCTCGAGTTCGTACTCCCAAGGGGGGCACGGGACACGGAAACTGGCTCCCCACCCCCTTGTGCCATCCCATGTGGGACCTAGAAACCAGCAGACTCATTTTCCAGCCCGTTGGACGAGGTTTCTAGAGAGCATCCTTTTCTCCTGCCGTGCTCCTGCCGCGACGCTGGTTGACGCTTTCAAGCTTGAAAGAAACCTAACGAGATGAAGGCTGAAATGAAATGATTACTGTATAAAACTGAAGGGACAGGAAATTCGGAAGATGTGGAAATCCTTCCCAGCATTCGCCTGGCGACCCAGGGAAACCAACGAAAAAGCCATGTAGCCGCGGGGATCGAATCAGCGACCTCCCGAATGTGGGCCACACTAAGCCATCCCGCTCTGTATGTGTTAACTAACTAAACCTATTGCGAATGGGCGAAATAAAGTACTTTGTCACCACACTTGGTCCTGTGATGATTCAAGTGAGTGGAATCATGTACTTTTATTTACAACCGACAACACATATTGAATGATACCACAAAATCCTTCTGCCACTCTCGGTTTCTACAGAGATATATAACATTAGGTTATAATATACGTGCTCCTGTCTGTACGGTTAAGAAACATACGCCGTATAAAATTATAAACTTTATCTGCTCTTTAAATATACCTATGAACCAACAGTGCAGGCTGATTTCTTAGACGATGCTTTTATACTCATATCCTTGATTTAACTTACTAAAATCATCATCCCCCCTCTGTATAAGGGAGACGTCCTAGGAGAAACAAAGAAAATGTCACCAATGAACCTCAATAACTGATAGTTTCGCAGTGCAATACCGCATGCTAACCTTGGACTTTCGGAGGTTTTCCCCGATCCTCTGGACCGCCTGAGGCCAGTATTCGCCATCGTAGTCCTCTTGCACCTCACCACAGCGTTTCCAGGTATCATCTCCTCCCAGACTAACAACTATGATAGTACACAGCTTTCTGAACTCCGCTGGGAGTGATCCAAGTACAACTTAGTAGTATCGCTTTAACAGTAAAATATTAACTGATAACTCCAGGTAACTCTGATATAGATATCTACTTAGCTAAATCTTGTGGTAGTACATCACTTACATTTTAAATGCATTATATTACTCGTTCGAGCGCTTTTGAAGGCTATCGCCTTTATCTTCTGGTATCCAACTGCAGTTGTATCCATCTAAAAGAAATACTGATGTCAAATATATACGTAACTGACTTCAAACAGATGAAAGGAAATAAACAAACAATTTTAAATTTGTTATTTAGTGGCCAAAATTGTGTTAAGGTGCATAAAGATACCCATTTAAGCCGTTGCTTTATGGTGTAAGGCTGTGTTAGTGTTTGCTATAGGAACGAGCTTTGATACCTCATCTTGTTCACTCATTTTTATTGTAAATTCACATATGAAACTGACATACGAAATTGTAAAATAAAACAATGGTTGTTCATGTACCATGTCTTTTTTTTTTTTTTTTTTTTTTTTTAACCAAAGCCCACATTTCTCTTCCTCTAGACATATTGTTTCCGCAATAGGCATATTTCTTTAAATATACTAAGCATGCAACATATAGTAAAATACTGTTAACGTAGATAAACTATTGTAGGCTGAAACTAAAAAAAACTAAGCCCCAGCACAACAGCCCATGAAGAACCCCCCACCTCGGCCCACTACAGGCGTCATTGGTGGGGTGCAGTACTGGAGGGTGGTATGGGGTCAGCGTCCCGATCCCTCCCGGCCATCAATTAGCTCCTCAATTGGTTCCCCCGGGACTAACGAGTCAGACCTTCCAGAAGGGATAAAATCCCCATGCTGGTACCTGGGATCGAACCCGGGTTCTCCGCGCCAGAGGCTACCAACTGCGCTACGGAGGTGGTCAAAATATTGCAGACACGTTTCAAAATTAGGATTAATAATGGCTCCCTTCGGTCATCATCTAACTTCAGCCTCTCCTTACTAAACCTCTTCTTTTGTAACTAATACTCTAAATATCTATTAGGATACTTTCCTAAAATGTGTATTAAATACCACAACGTGAAACAAATGTTGCGACCGCACAGTAATATAACGCTATGTGTACATTTTCGATTTTTATTTTCACCTTGTCTTTTTGCTTCTGTTCTTTCATTAGCTAATGTAAAAGTAACTTAAATAATTAATTACGGAGGCAACATTAAAGCTTGTCGTGCACACTTGCTTCCGTGACACCCGCATATAAATACAAAAAGGAGCATTGAACGCATTAGTTGTCTTTTGTTTCCATTTCTCATACGCCGGAAACTTATTTCTCGACGTTCCAGGAACCCCGTTTTCAAAGGTTCCCAAGGCTCAGAAGTGTGGGGGAGGGCTGTTGTCAGACGCAACCATTCAATTCACTTCCGACAGTGACAGTTAAATATCGAATCGATTGTAAAGCCTTTTTCTTTCTTTGTCACTTTCAACTTCTTAGGCTTTGACTTTCGAACAACCTGCTTGTTGATGTTCACTCGTTTACTGTTTACAGGCAGTGAAACAAGTTTTATTTTGTGTTTTCTGTTGGATAAAACCTTTTTACTGTCTTTGCCACCAATCTATAATGGGTAAAAGGAAGCAGTGTACTCCCTCCAGAAAGTTAACTGTGAAATTTCATCGCAAATACATGTTTTGAGGACCTCTGAGTCCAAAAAAGCATAGTTCGAAAAGAGGTCTGTGTGTCTATGAACCCATTAACTAAAAAATTAAATAGGATAAATACAAATACGATATTTCAGTTCAGTGTCTTGCAAAAATGAGACACGAGAATTTTCGACTCTTGGTCGTGGTATTATAGCTTTGGATATATTGCCTCCTCCTTGCGGTTCCGCTCACCTGAACACTTTCTTACATTTCTGAATATTTGAAGCATCTATGTGCAGTAAAACCATTAAAATGGCAGATTTGGAGAATATTCTAGTGACGATATTGATATTTTAATTGAAGAGGCAAAATAAAAAAATACGGAAATACTATCACGTGTATGAAATCAGTTTCAGATGTTTTGCAACGATGTTTCAGATGTTTTGTTGATAAATTAAGAAATGTAACCTGCACATCCGTACAGCAAAGATAGCAGCCGTCTTCATTTATTTTTGAAAATTGTACCTTCAACAACTGTAACTTTAAATAGAGCACACCTACCTTTAATGAATAGTCTACTAAACAAATTCGTTCATATCATACGTCTAATTCCTCATTTTCTTGGGTTAAAAGCTATTATTGTTGTTGTCATAGTCTACTGGATTAGCTGTATTGCCAACTATGAAAATAAATCTTAAACTGTATAAATGTTATCGTAAGTTGTTTAATTTTACATTTCTATCAATAGTAAATGTTAGTAAATATTATTAAATAAATTAATTATTAATTATTTCGCGAACGCTAGACAAACACCACTCGAGATTTTCATATTTGGGATAATTTTTCTCGCGCTTCGTTCTCACAAAATTATGTAACCCTCTCGTGGTATTACTACAGAAAATACTATAACCAAAAGCTCCCTTTTTTAATTTCTCAAAGATTACCCTAACGATTTTGATTACAAGACTGTACCTTTAAGATTTGTATATGCCAAATAAAATAAATATCTTGAATTTTCTGGTAATGACCTGTGAAGTTTTCTTCATTCGGAAGGAATTTTGTATAATTTTATAGAAAATGTGTCTAGTATACAAAAAATTGTAAGCGTCTTGAAATACACAATTTATTTCAAATACCCTTTTTTTGTGACTTCGCAATTTCTGAGACACGTCCATTATTATTAAATTGAATTTTTTTAACGTCATTGTTTAAAGTGTTCTCGCTATTCAGCTCTTTCTCGCGATATTATGAAAGTAGTAAGGAATTTTAAGGTCAGCATATAGCGAACCGCTTTTAAAAATCTGACTGTCCATTCGGTTTGTTCTATCGCCCTTGTACCTACAACGAAATGTATACTGTAACTGTTTCTGCAACGGATCTTTTGTCTTTATAGCTTAACATGGTAGATAGAAAAATACATTTTTCGTAACAATGGTGCCTAGAAATCGTATAAAAATATACTATGGTTTGTAGAGAAAGTCATTTGCATGTAACTCAGTTTTTTTTTTTTAAATGGGGTTGAAGTTATGGTAACTTCTGTTTATTTTCAACAATAGTAAGTACCTAAAAAACCGAGTGGGATGGCTCAGACGATAGAGGCCGTTGGTTCGATTCCCATGGCCAACCTTCCGGACCCATGGAATTTTTTTCGGTGGTGGAATGCTGGAAAAGATAATTACCTGCATCCCCCGAATTTCTTGTTCCCCATTTCCCTTCACCTTTCATCTTGTTGCCTATTTTATGGCTCTAAGTGTTGGCCGGGGTTTTGGTGTGCATAGCAGGGAATTTGTCCTCTGTAAATCCTCGTCCGCCGAATCGGGGGAGTCTCCAAGTGCCAGGCCGCCTAGGGGAACCTGTGAGCCCGCAGGGAATAGGTAGCGGCGTACGAGCCGCTATGGGATATCTGTAACTGTTCGGCACCCCGCACTCTGCTATCCTTTCTCCTCACATCCGGCTACCCTTGGTATCCTCTCACCTCAGACCTTTTCCAGGGGTGCCCCTTTAGGTGCGTAGACCATACCTTTCATAGGTCGAGGTGCTAACTGCCCATTCGGAAGTTAGTCGTAGAGAAGTAGAAGTACAAAGGGCGCCAAAGAAAATCTCACTTTACCTCGCGTCTATGTCACATTATTTACCGTTATACGAAGCCATGGCCATTTCATTGGTTGCTTTAGGCCACGGCGCAAGGTTGCGCCATTCCTTCTGGTAAATAGTTACACCTATAACCACAACGAATATTACATAATTGCGTAGAAACAAAACATATATTTACACTCTCGAACGTATTGGCTAAAAGAGAAAGAGGTGGAATGAATGTATTCAGTTTGTCACACCAATATTGTCATGATCGGCAGCCATACCTTAACGCCTAGTACAGGATACGCCTTTGAAGGGGAAAACTTGATGAGCGCCCGGGTTAGCGATGAAGTTCACGCCTAAAAGACCCCAATAAACGCTAAAAAATCCGCCGAAGATTTTCTTTGGCGCTCTTTGTACGGGAAAAAATGAAAAATAAACTTTATACAATACAGTTTAATGCTGGATTAGCAGGAACAAAAATAAATATTAATGTTTTATATACACCCTGTTTCTATTTTCAGTGTAACAGAACCACATTCAGTATAACCCTACATAGTTATGCCAGAGGGATTATCTGAGCTATTTTCAGCTGGACAGCTAGTTGCTGAAGAATGTAGTGCTCCATGTTCGGAATCGTAACGAGGCGAGAACAAGGCATACGAGTTCGCTGCAAAAGGCGACAATGCAGTTTTTTATGTATTAGGGCCAGGGTATGTTTTTATGCGTCCCGGGGTTGAGTCACCGAGCTATAAATGGATCACATTAGAAGTGTCTCGTTCATTGTTACAACTTGTTTGCTCTCCATACGTCCGTACCAGACTTGATAATTAATTTCCCCTTTCTAGAAAAATGACTGCTCATTTAGAAGCACATGTCTGGCCAATAAATACCAGGGCCGGCATCGTTTGCTGCAGAAAATGCATGTTTCAACAGTAGTTGTCATTGGGGGAGAGGGTATTCATTTTCCACTCACGCGGTCAAGCGTGGGAAACTAAATTTACTGGACTCTGCTTTTTGTATTTTTACCGCAGATGTTAATAATCCTCCAGTTATTGTTAAATATGTTTGTTCTTGGAGAAATACAACATAATGATATTCAATAGCTGTAGTTTATCATTTAAATTTTATCCCTAATCTAACCTTTATTTGCTAACGTGTACTTACGATTTAATTTATGCAGCATTTAAGGATAACTCGGCGCAAGTTAGTTTGGTATATTTATGAGTTTTCTTTTTACTACGTATAGTAAGTAGAGGAAGTATTGCACTCCACCCAAAAATTCCATGTCGAGGTTTCACCGGAAATATGTTTTGAGGCCCCCTGAATCCCCCCCCCCCAAAAAAAAATACGCAATTTTAGAAAATGGTCCGTATGTGTGTCAGTCTGTGGACATCATAACTCAAAACGAAAAGTCGCTTAAAAATCAAAGTTGGTATTTAAGTTTAATGTCTTTCAAGGATGCAACACGAAGATTTCGAAGAAAATTCCTTCACCCTAAACTACCATTTACATGGATAATTTTGATTTTCTTGAAAATAGCTGTAACGATTTTGATTAAAAGGCCATGTGTTTGAGATATTTTTATGACAACTGAAATGTATATCTTGAATTTTCTGACTATAGCCCATTCTGGATGACTTGCACAACAAAAAGTGTAGACCTTGCTAAAACACGCAATTTATGTCTAAATAAGGGTTCCCTATCCTACCCTTCTCCCAAAGAATTGTTACATACCTTGAAGAGTTTAATCTGACTATTCCTTCTTTCATTTCCCGTACCTTCACCATAATTGATATACCATGGAGAATAAAATCACCTGCCACCAACACCACTTTGAGAAAATATGTGAAGGCTCATACCCAAAAATCTTGTTTTACCATGCTGTTCAAAGAATTGTGTGACACGTATGCCAATTTTGAGCCAATTTATACCGATGGTTCCCGGTGTGACAACAATAATGACTGTGCGGTGGTTGCTCCTAACCACACCATGATCTATAGTCTACCAGACACTCACCATTTTCTCTAGTGAACTGTTTGCTATACGTTTCGCCATGGATTATATATCAAAGAATGGAGACTTCAAATCATTCATTATATACACAGATTCCCTTAGTGCATTAATGGCTATACAACAACGATCTCCTTGCCACACCTTGGTAAGGGAGATACGTGAATTATACAATGAGCTTACTTCATCAGGTAAACAACTAATCTTGGCATGGATACCATCTCACTGTAACATACCAGGAAATGATCTTGCTGACACTGCCGCAAAAGAAGCTACCAAGCATCCTCCAAGCTTACCAGATCTTAAGCTACCACATGAAGACTATTTACGGCATCTTAAAAGAACTGTCCTACACCGATGGAAGACAGATTGGACAACTACATCCAACAGCAAACTGCATGATATCTGTCCAATACCTAACCTGTCCACAACAATTAGAACACTAACCCGGCGAGACCAGGTGCTCATAACCCGATTATGCATTGGCCACACTGCGCTTACTCACTCCTACATTCTGTCCCGTGAACTTCCTCCTAAATGTACTCTGTGTGACTCTACTCTTACCGTTCAGCATCTGCTCACTGTTTGCCCAAGATACACTCACCAGCGACTTCAGTATGGAGTTCCTGAGAACCTTCAGCTAGCTTTGGGTGATCAACAATACCACAAGAAAATCATCAAGTTCATCAAAGCATGCAAAGTTAATGTTTAAATTCAATGTAAACTTCATGATTTGTTTCCTCCTTTTTTCTCAATGTTTAGTCGCGATATGACTATGTTGAAGCGACTTCAAATAATAAATAAATTTAAAAAAAAATTATTTGTAGAGGAAACAATTTCGGAGATATTCCTTGTTATTTGTGTGAGTTTTGGAGAACTTCACTTGTCAAATGGATCATTGTTATTCATTTTTAATGTTAACCGTGCAAATACCCATTACATAAAGAGGTAGAAACAACAACATAAGTGTTTGTCTCTTTCTTTTTTGGACCTGGCAAGTTAAATCTCACAGACTATATCCGGAATGCAAGCCTCACACGTTACCACGCATCCCTCTTGCTCTTTTGGGTGGGGGGGGGGGGGGGGGGTTCGGGGGACGCCGTTAGCACACAACACGCGTTTTGCACAACAGTCAAATGCATACATGCGACCACACAGTATGTGCCCATAGGCACTTTGGATCAATCTACATAGATTGCTCACAGAAAGGTGATGGTGAAACGGACGCTGTTACCGGTTACAGAGATGCAAGGGAAATGTCTTCACAGGAAAACTAAATTGCTAATTATGATGGAAGGCAATAAACCGTTTCCTACGAAAGTATTGTGCGTGAAATAACACCTGGGCCCACACCTCTATTTCTCTCTCTTTCTCTCTATCACTCACTGTAGTGCGGCTTGATGCTGGACCACCCACATAGCTTCCTAATCTTACACCCACACTTCTCAAACAGTGGACTCAAGCAAGCGAATATTCTGCGATCGAGTTGCCGCCGCCGTCGCTGTTTTACGCCATGCTTGCGTTTTACAAAGAAATGTCTAATGGCGTGTCGAAATATTGCGTGATTCGAAGGCGGAGTAAGATTGTGGTTCCCAAGCTTTCTTGGCAGACCAGTAATCTCACAAGATATTGAGTTTCTTTATTAATATTAATATCAATAGTGCCACTGTTTTTATGCATAATTCAACGCACAAAGAGTACCAAAGAATATCTCACTACACCTCGCGTATTATCACATTATTTATCGGTGTACGAAGGCATGGCTAATTCCTTGGTTGCTTTAGGCTACATTGCATGGGTGGTGAATTCATTCAGTTTGTCATACAGACCTCTTATGATTGGTGGCCATACCTTATCGGCTAGTGCAGGACACGCCTTTGAAGGGGTTAAACTCTAACCGGAAAACTTGACGATCGCCCTGGTTAGGGAAATGTATAATGTGTATGTCAGAAGTTTTCCAGGGGCTGCAAATTAAAGCTTGAATGGTATTCATTAAATCCTTAGCAAGGCAGTACTTTATAAGAAAAAAGAAAACAAAACTGTATTGTAACAGTGATATCAAGGTTTGTTCCTTCATAGAAGCAAAAATAACTAAATAAATAAAATAGCATGTTTTCCCTCTAATTAAAATATAATTGGTTAATTTACCTGTACTAACCTATTGCTGATCATAGGAATATAGACAAATATATAACACAGTTTTATTGGCATAATATATATTACATATTCATATAAACCATATATATGTTTCTTAACATGTTTAGTAAACAAATGAGTAATTTATTTAACCATAGAGATGTTTATTCTCACAAATACACCACATAAATCATAAATTATTATGTACAAACATCTCGTATACTATATTAAATTCCTCTAGTTCTGCATAATATTGCTGTTTCCATTTGGCCTCAGATATGGGTTATACATATAATAAAACATTTTCCTGGCCACTGAGTTTGTGTGTGTGAGTGAGAGAGTGAGTGAGTGAGAGAGATAAATATGTTTCACTGGATCTTTTCTGAAAAAATCAAAAGCATCAACCTCCCCTCTTTTCCCCCTTATTGCTGCGTTATCAAGCCACTACCCTCTGCAATAGGTAAGGTGAAGGACACGCCTCAAAAGACCCTAGAAAACGATGCAAAATCCACAGATTTTCTTTGGGGTCTTGGTATATCGAACATAAATTTTGTCATCCTTAACAGAAAATGCCGAGCTAAACTAAGATGCTAACGCTACTTGATGTTTTTCCCAAGGGCTAAGGAAATATCCTAAACAAAAGCCTGTATCACGTAGCTTCGCTAAATTAGGATTCAAGTCCGTAATAACTGTTTTTACTTTCCATATCGCATACCTATTAAGCAAAGGAGGTATCTACTGTTTGTCAAAGGAAAGAAGGCCGCACCGTAGCCGAGTGGTTAGACCATTCGCTTCTCACCAAAGCGGCCCGGGTTTGATCCCAGGCAACTGCATGTGGGATTTGTGGTGGACGAAGCGGCGGCGGGGGCGGGTTTCCTCCGGATTCTCCGGTTTCTCCCGCCATCTCATTCCACCGGTGCTCCATCTTCATTCCACGTATCATCAGTGTCACCATCTGCGGTGCCGTGTGTAGTAACAGCGGGCGTTAAACATTACAAAGGAAAGAAAGTCCCTGACAGGAATTTACTGCAGTTGTCTGTTTGGAAACAGTGCCACAATGATAGTGAATATATGTGACAGAGAGCACATGTTAAATAAGAAGTAAAAACTATTCAATAAGCATGCACCCCAATGGCCTCGCCTCACTGTAAACAGATTTGCCTTTCTTACGCACATTAGTATTTGGTACTTCTGCAAACATAGGATAGCTCAAATAGAATTCACTGCGTATATTAAAACCAAGAAGGCATTCTTCATAAAATTAGGAGGCTTCAGATGTTGGCCACATGTTTTTGAGTGGGCTGTAACTAAGCTGACCTAATGATGGTAGGAAGGGTGTCGGACCGGTGTCTAATTGGCAGCTTCCCCCTGCACCTCATTAGCGGGGACTTTTTCTGCTGTGGTAAACCGTATGTATTACCGGACGGGGTGTCTCAGGCGCTAATGCTTGGGACTCGTATTCCAGAGGTCCCAGGTTCGTGGTTTTCCGTGGCCACAAGATGATTGCTTGGTTGGTTACTTTCCGTTCCGCAACTTCCCGTTGCTCCATATCATTTCATCATTTCAATTCGGTCTTTTCAGAGACGAAAAGGTTGACTAAGCGTAAGTGTGACGCTGCTGTGCGGCCACTTTGAGCACTATAACTGCGGTTCTTGGTGTAGGGGTGACGTTGCAGTCGCCTGTTCTGCTGGGGTGAGCAGAAGAATCTCCAACTCGCATTATGGTCCTCCAAGTTGTCTCGCACTCTCCTAGCTCGCGTTCTGACCGCCCGTAGAGCGCAACCATCTTATTCCTTTTTCCAAGAGCTCTGACATATCATTGTCCGTTGTGAGCACAGTGGAATCCCTCCGTTTCTAGTTCAATCTACTACTTACTTAGTCGGCTTACCGTCCTTTCGTGTAGGACTTAAATCCTCCAGGACTTACAAGTGAGTGCTTGGATCATAGGCATGTCGGGAAGCAGACGGACATTGAAATGAAATTGAGTTTTATTTATGGACGCTCTTTAACTCCTATGGTTCTAGCGTCTCATTCTATGTTGGGCGTGAAAGACAGCTTAATTTTGCTTAGAGGTCTGAAGTTCTTTTACATGCTATAAATCTGCGTTCATACTAGGATTTTTACGTCCGAAAAAATCCATCACCCTCCGCCGGGTTTGAATCCACGACCTTGGGAACCAAAGGCTAGCACGTTGTCCCTAGACCACGAGGACAACTACACGAGGATATTGGATGAGAGAACCAAGAATGGGGGATCAGCTCTTAGCCTGGAATGTGAGTGAGAAAGATGAAAGGTGAAGTGAAATGGATGATGGTGATGATGGAGCAATGAATGGCGGCAAACCGGAGAAAACTTTCCCAGACTTGCTTCGTCCACCACAAATCCAAAATTTGGTCCCCTAGGTTCGAATTTCGGAGGCCTTGGTGAGAGAGGAACGGTCTAACCGCTGGGCTACGCCATCACCCTATGTCTAAAGGTAGCCATTGTTAAATGGTCGCGGCTACCCCTATAAAAAGCAAGAGAATTAGGTAGAGACAAATCCTAAATGTGACGCACGGTAAGTAGGCAATACTCGTTGCCAGTGAGAAACCGCTACTCGTAAAGAAGGGTGGCAATAGCGGAAATGTACAGCAGAAAGAGATCCATGTTTGGTGACTGCACAGGACGTCACGTCCTAAGATCGACGTGCCTCACTGTTGCTTGTCCGTACTCACTCCTGGCGTCGCTTTGTGCTATTCTCAACTTTCTCTACGTACCTCCTATCATTCCTCGTTAATATAAAACCATATGCGAGTATCGCTGAATGTGCATCTATTTAAAAAATTAGATATGTTGCACTCACATGACGTTCTCTACTCTTGTACTAACCATTCTTACAAACTCTTATTCCTATATCTTCTTCGTGTTAAGATAAACATTTGGACAAATTATCTTATTGCTTATTTCCTTGTAGGTGCAAGGAGAATATTAGAATACAGTAGGCTTTGTGCGATAGTCAAATCTTTTAAAGCTTTGAGATTCTGTTCTCTTTGCACACTTAACATATAAAAAACGAACAACGATGTTCCATTTCACGAAAGTTTTAAGTTTTCCGAAACTCAGACAACAAGGAATACCTCCGAAATGGTTAACCCTACAAGAAAATTTATTGGGACATAAATTGTGTATTTTAGCAAGATCTACATTTTTTGTATAGTATGATGTGGTTTATCTCTAACGGTTTACCAATTATACAAAAGTCGTCCAGAGTAAATACGACTACAGGGGCTATAGCCAGAAAATTCAAGATATACATTTAATTTGTCACAAAAATATCTCAAACATGATATTTTAATCAAAATCATTAGGGCCATTTTCAAGAAAATCAAAATTTTCGAAGAATGTTCCATGTAAAGGTTAGTTTAGGGTGGGGCTATTTTCTTCAAAATTTTTGTTTCGTATCCTTGAAAGACCTTAAATTTAAATACCAATTTTGATTTTTAACCGACTTTTCGTTTTTGAGTTATGCTACACAGAGACACACACAACACACAACCACACACATACACACACACGGACCTTTTTCTAAAAATGCTTTTTTTTTTTTTTTTTTTTGATTCAGGGGGGTCTCAAAACATATTTCCGGTGAAATCTCGACCTCGAATTTTTGGGTGGAATACAATACTTCCTCTACTTATTAGTAGAGAAAGATAAAATGAATGGTATTCTGAGATGAAGAAAGCCATGACAGTATATTATGCAACGGGAATATGACAGCAATTAAGATACGATCATCTTAATTGCCATTATACTCAAACTTCATACTACTATTTATGCTCGACTATGTGTCTAAGTTTAAAACATTTATAAACTGATCTTAATTTTCTGCGCTGCATGTTATTGTGGCCTTTGTCCGACATTTTAACTATTTTTTACTCGATTATCGTATATATATATATATATATATATATATATACGATAATTGATAGTAGTGCCTTCAACTTTTGTTATGTTGGTCTTAGCACAATGATATATAAAGTATCTATGGTATAAACTTTAAAGCAGTGGACTTTCAGAAACGAGAAGACAAATTGAATTTGTTACAATGTTATTTACAATATTAACACTGATCATTAAATAAAGTAGCTTTATTCCGTATACGCTTGGGAATGTGCGCAGACGCCGAAGTACATAGGGATCTTTTGATTGTGCACCTTGCTGTACAGGCGCACCTTTGATTCTTCTTCTTCTTTTTTTTTAAACGTCCTCCAATTTAGTGTCATATCAGACGTTGAATGAATGAAATGGGTGAAATGATGCTCAAACCAGCCCGAGGTCCATGGAACTTCAAGTTACCCGACATTCGTCTTCTCAGAATAAGGGAAAGCCTCGGAAAAACCCTTATCCGGATAACTCACCCTAAGCGAGACCCTTTGATTGGTGGATTGGCAGTATCGTTATGGACCTGTGCACCTTTGATTGGTGGATAGCAGTATCGTTATGAATAGGAGTGGCGTATAAGCGTTATATTATGGGATGGTCGAGCATAAAGTAAATAATGTCACCGTTTATGTAACAAAATTAACGGTTTCCAGCTTCTTTTCTTTCTCCATTACGTACTTAGCAGTACGTAGAGAAATGACTATATCCCATCCAAAAATTTGATACCGAGATTTCACCGGAAATATACGTTCTGAACTCCCAAAAAGCATTTTTAGAAAAAGTTTTGTGTGTGTGGATGCGCGTGCGCCTGTCTATAATTCAAAAATAAAAAGTAGATTGAAAAACAAACTTGGTATTTAAGTTCAGCATCTTCCAAGAATGTAGCACAAAAATTTGAAAGAAAATACTCCCAGCCCAAACTTCCCTTTACATGGAAAATATTTTAAAAATTTGATTTTCTCAGGAATGTCTCTAACAATTTGTATAAAAATGTCATAGCTTTAAGATATTTTTATTACAAATGAGATGTATATCTTGAATTTTCTTAGGATAGCGTCTGGTCTTGTTCGTTCTGAGTGAATTTTTCAATAACCTGTAAAGGATGGACAAAATCTTACTATACAAAAATGTAGATCTCGTTAAATACATTTTTTTTTTTTTTTGAGTTAGCCATTTCCGAGGTATTTATTCTAATTGATTTGCACTTTAAAATACTTATACTTTTCTGAAATAAGAAGTGATTCATTTTTTCCATCTCTTGGCCATGCGGAGAACGAAATTAAATTACAACGCACAAATCTAACATATAATTGCGTTTTATTAGCCTTAATTCAAAACAAAATATTGTCACCGCGCCCGCCGCATCTAATTGCCGACAGCCGCAATTGTCACCCATCGCATTATTGTCGGCACTACCGCAAAGGAGCCGAAGGAAAGAGACAGAGAATGGCCGCATTGTTGGGGCGCTTGCCGAAAGAGAGAAAAGGATAGAGGCTACTGGAATCTTCTACTTTGTACTCCAGCGCAATAAGTGAACGTTCTTGAAGCTTCCAGAATAGTGCCTGGGAGATATAAATAGCGGTAAAGTGTGAGAACAGTGAGTCAGACGTATGTGAAGGTTGAGTAGTCGTGTCGACGGAGAGGACAGACGTATGTGAAGGTTGAGGAGTCGTGCCGACGGAGAAGGGACAGTTCTTTGTGTTACGAATTCGGAGTCGTGCTGTTGGAGAATCGGAAAAGACTTTCTTGCTGTTGCAACGAGTGTACAAGTTACTGTTTACGGAAATAAAAGTGTTTCTTTATCTAGACTACATCTGTCTACTTTACTTCACAACCACAAACAACCAAAAAGTCACAATATGTGCTGTCATTAGATATTTCTAGATTTTTAAAGCTTTATATAGCTTTAAAATTAATAAAAAAACTTTGGTAAGACAAAAAATGTACACAACAGATTTACCTGCACGTGTTTTAGGAATCTACATGACAACTTTCAGAAGAATTAGATAAAAACTGCATCGTGCAAATTTCAAAATTAATTTTATTCTGGATTTTTAACCTAAATTATATAAATATTGATATTTATAATACAAAAGTCAAAGCAGAGTTTGAATTTTATTTCTAAATTCATGGAATATAAACATAATTTTGGATATTTGTACCAAATTTAAGTGGTGCATGGTGTTAACCTCCCCCTGGAGGAGGATAAACCCTCAGTGGCATCATTAACTCGAGCATTCCATGTTGAGAGGGGAGGTTCATGCAGCGCAGTGTATCCCCATTAGCAGAAACGTTTAAAATAACACATTGGCTAGCTTCGGAAATTCCGCTTGCATTCCACCCTGGGGCAGGCCCAACCTCCCTGAAGTGGGAATTGCCTTACACCTTGTGCAGGGGACTGGGCGGTTGCCAAACATTTGCCAAAGTTTTTTCTATATATCTGAAAAATTTAACACAGTGCTTATAAACTGTTTCAATGTAAACATCGACATTTGTCTTCCATTCCACATTACGCAGTTTTAAATATATACTGGTAACTTGTTTTATTGCTTGGCTAGTTGGTTTGAGAATATATAATAATCAAACTTACGTGGGTAACAAAGAATCGTGTTTTACTTTAAATAAGAAGATTCTGGGTTTAAGTTTTCCAATATAAATTCAATTTATTGAATCTATTGAATTGTGAACTGTAGTTAATACGAATTACAATGTTGTTGATAAATATTATTTGTAATAATTCTTCTTTTAAGTGAAATCGTTTGAAATAATCATAAAATGTTATTTATCAGCAAATAATACATATAAATAACAATACTTCAGGGATATGGTTGCCTGAAATCTCATGAAGATCAAGGGGAAAAACAACTATTTTAGTTTTAATCTTATAAAATAATTGAGGCATTCATGAATGTCAAAAATGCATAATTTGCTTCCGAAAGCTCTACTACGTGTGTCGAAATGTATGGATTTTAAAGTGAGTTACGCACTCAATTTTTTTTATAGCAGTTTTGATATTTTCATCATTTTTGTTCCTATAAAATGTCCCTTTTATTGCACTAATGAAATTTACTATACATGTTTACGGAGACAACAAAGAAAAATTGCCTTAGATTTTACTGTCAGATGTATCTAAGCATATAGTTTTAATTTTTAACAGAAGTACAACTTTAGGCCAAAAACGTCATATTTATAAGTTTAAAAATTTTGAAACTTAAAAGGAGACAAAGAGAAGCCTAGGGTAATTTTAAAACGTAGATGTATTTTGAATTCAGGGTTAAAATATTGGACTGAAGTATAAAATGTTTGTGGAAAGAAAGTTTATTAGTGACGTAATACAAATAAATGCATTTGATTATAATTTTAAATTATTAAAGCAAAACAGATCATACGTAGGTAGTAGTAACCTGTTTGTATAAGGCGTAAATTAAGCAGAGGAAAAAAAAAAATTTATAATTATTGGTGTTGTTGTTATTGTTATATTATCCTGTGTGCAATCACTATACAGGGTTTAAGGTACGGCTTCGGCCATACATAAACAATGGATTCTACATGGGTGTAACTAATATATCCGATATAATTATCAATAAAGAATCGTTTCACCGAAAAAAAATAATTTGTGTCAAATATTTGGAGCCATCTAGCTTCTTGACGAATGAATATAAATGGTTTATTTATATAACTGTCGCTCTAACAACCCATTAGACCTTAATAGAAATATTGATAAACTTCCCTTTCATCCGTACTTTACATTTAAGGACTTTCTAGGGTTCATTATCTTATATATATACTGGAATCTTATATCCTACGAGATCCCGATAACTTCAGACATTGTGTGAACAAAGCTGTAATGCCCTTTTTTATTTCAATTCGAATGAATTTGTTCACAATTTAGTATTGACGTGACGTTGCCAAATCTCTCTTAGAAATTAGACTTTGCATGGTACTTTAATATTAAATTGTGACTAAATTCATTCGAGTTAGGGTAGGAATGCATTACAGCATTGTTCAAATATTTGCACGATAGTTAGTCAAAGAAGAAACGATTTATATCCATTCGTTAAGAAGATGGATGGCTCCAAGTAGGTATCTGACACAAGCTATTTTTTTCGGCGAAACGGTTGCTAATGACCTAGTTGTCGACGGGTCCTTAAACACCACTCATACACTTTATTGACAGCAATTTTATTGGACATATTTGTTACACTCATCATGTAGAATTTGCTTAAGGTGTGGTCGTTTCCACTCTGTAGAATAAACACTTCAGCACTTATTTCTTACTATCTTCGACAAGTTTCTGTTCTGCGAAGTTCATTCATGGCTGCTTGGTTCAAAGGTACAGTAACGAGTGTCACTTTTTCTCTTGACTACACTTATTGTGTTATGCATTATTAATGAGCTTCTAGAACTTCCTTTGCCAATAGGATTTGATCATTCCATTAAACTACTTAATGCTATACTGTTTGACTATTCAGTGTTTTATTATGTTTGTTTTATTAAATAATTCTGTTTGTTAATATATTGCTTAGCAATGATCTGATAGTTATTTGTTTCAAATTATTCGCTGGGTAATATACGCTCAGAAAAATGTTAGTAGCATTATTTCCTTCTTTGACTATCGATTATTTATATTTCTCTGAATATTGTTTTCGATATATCTTACATTTTGTTTAGCATTGTAGAATAGTGTTTCACACTGCAGAAGACAGCACAGAATATGATAGAGAAGAAGTATTCCAAAACGGCTTAGTGACTAACGCTGTGTCTATTGCGTGACTAAGTAAACAGAAGTGGGTGAAAGCCTAATATTGAGGTCAGTGATTATGTCACATAGGAGAGTGTTTAATAGTTAATAGCATAAACATTACAGGCAAACTAATTCACGTTGTAAGAGACGAGTCAACTTGGTAATACAATGAACTGAGAAACCACCAGCAGTTCATAATCTTACCCATACCCCTTCTCCGCGCGTTCTGAAGCATGAGTCACCAGGAATAAAGGAGCTGACAGAATATCGGTCTAAGGATTGCAGAAAGAAAGAAAACCAGAAGTGCAACAATTAGGCAAGACTAATGAGTGTACATATTGACGCATCACAATTCATTGGCTTTTGAATATGAAGCCATTTTTGAAACCACCTCTCTTACTGTTGATGATTTGTTAGTCTGGACTGTTGCAGTCTTAACTTTAAAGACCTTGGATCTCAGGGTACGCGTGGATGTTAGTTGTAAAGACAGTTTAAGTTGCTTAATTAGTTTCAATATCTGTTCATACTTTAAATAGAATGATTGGTAGAGTTACTGACTGTTGAGTTTATACCATTTCCAATAAGAATCCGAAGTTTGAAGTGTGGTAAATTGTAAACGGTTTAACCGGTAATTTAAATAGCGTTAGCCGTAAAATTGTCTTTAGTAAGCGCGACACTACGCTAAATCTACAGTAAACACGCTTCTCAACCTAAGCACCTCCTACACGAAACGTTTATGCACACGTAAACTATCATAAATCACACCTATTGCGTTTCAAGCATGTTCACACTGTTAACTCGTCTCTGACTTTTCACTCGCTTTCGTGATTCTCAGAATTCCAGCCTACGTTACTTTACAAGGGTAGTTAACTATCCTAACAAGTTTCTCAGAACCCTTACGGCTAATTTCGCTACCTGGTTGCGTTTACTAATGGTTTCTCTCAACACAAATTGCTAATGACCTATTTCTGTGTATGGTCTGTTTACTCTGGTTTCTTGCATCTTAAAATGATTCAACATGTACACACTATTTATCATTCTTTTTTGTCTATCAGATAAGGCCTATATTTCTCCCCGTAGTAATTATTGTATCAAATGTATCGTTCCAGTTTATTCTTCTAGTATCCAGGTTTTCAAGAAGAAGCAAGATAAATGAGTGTTAGGAAAAATCCAAATTAATCTTCGTTTGATGAAAATGTTGGTATCTGTAACAAAGTTCAGTGTGATGCAGCTATATTAATGTTTTGTAGAAACATGCAGACTGTAGAGGTTTAAAAGTGAACTGAGCTCAAGTAGAGACAAAAGAATGGTGAATTTGTGCTTGCGGCAGAGACACGGTTCCTACCAAATTCTCGTTAGACACAGCGCTCATGAAGTGCCGAGGGGTGTGGTGACAGCAACAATTAACGCGCACCACTACACTCGTGATGAGGGCGCGCATCATATTCACGTCAGCCTGCGCCAAGTGCTGGAGCGAGGTCTTCCCACGTTCTGCTCACCTTTCCTTCTCTCTGCTTAATTTACATGTCTCCAAAATGTTCCCTTTTAATGTTATGCTGCTTCTCTTTCTTTCTCTGTTTCACCTCTCTCTCTCCTTTACTCTGTGACTTCTTAGCTTCTTACCCAGCCTTATGCATTGTCTCGCCTTCCTATCCTTGGCTCTTTCAGATTGCTGTCATATACGAGGGCGATAATGAACATTTTTAGAACGTCATATTTCTAAAATCAAATGGTATTTGTCTACTATTATATTAAAGCTGGTGTCTGCCCAATCAACCCCCCCCCCCAAAAAAAAAAAAAAAAAAAAAAAAAAAAAAAAAAAAAAAGATTCTTTCTTAGCCTTAAAAAAGATTAGGTTTTTTCGTGTACATAAAATCATCATGAATAAGTAAACAGCAAATTTTTTCATCACCCACCATTTTGGGGGGATTGAGATCAAAGAAATTTAACTATTGTAATGCCAATGCTAAATTGGGTTACTCAACAATGCACAGCTCAAACTAGTAGGTCTAGAAGCTTCCACGTATTGAATTGAATTCCATCAACAAAGTAGACAACCACAAAGGAGGGATTTTTATAAATGCATCTCTTAAGGGGGTTGATGTTTCAGGATTTTTCGAAAATGGACAATCAGAACAATAAAATTGAGCACGGAGGATCTTCAACATCAAAAGTGAAGGACCAAAACATATTATTTATAGATAAAGCCATGCCTTGTAACATTTATTTTGTGGTCACATTTTTATACAGCATTGGTGGTTTCTCTTGTATTTGTATCCAACAGCCAGGAAACCAGTAACGTTCATTACGCAAAAATAACAACCAGATACATGATCAAGAGGTTCCCTCCATGTCATTGGAAAACCAAAACATTGATTTTTAGTAACTTTCAATCATCCCTTTGAATAAGTATTATAACAATGGTTCGGAGCCCATACTTTGTCATCACCAAGGTTACTTCCGAAGTACAGATTTGTAGGCTTTCTTCAGAAGAGAGGATAGAGGCTTTCTTTGGGATGTAATGTAAGAGCCCCACACATATATAACATAATATATCCGATATATTGGGACAATATCTAGACATTGGTGTTCACTAGCACACGCATAAACAATTAAAAAGCACTGCAGTACACGAACTTGTAAACATTTACTGAAGGAGCACTAAAATCCATCTGCATGCGTTTCTGAATTAACACTATTTCAAAATGTTATTTCAGACAATTGTGAATAAGAATGCAAGGAAGAGTAGCGAATTAGTTTTCACTTCAACACACTCCCGCTAGGCCAGGTATCTGCCACCCCGTGTATTTAGCTGAAAGTAAAGGCCCTTTGGGTCAATGTCACGTTATTGGAAGGAAGGTTCGCCAAAATTGTGTGTCAAGTGAGGACGTGAATTAAATGTAACTTTTTTTCATTGTCAGTTTGGAAGAAAAATATGGGCTTACAATCCCAGAAAACATCTATTCCACAACAAACTGTCACCCTGGGAGAGTGCAACAACATTTCATGCAACTCTTCAGGGGTCACCGGAGACCAGCACCGTATACTCTATTGTTTACGAAGCCTGAAAGATGAAAAGTCTAGAAACTATATAATGTAGCGTTCTTTCCGCTTCCGGTTTCCACACCGCCAACAGATATAAGCTATTGCCCCAACGCAATAGGATAATTTGTGCAAATGTTTATCTCCACTAACACGAAGAAGATAAAGGAATAAGAGTTTGTAAGAATGGTTGGTACAAGAGTAGAGAAAGTCAAGTGGGTGCAACACATTTTTACAAAAGCGTTGACTCTTGGATGGTGCTGAGCAGACTGACACATTCCAAACTTTTATTGCTTATTTCCATGCAGGTACAAGGAGAATATGGGAATATAGTACACTTTGAGTGATAATCAAACCTTTTAAAGCTTTCAAATTCCGTTCTCTTTGCACAGTTAATTTAAGAAAAAATGAATAGCGATATTCATTTGACAGAAATATAAGCTGTTCTAAACTTTCACAAATAACAAGGAATATCCCCGAAATGGTTCACTCTACCAAAACAAAAAGAGGTCTATTTGGACATAAATTGTGTGGTTTAGGTATAGTAAGATTTGGTCTATCTCTTACGGTTTACCAGTTATGCAAAAGTCATCTAGAGTGAATAGACTTCATGGACTATAGCCAGAAAATTCAAGAAATACATTTCATATGTGGCAAAAGTATCTCAAACATATGGCTTATTAATCAAAATCGTTAGAGCCATTTTCAAGAAAATCAAAATTTTCGAAAAAGTTTCCATATAAAGGGTAGTTTTGGATGGAGCAATTTTCTTCAGAATCTTCGTGTTACATCCTTGAAAGACATTAAACTTAAATATCAGCTTTGGTTTTTAACCGACTTTTCGTTTTTGAGTTGTGGTGTCCACAGACTGACAGACAGACTGACAGACACACACGGACCTTTGTCTAAAAATGCTTTTTATGGATTCAGGGGGCCTCAAAACATATATTTCCGGTGAAATCTCGACATCGAATTTTTGGGTGGAATACAATACATCCTCTACTTTACTTGGTAGAGAAGGTAAAAATGTTAACATTCAAGAATAAAACAGTAGAACGAAATGTAATTGTGTATTCTTCTGAATAAAGACAGTGTTAGAAGGAAAACCGTAATTTACAAGAAGATGAGCTGTAGTGAGCTGTTAAAAGTTTGTACAGTGTATCCCAGGGGCCACGTCGAAACACAAAGCGCCGGATGGTCTAGTGTAGTGCTCTGCCCAGGGGGCCCTTCCATCCTATGTCGCTTTCTTTACTTAACAGGCAACTAGAAAAATAAAACATAAGTACATGTTTTCCAAGTTAAGGATAGCTTGGGATGGGGAGAATTTCCTGAAAATCTTCGTGTAACATCCGTGGAGGATTTCAAATTCTTTTTTGCGCGCAAGCACTTGTTTACAAAATTGCCTTTTAGTTTAGGTGGACTTCAGAATACACATTTCCAGGGAAATCTTGATATTGCAGTTTTGATACATTTCTATTATTTCTATAGAGATGTGGTAGAGAAGATAGAATATAAATATATTTCTTTAAGCAGCATTATAAAAAATAAAGGTATAAAGAAGAAATGGAGACAAATCATGAACAGACTGGAAGAGAAAACCCAGTAGATTAGATAACATTTGAGGAATTGCGTATAGCCTTGGACAATATGAAAAATAGAAAAGCCTGTGGGTTTGATAAAATAAACGCAGAGTATTTGGAATGCACTGGATTAATATGTCAATTAAGACTGCTACACCTGTATAATGAATCCTGGCGGAGTTGCAAGGTTCCTTCTTGATGGAGAGCAGCAGAAGTAATATCTGTTTTTAAAAATGGACAAAGAAATGAGTGTAATAGTTACAGAGGAATCAGCATTCTGAACAGCACTTATAAGATATATGCAAAAATAATTGGAACTAAAATATTACATTCCCACATCTCGGCACATCTAAAAATATCTATATTATAACGAATTTGAAAGTGTACTTTGCTGTTTATTGAAAATTATGGTTTATTGTAGAACATATCTTAAATTTTTTTTTGGTATTGTAAATGCTTAGTAAGCTTTTCTTATGCACAATGTTTAGTCGTAACTAAAGATAACACCATTTGACAGTTCAAAGGTCAATTTAATCCTCTTCCTCATACCAAATACATGTCATGCAGGAAGTATTAAAGACCGGCTCGGCGTTTGGATATGGCTGATTTAGTTGATAGTGTGTAAAGTCATGCAGCATATTAATGGAAAATTACTAACACTCCGG
This sequence comes from Tenodera sinensis, assembly GCA_030765045.1. Taxonomy (NCBI): domain Eukaryota; kingdom Metazoa; phylum Arthropoda; class Insecta; order Mantodea; family Mantidae; genus Tenodera; species Tenodera sinensis. The sequence goes on from CM060968.1 coordinate 76,329,983, forward strand.
TTTTCTTGGATCGTTAAGAAGTTCTAAGATAATTGTAGCCTGCGTTGTATATTTTTGGTTACTATTAATCCACGAGAACCACATTGCAATTAGATAAAGTTCACATACTTTCCAAAATGTGACATCGAAGATGTACACAAGAGAAATAATTCCTGCAGTGTTGAGAAAGGGCACAGACCGAAGTTTGTCTTTACTTTCTCTGGCTTGGGAACTGCCGCAAAGACGTGTCTCGGAGAGTTCGCACGCTTAATCGTAAATGCTGCCCTTGTGTGATCCTCACTTTTCTCACGCCATGCTTACAGTTCGTGATTAACGTCTTCCACATTTCTTTGAATATCATTCCCCTCTGCTGGAAAAGCTGGGGTCATTGAAAGCACCAACGAACACCTCTGCTAATCAACAACTTTCTATGAAAATAAGGAGCATTTGGAAAGATGAATAGAACTAACATGTAGGGGAAACGGTTTAATTGAGTTACCAAAAGTTTAACATACACTAAATCGAAGTACTGCCAACCTTACAATGAGATTGACTGGTGCAAAACCAGTCCGTTAAACCTAGTTTACAAAAGTCTCCAGATTAAATATATTGTGCAGCATTTACTAACACTACCTGTGTTGTAAAATAGACAATGAGGAAGTGTAAAACACATATGTTAGGCAGTAAAGCAATACGTTATACTTACCCACGTGAAATAACGGTATCTGCACAACCATTTAAACGAACAGCTTACCTACCTGGCAAGACTGTATCGCCAACTTAAGAACTACAAGTAACGCCAATTAGGCCTTGTCTTTACCTGGGGTACCTTCTAGGAACAGTTGCTGGTATTGATGTCAACTGAACCGACGCAATGTCACCAAAATCAACCAGAGAGCACTATAATGACGTAAATGTGTCACAGTTGGCTTTTGGTGAATTCAAATAGCTCGATTGTCTATAAGAACAGTTTCTACTGGCTCTGTGGCCTGGTGGTTAGCATGTTAACCTCCAAATGCAGCTTCTGAGATCGATTCCTGATTGGAGAGTAGGGAATTTTCTTTGGGCAGAATTATTTCCTAAACCTCTGGAGCCTGAAAGTAGGAAAGGGTCTGAAAAGTGCGAAGTTGGAAAATAAAAGAACCAACAGATTAATCCAAATAGTCATTAAGCAAATTTTCCAAAAATTAAAGTTGCTGAGAAGAACTAAAATGTTAAAAGAGCAATAATAATGCAAAAAAAAAAAAAAAAATCTGATGTGTTGCAGTCACATGACTTTCTCTACTCTTGTACAAACTATTTGTACACATTCTTATTCCTATATCTTCTTCGTGTTAGTTGAGATAAACATTTGTACAACTTATCGTATTACTTATTTCCTTGTAGGTGCAAGGGGGATGTTAGAATACAGTAGGCTTTGTACGCGTCAAATGTTTTAAAGCTTTGAGATTCTGTTGTCTTTGCATACTTAACATATAAAAATGAACAACGATGATCCATTTCACGAAAGTTCTAAGTTTTCGAAACTCACACACATAATAAGGAATATCTCCGAAATGGTTCACCCTACAAGAACATTTATTTAGACATAAATTGTGTATTTTAGCAAGATCCACATTTTTGTATAGTACGATTTGGTCTATCTCTAACGCTTTACCAGTTATGCAAAAGCCGTTCAGAATAAATACGACTACAGGGGATATAGCCAGAAAATTCAAGATATACATTTCATTTGTCATAAAAATATCTCAAACATATGACATTTTAATCAAAATCGTTAGAGCCATTTTCAAGAAAATCAAAATTTTCGAAAAATTTTCCATGTAAAGGGTAGTTTAAGTAGGGACTATTTTCTTCAAAATCTTTATGCCGCATCCTTGAAAGACATTAAACTTAAATACCAACTTTGGTTTTTAACCGACTTTTCGTTTTTGAGTTATGCTGTCCACAGACTGACTGACACACACACGGACCTTTTTCTAAAAATGCTTTCTTTTGGATTCAGGGGGCCTCAAAACATATATTTCCGGTGAAATCTCGACATCGAATTTTTGGGTGGAATACAATACTTCCCCTACTTACCAGTAGAGAAAGTAAAAACAGAGAAATCCGGTGTTACGTTCACCTGAGTTTTACAACCCTTTATTTTTCTATAGCTTCTACAAAACATCCTTCCGAAAACTTATTTTTATATTAATTCAGAAAATTGCAGAAATAGTTTAATTATACATTTCGTTGTAGGTAGAAGGGGAACAGAGAAAATCGAATCGGTAGTCGGATGTTTAAAAGGGGGTCATTATATGCTGTTCTTAGAACTGCATTATCTTTTCATGTTATCGTGAGGAACAATTGAATGTTGACTCCTTAAAAAAATCATAAACATATTGGAAAATTCAAAACAATATTGACGGATATCTCGAAATATCTTATGAAGGCAAACATTATTTGAAATCATTTGTGTGTTTGAAGAAATATGCATTTTATGCACAGTACTTTTTGCTTATCTTTTGTGATTTACAAGTAATATAAATTCATTTCTAGTGTAGATGACTTCGCAGAATGTTCCATGAAAATTTTAGTTGTACATCTTATTAGCTATATGGTATTTTAATCAAATTCGTTAGCGCCATTTCTGAGAAAATAAAAAACAACGAACAAATTTCCATGCAAAAGGTAGTTTGTGGTTGTGGGATTTTCGTGTCTTTTCGTTGAAAGATGTTGAACTTCACTAACATGTTTGACATTTATCCGACTTTTCACTTTTGAATTAAAATGTTTACACACGCCTCTCGTTATTAAACGTTCACCGAAAGCGCACATTTGGAAGTCCCCTAAACTCTAAAATATTCATTTAGAAGATGGACAGCGCTGCGCTTTCGGTAAACTAAAATTAAAAAGTATCGTCAAGTATGTCTCCTTGCAGTAAATGCAATAGTCTTTCCTAAATTGTAATAGAAAATAAATTTAATAATTTTACACTGAGCTCTAAAGTGAAGAGGGCAACATAATTCTAAGCACGACTGAAATTTGTCCATATTTGATAGTCATTTTTTAATGTTTTGGCACTTGATTGTCATGTAATTTGTTTGATTTTGTTTAATAGCTAGTTAATTATCATCATTTAAAGATGTTATGTTCATCCAAAAATAAAGTTCTTTAGAGAATATCTCCGGGGCTATTATTTTTAGATTTTAAATTGTCATTAAAAGTAAACAATATGAACATTGTCTGAGAAATGCATTTGGCGAAAAAGCCCTATCTAAGGCAACACAGAGTCGGTGTTTCTTTAGTGATGAATTATGTGAAAGACACCCAAGAACTGTTGTTACCGATGGAAATGCTGCCTCTTTTCGAGCAATATTTGAGGAAGATCAACGGACGCCTTACGGATGTATTTGAGCGATGATAGGCATTGATATGAATCAAGTTCAAAACATTTTACATCAACAGACGTAAGAAAGCTTTGTTATAGATGGATTTCAAATAAACTGACTCCCGATCAAAAACATCAATGCATTGATTGGTGCAGAAAAACTCTAGAAAACCTCCAAGGCGACACTTCAAATTTGGTTTGGAATATCGTTACTGGCGACAATCTTGGATGTTTTGTTATGGTCTAGAAAAGAAAAGTCAATCGGTTCAATGGGTCTTTAGATCAGAAGAGTCCAACGCACTTGCAGTAATGCTAACAAGAAGATGGTTGCTAGTATATTTTGTTTAATCTAAGATGGAGCATATTGCTGCTATAGCACTAGGAGATAGAGGTACTGCTACTGCCGATTGGCATATAAATTGGCACACAGCAAGTTTTTGAAAAAGTTTGTGAAAAACCCCGAAAAGGAAAAATAATTTTACATTATGATAATACGTCACGCATACAACCGAGTATCTGGATGCCTTATGGACCCTTCACCCTGACCTAACACCTTATGATTTCTTTTGGTTTCCAAAAATTTAAGATAAAATACTTGAAATCACTTTTTTTTGTCAAGGATGAAGCAGGGAAACATTATAAAATCCTGGTTTCTAAAGTGCCTCATTGCTTAAGAGACTGGTTTCATCGAAAATGTATCGATCTTAAAGGAGAATATTTTGTAAAACAATAACATCATTTAAATCTTTTAAAACCAATTCTTCTTTATCTTTCTAACATTTTTCAGTGTGCTCTCGTATGGTTTTTGGAAGAAAATTCATTAATTGCAGGGAGGATCTGGATGTAGTAAAGATGTTTTATGGTTTTAAGCCCTAGAAATACTTGTGTTCTATAGAGATTTTGGGTTGTTCGCTGAAGTTTCTCTTGTTTTGAGAATATAGTGCGGTGTGTGCGTTACCTTGATTACGTGGCACGACTAGAAGTTGTCGGTATAGCGGCTTTAATTAAAACTCCCCTGCCAGCCTTGATGGTTGTGTTCCCTTGCCTTGTTCTTGCCGCTTGTCATCGCCTATTACCGGGACATTCGCCAAATGGGGCGACATATGAAGAGAGTGCACATTTACAGTAACGATCCTTATCAGTCCTGCCAACCACGATTTCACTGTAATCTATCACCGAGCAAAGGGGAACCTTCTGTGGTTCAGTTATTGTCAATGATGCTTTGAGTGGGAGCATTATTTCTTTTGAAGACAATCATAACTTTGCTGATATTCAGCATCAGCGATGAACGAAATACAAGTGAAGATTGAGTATTAAGGTTAACTAAGAATTATCATTTAACAAAAACTGTATATGAGGGATATAACAAGGTTCAAACATTTTGTTCCTCTCAATTTTCGCGTTATATCTTGCTGATTTCCATTTTCAACCCACCTCAAGACAAATGCAAAAACAGCTGAACACGTGGTACAAGAATATCATATAACAAAAATGACAACAGTAAACATATAATAAGTTTTCAGACAGGAACATTTCAGCAATAAGCTCGGTTGAAGGCGTTTTGAAACATCACTTTCCGGCCTGAAGTCTTGGAAATTACAAAGTAACGATGTAAACACCATCTTAAAAATATATTCTCTGCGGAAATCTGTTAAAATATTTTCTAATTCAAGAATTGCATCCTGAACTCTTGTTTTCCTAATCGTTCTAAAACCTAATATTCATGAAATATTTTATCTTCAAATCAGGAGCTCCTAGAATTTGCTGATCTTCAGCTGAAGCATCTTTCAATATTCGAAAATCGATTAACATTGTCCATTTGCTAAAACACTTCACATAGATTTTCGCGCACTTTTAGCACCATATTGGACTAATTTATTGTAGAAATATTAAGAATACACCTTTAGGAATAATAATTGATACTCATACAACGCTATTTCTATGTATATGTGTCTGTAAACTGTATTTAGGGCAAGGTGCAGAAATTGTACATATTGCGTATTTGCTAAACTCCAGTTTTTGTCCCAAATACTTACGTTGGCGAATGTTGGGTCCCTGCATAAATAACGCGAGTACATTAATATTGTTGTAAGACCGTGCCTCGTTAAACTCTTGGAAACAGGCAGCTAACCTTTTTTTCTAACCTGTTAAAAAGGTTATTTGCGTGTTTCTAAGAGTTTAACGATTAATGTAATTAAAACTACAATTAACTTCAAGTATATTAAGATAACGGCATGGGACCCAAGGTGAGGGAAAAGGAACAGAGGACGTCCACGGCAGACATGGTCGCAAGAATTTAAGGCAGTGATGGGTGTGCAGTGGATGAGAATGGTGAGGGACAGAGTAAAGTGGAAAGAAATGTGAGAGAGGATAGAAGCATACTGCAGTGGAAAAGAGTGGAGGTCATAATATCAATATAAAGGGAAGAAGTACCAAGTAGGGGCAGTAACAAAGGTGCAGAAAACAAGATTGTCCAAGGGAAATTTAACTCACAGAGACTAGATCACTCTGCAAGTACTATTGAGCTAACCCTACCATAATTGGTAGGAGGCCCTTGTTTCATGGGGATCTTAAGGACTTGTTTATTTATTTTATTTATTTACAATAAGATGAATCATCATTTGAATAGCGAACTATTGTGTATCACAAAACAATCTATTCCTCTATGGCAGCCTATGAGAGACGACTGGTCACGTGACAAGAGATATAGGACAAAGTTATATGAAACGAACCTTAGCTTCATAAATAATGAAGTTATAATTGTGTGTACCTATACTTATGTGCAGTGTAATGTGTGTAAATGTTTGTTTCAGCACGCCAACAGCGTGAGACAGAGAGCTAGGGATTACCTGGAGCGGAGACAGGCACGTCGCATGACAGCTAGCACCACAGGCACGACGAGTATGGCTCTAACCATCGCCGAAATGGGCGACGTTCACTTCCTCCCGGCCGCCAAACCAGGCACCTTCTTTGCGCGTGACAACGTGTCCAACTTCATCTCGTGGTGCAAACGCGGCCTCAGCATCCTTGAGTGCCTGCTTTTCGAGACGGACGACTTGATCCTGCGCAAGAACGAGAAGCATGTCATCTTGTGCTTACTGGAGGTGGCCAGACGCGGGTCTCGGTTCGGAATGTTGGCCCCCATGCTTGTGCAGCTGGAACGCGAAATAGACCGAGAAATAGCCGCCGAGCAACGCGCCCTTCAGAGAGCCAACAGTGTCGAGGCAGACGACGAGGAGGAAGATGAGGACGATGACGAAGGTGACGGTTTCTTGAGACAGTACGGACCGATGCCGCAGATTGTCACCAATGACCTTAAGAGCCTTGACGAAATGGTAAGTGGAACTTCTTCCTTCTCATTGCTCAAATATATAACGTAGTTTAACATGTCCAAAGTGAGTTTGTTTAGAGGATTGGAGCTAGTGAATTCTATTTGGCTTTAATTTTCACGGGATGCACTCAGCCTCGTTAGGTACCGAGGGCACCAATTGAGGAGCTACTTGATGGAGAAGTCGCGGCGCCAGGTCGAGAAGGCCGTATAACTGGCCGGGAGGGCTCGGGGCGCTGACCACGTCCCGTCCTCCAGTACTGCACCTCGCCAATGACGCCTGTGGTGTGGGACACAGCAGCTGGGCAGCAAGCCCTGGCCCTTCATTGGCTGTTACCCTAGGGGTTTAGTTTTTTTTTAATTTTAATGTAATGTGTAACAACTAGGGCGAGGCATTTTGGTAACTACCTCTTCAAGTTTAGTGCACACAAACTGTAACCCACGAAATACCGGGCAGTGACAACGTAAACAAAATTGCCTCTTTTGCACATAAATCAAACAATGTGCAGTGGTGTGCAAAGTAAACGTCCACCTGCAGATGAGCAGCTGATTTGTAATTGCATGCAGGGTTACAGGGTAGTCATTAAATTACACATTGAGATATCTAAAAGGGACAACACAACAAAAACTCGAATTATATGCGACAGATTTAATTATTTAACTATACCATTTATAAATTCATACATATACATCATTTTCGTAACCTGTTGCGCCCAATGACCATATACATTTTCAGTGTCTCAAATCAAAACTTGTATAACACACCTTCTGCTTCTGCAGAGAAATGCTTTGAATCTAACTCCTCCACAGTTATGTACATCAATTTATATTTAGAATCCTGTACTTGATACATAGTTAGGTTCCTTATTCGCACTATACTGTACAGCTGCTCCAGATGTTTTCCGTTGGACGAGAGGGTGTAGGAGAAAGAGACGAGGAGCTTTCTTATGAATTACTTGCGCCGGGTCCGCCCGGTCCGGCGACGGCTTCACCAGAGTTATTTAGTTTTGTGTGTGTTCCTCTGATGTGTGGTCAGCGGGGAGCAAATAAGCTAAAATCAATTTTGTTTTATTTTATACAAAAGAAATCAGCACATTCTTTTCTGAGTGTATTTAAACAAGTAACATTGTTTTTTGTGGTAGCATTAACGACGTTTAGGAAATATGTTTAAACATTTCCTTAAACAATGCATACGGTGCATTTCTCGTTAATAATAATAATAATAATAATAATAATAATAATAATAATAATAATAATAATAATAATAATAATAATAATAATAATAATTAGTAATAAAAGATAAACCGGTTCAGATTTAAAAGATGAGAAGCAAGAAAGCTGAGGGGGAAAAGCTACGTCGTAATCTATCGAGGTTAATGCCTTATAGTTTTTACTTTCTCTACTGGTAAGTAGGGGAAGTATTGTATTCCACCCAAAAATTCGATGTTGAGATTTCAACGGAAATATATGTTTTGAGACCCCCTGAATCCAAAAAAAAAGCATTTTTAGAAAAAGGTCAGTGTGTGTGTGCGTGTGTGTGTGTGTGTGTGTGTGTGTGTGTGTGTGTGTGTGTGTGTGTGTGTGTGTGTGTGTCAGTCTGTGTGTCAGTCTGTGGACAGCATAACTCAAAAACGAAAAGTAGGTTAAAATCCAAAGTTGGTATTTAAGTTTAATGTCTTTCAAGGATGCGACACGAAGGTTATGAAGAAAATAGCCCCACCCTAAACTACCCTTTACATGGAAAATTTTTCGAAAATTTTGATTTTCTTGGAAATGGCTCTAACGATTTTGATTAAAATGTCATATGTTTGAGATATTTTTATGACAAATGAAATGTATATCTTGAATTTTCTGGTTATAGCCCCTGTAGTCGTATTTACTCTGGACGACTTTTGCATAACTGGTAAACCGTTAGAGATAGGGTAAATCTTACTGTACAAAAAATGTAGTTATTGCTAAAATACACAACTTATGTCCAAATAAATTTTCTTGTAGAGTGAACCATTTCGGAGATATTCCTTGTTATGTGTGTGAGTTTCGAAAAACTTGAAACTTTCATGAAATGGAACGTCGTTGTTCATTTCCTTATACGTTAAGTGTGCAAAGAGAACGGGATCTCAAAGCTTTAAAACATTTGACTATCGCACAAACCCTACTGTATTCTAATATTCCCCTTTCACCTACAAGGAAATAAGGAATAAGATAATTTGTACAAATGTTTATCTCAACTAAGACGAAGAAGAATTAGGAATAAGCGTTTGTAAGAATGGTTAGTACAAGAGTAGAGAAAGTCATGTCAGTGCAACACATCAGATTTTTTAATTTGGCCACAGTGGAAGCACTTGTTCATTGACAAGGTTTGCTTCCACATACATTTGTGAGCAACTTTTTTCTTGAATGAAGCAAATAAAATATACAAATATAACTAGAATATCACATTCGCATCTCTCGGTACTGGTAAATATATCTATAACGGATATTTTACAAAATTTGGAAGCTATTGTGGCTTCTAACAATGTAGCACACATACAGGAAATGAGAACTGAAATGCATATGCTATTGCTAGGTCTGTCACAGTTGTATTTTGCAGAGTTCTAGAGTCTGATGCTTAGTTTACTGTTTATTTTGGATTATCGTTTATTATACAACACGTCTTAAATTTCTTTGGTATTGTGAATGTGTAGTAGGCCCTTCTTATGCACAATGTTTAGTCGTAACTTAAGAATACACCAGTTGACAGTGCAAAGTTTGATTTACTTCTCTCCCTCCTTCCAAATACGTGTCATGTGGGAAGTATCAAAGAGTGGCACGGCGTTTGGACATGGCTGCTTTAGTACATGTGTACTTACGTCATGTTAATGAGCGCATACAGCAGAGCCCTAGCTTAGCATCCACATTTAATCACTGCCAATTGCGAAAATAACGACGAGCTTTTCCCCCAGCTAACTGCTACGGATATCCTGTTGGTGCCTCGCAGTCTGCGGTAGAAATTCGCAAGACGTGCTTGCACGGAAAGGGAAAGTTATTCCGTGTTCTTCATCTAAAGGCTGCTTAAGCAAACAGGTTACCAGTTCTTTGGCGATAGCGGAGTCAGCTGAAAGTAAGGCGATGTGACCACGGATTTAATATTCATTTTAAGATATGGTTTGTGCACTCAGCTTCATTTCGTTTTGTCGGCCCACACTAAAAGCTTAACCTTTTCCTGCGAGAGATTTCTTCCGATATTGCTTATGAAATCTAGGGCGGAAATATGAAACTTTGCGGTTCCCACCAAAAGCAGCCGAAACGTTGAAAGAGGTTAAAGCTGGCAGTAACCGACGCTCTCAAGTATGGATCTGTTGCTGCTATTCCCACGCTGCATTTGCAAACAGTTACACTCACATGAGTTACTCGACTCGCTCTTTTGCAAACTATGATTACACTGGCCAACAATGAAAATGTTTTGGCCTCAAAAATAGCTCATTTTTAAGAATTTCCACCTGCTGAATTCACAACTAACCATAAAAATAACTGATTAGTCCTTGTTTTGGTGGTAAAGTAAGAAGTAATTTTTCTAGAGTCTACATTTTCTACTTGGGGAAAATTTACACCTATCAACTGAAAAAAAAAATATTCAGCTGTTTGTAGATTATAACCATTAATGTTGTTGTGAGTGTAAGATTAATATTGTTTCTATTGTAATTAGTGCAGAATTACTGGTGTTTTGAGTCTATTAGGGCGGAAATTTTATTAAAATGTCACGAATATGCGTACATTTTGTGAATAACTTTTGTTATATTTGTGATGAAGTAACATTTTCATCACAGACATTTAACCTGACACTTCTTGTGATGATTGCCAACAGAATTATTTTGGTATGAAGTTAAGGGACCAGATAAGTTATGGCCTCCACATACAAGATGTTGCAATTCTTGTTCTGTTATACTACAAGAATGGCTGAAAAAAAATACCTTTGGCTTTGCTATTATGGTTTGCCGGGAGCTTACAAACCATACTGCTATTTCTGCTTGACTCCACGTATAAAGAGAGAATAAAATTGCCAACGAAAAAAATTTGACGTGTTGCACTCACATAACTTTTTCTACTTTTGTACTCAGCATTTTTTAAAACTCTTATTCCTACATCTTGTTAGTGTTGGCTGAGATAAACATTTGCAGAAATTGTCTTATTTTCTTGTAGGTACAAGGAGAATATGGGAATACAGTAGACTGTGCAATAGTCAAATCTTTTAGAGCTTTCAAATTCCGTTCTCCTTTCACATATAAAAAATGAACAACGATTTTGCAACGAGTTTGTTTTACGGAAGCGACACAAACAACAAGGAATATATCCGAAATGGTTTACTCTACAAAAAATTATTTGGATATAGGTTGTGCGTTTTAGCGAGGTCTACATTTTTGGATAGTAAGATTTGGTCTATGTCTTACGATTTACCAGTTATGCAAAAGTTATCCAAGGTAGACAGAACTACATAGGCTATAGCCAGAAAATTCAAAATACACATTTCGTTTGCCATAAAAATATCTCAAACATATGGCATTTTAATCAAAATCGTGGTGCCATTTAAAGAGTAGTTTAAGGTGGAGGAATTTTCTTCAAAATCTACATGTCGCATCCTTGAAAGACATTAAACTTAAATACCAACTTTAGTTTTTAATCGACTTCGTTTTTGAGTTATGCTGTACACACACACGCGCACACGCACGCACACGCACACACTCTCAGGGTGCCTCAATACATATATTTCCGTAATATATCGACATCGAATTTTTGGATGGAATACAATAGTTCCTCTACTTTACTATACGTGATTAGGAAAGTAAAAATGAAGAACAACCCGTCTCTTCCATCTGCTATTCAACCTATACCACTTCCTATGGAATGGAGACTGCTTATATATTCATCTAAGCTAAGTTTGAAAGCTGCACTACTTCACAACGGCAACCACCTTGCTTCTATTCCTATTGGTCATGCAGTTCACACGAAGCAGATTTATGCAAACATAAAAGCCCTGCTCAACTCAATCAAATATGTTGAACACAAGCAAAAGTGGAACGGAGATATCACAGCCATTGGAATGACTTAATGTTTGCAGACTACTGCTGATCCCTGTATAGGGATGCTCCGGAACTCACAAAAGACAAGCCAAAAATGAGCTTATGAAGTCACCACATGATTCTCTTCTGTTTCTTATTTTCTACTGCCGGGTGTCGAAACCCTGAACCCCTGTAATTAGAAGGGAATAATCTTGTTCAATGTGGTAGAATAACCTTTCAATCCCACGGTACGCTAATTCTCAATAGGAAGTAGGTTGCCGAACCAGATTATAGATATTCTAAATTTGGAAAAGTTACTCGAACAAAACGGTGACCTGTTTGTGGCAGTCGTAGTTCTCTGTGATGCGTGACATAAACATAACTTTTTGGCCTCATTCCTCCAATAACTGAAGGAGACAGTGTGGTCAAACAGAGATACACTAACCTTGGTATCACAAATGACACAAATAGCATATAGGAATCACCAAAATTAAACGAAAAAATTTGATGTGTCGCACTCACATAACTTTCTCTACTCTTGTACTAACCATTCTTACAAACTCTTATTCCTATATCTTCTTCGTTTTAGTTGAGATAAACATTTGTGCAAATTATCTTACTGTTTATATGGAAGGCTGTTTATGGGAATATGGGAATACAGTAGGCTTTGTGCGATAGTCAAATCTTTTAAAGCGTTCAAATTCCGTTTTCTTTGCACGGTTAGCATATAAAAAATTGAATATCGATGATCCATTTGACAGAAGTGTAAGTTGTCCAAAACTCACACAAATAAAAAGGTATATCTCCGAAATGGTTCACTCTTAAAAAAAAAAAAAAAAAAAAAAAAAAAATATTCAGACATAAAATGTGGATCTCGCTAAAATACATAATTTTTGTATGGTAAGATTTTGTCTTTCTCTTACGGTTTACCAGATATGCAAACGTAATCCAGAGTGAATACGACTACAAGGGATATAAACAGAACATTCAAGGTATACGTTTCATTTTTCATAAAAATAGCTCAAGCATATGTCATTTTAATCAAAATAGTTAGAGCCATTTTCAATAAAATTAAAATTTCCATGTAAAGGGTAGTTTAGGGTGGAGCAATTTTCTTCAAAATCTTCGTGTTGCATCCTTGAAAGACAAACTTAAATACCAACTTTGGTTGCTGAGTTAAGCTGTCTACAGACTCACTCTCTCTCTCTCTCACACACACACAGGCCTTTTTCTAAATTTTTTTTTTTTTTTTTTTTTTTTTTTTTTTTTTTTTTTTTTTTTTTTTTAATTCAGGAGGTCTCAAAACATTTCCGGTGAAATATCGACATCGAATTTTTGGGTGGAATACAGTACTTCCTCTGCTTACCAGCAGGGAAAGTAAAAACAGAGTTTAATTACAGCAGATAGTGAAGTAATTGAAAGCACTAAACGTTTTCCGCAATTTCGCTGAAGTGAAACTGGAAATATGAAAAGAGCAGTGAAACGTAAAGCGGAAGAAATCTGCTTCACGTTCTATTTAGCTTAAAGCTTCTAGTGTAAAATTATTGTCATAAGCTATTTTAAAGAGTTATCTGTTATAGCATTTGCACGTTATCAATACATATTGGGTAGGCATCACTTGCTTATGGACTGGGTGGCTCAGATGGTAATGCTTGAGTGAGGTCCCGGGTTCGATCCCCAGTGACCCATCAACCTGACCATATGTTTTTTCGCCGCTTTCCTTGGTCACTAGAGAGATGCTGGGATGGTTACTTTCATTTCTGCGGATTCCCGTTCGTGTAAATGCCATGATTTAATCCAGTCTTTCCATGGGCAAAAGCGTCAGAGAAGGGCGAGTGTGGCGCAGCTTGTGGTGGAACTTGCACTATGTGCTTAAGAGTGTCAAGGAAAACCGTGAGGCTAACGGCTGCACGAAGAAATCTGGTACCGAGATGAATCTTCAGCACACGTTAGGGACCCTACATGCCTTGCCTGGGTTCTGATACACCCGCGGGGTACTCCCACATCTTCTTCCTCCTTTCCTACCACAGTTTGAAATACAACACCCTGACTACATGCTCGGTGTGGAATCCCCTCCAGTTGTACTGCATCTACCTATCTCTCGCTTCTACCAACGACATGATCAGACACAAGAACCCTTAACCACTTGGCTTCAAGCTATATACAATCAAACCATATGTCCATACAAACAACGTAAACAACAAGGGCTCAATTTCACCGACAGCAGGTAAGCACTGTCTGTAAATGCCAACAGACTGTATGAGGGATAGAGGGGTGGGTTAACTCCTACATTTCCTGCCTAAAGTCCTGTTCAACTTTGTTTGCTTTCGTCCTGGCATTAATGCTTAGAAATTCCTATGCTTGGACATGACAGTCCCAGATTGTTTTGTAGTCTAAGTCGTAGAATGAATCAAATTGCCTCTAGTCAAGTGGGTAGCATTCTGACTTCCCAATTAGAGGTTTTGGGTCCAATTCTCGGCTAGAGGAGAATTTCTCTTTAATTACAACCATCCCCTTCTCTCCACAGATTGTAAAAGTATGAATGGAGAGGGAATGTTAGTGTGCTTTCTAGTACAAACAAGTTGTTTCTGAAGTTGGAGCCCTCGAACCATCGCAGAAGTTGAAAAAAGAAAATGGCGCCTATATGTAGTGGGTAGCCTGTGCGAGTTTCCCGAATAAGGTTTCTTCTGGAGTTTCTCTTATCCTGAGAAAATTAATGTCGTGTAACTAAGTTTTAAGTACGCGAGGTTTGTTTGAGCATCCGTTTATCCACTTCATTCATAGCCCAATAGGGCCTTCTGGGTTAAACAAACAAAAAATAAATAAATAAACTTGAAGACCCCCTTCTCGCAAAGCAATCCACAAAAATGTCTCCTCAAATCTTTGAAATTCTACCTTGGCAAAATGTGATTAAAAACTGCCTATAGTATGGAATCCAGGAAGTCTTCCCTTTGGAGAAGCAAGCAAAATACAGGAGAAATAATTCTTTCCCGTTGAATGAAGTATACTGCAATACCGACCGTGTTGGCACTAGTAAACTAATCTTGAACTTTGATTTTACTTCTGACAAATATAAAGGCTTTTACAAATTTTTAAACTATGCATTGGACAATGCGAGATTGTGTAAAATGGTAAGGGAATACTCCTTTTGCCCAAACGGTCTGTGTTTACCGGTTCAAACGAGTTGCTTCCTTCTGGTTCAAACTGGATGTACCTCGCTAACCACTAGGCTGCAGAGACGGCAATACATCTTTGTAATTTATCATAATTGTTGGTCAAATTTCAAACAAATGTTTTCATAGTAATAATATTAATTCTAAACTTTAAGAAATCACTTATTTTTATCTCACAGGACATTTAAACTTCCAAAAAAATATATACATGGACAGTGCGAGCTTATTAATAGCGACGTTCAACTTTACACCTATGGCAGACACAACTTAATGGCGGCTGATACCTCACCATTACTATTCTTTTTTCCTGCTGTGCAAATAAATTTTGTGGACGCAAACTATATTTATATCGCCGACTTTACACCGTGATTTTGTAGTATTATTAACTATATGACATGCCAAGGCGTGGCAAGCCTCTCGTTGGATGCTGTGATGAGCCACCTGCCGTTAAATTTTGTGTCAGCCATAGTTTTCTCACAAAGGTATGGTTCACAGGATGCGATCTTTCACTAATTTGTTTAAAAAAATTTTACTGTCGGTGAAAAGTACGTTAAATAAAATGACTTCTTTTTTTCAAATAATATTCCAATTTCGAGAAAAAGTATTAACTTTTAAAAAATGAAGAATTTTAGAAAGTATAAAAAGCAATAATTTTCTACAATACTTGTATTCTCACGAAATTTTATTTTTTTCTATCTACCTAATTTTAATCGAGATAGACATTTGCAGAAATCGCTGCAAATACAAAGGGAATAGCGATAATCAAATGTTGAAAAACTGAACGCTGTACGCTGGCCATGAAATCCCGAGAAACATTTCATTTTCTGTAATTCTAGTCTTATTTCCTCGTCGGAAATAGAACAAGCAACATTTCATTGTTATATATGTTCTCACGTAGTTACCATATCAAACACCATAAACTTTCTTTTTTTACGATTTCCTGTAAATACTACACACCTTACTCCGGGAAAGATGGTTTTATTATAACAGAGAACTTTGTGTTCGCGGTATTTCTGTACGTATAATATTACTGTTGGATGGAGTCCAAATATGTTGTGTGTGCTCTGAAATCATCGGGAATTGAAGTGAAAACCTTTAGTACTGTTCTGTTCCGTTCATTTGAATATCAAAGCTGCAGTGTGTTCTGCTGCGAACTGTTCGAACAAACAGTTGATAGAGGCAAATTGGTGGGACTTTTACTTTTGTTTATTCTTCTATGGAATCAATGGAATTATCCATTGTGTCCTGATTTTCTAGAACTTGAAACTTATTGTGATTAGGAATTGTAGCAGTAGCTGGGTCAGTTTGGAAGGGCAATTTAGTATTTGGCTGAACTGTGTCTCTTGTTTCCTGGTTTAATAACAATTTTGAATGTTTGGCTTTCTTAGTTGTTCCTTTACGCGACTTCATTTGTTTACTTTTGCTGTTATTCATAACCTGAAACTCTGTGCTTACATCTTCCATATTTGGTTGATTTAATTCCACGGGAGAGCTGCTGAAATTTCGCTGTTCACTGTTTTAGCCATTAACTAACTTGAGTGTTTCCTCGTTAACATTTAACTTGTCCATGCCGGATGAAATCCAGACTTAGGGGCACTCGCACCGTTGCACTTTCTCTCACGCAACAGGATAAGCCGTAAATTTGTAATTTAAGCATATTTCCACAGTAATTCTATTAACACTTCGCCTGAAGTGCAGAGGCTCTTCAAAATATTTAATTGATAATTAATAGCGAAGTGAAACTAATGTTACTGTGTACTAAAAACCATAGTCTACTCCACCGTCTAAAAGGAATAAGAAAGAGCCCATTGAACAATTCGAAGTACTAATAAAGGATATTTAGGAATTGAGGTGTGCCACAAAAAATATTATTTTATATAAATAAAGTGTGTTTTAAATATCTGTTTTTTTGTAGTATGCTTTTGTCTACTGTTTAACATATTACAGTTATACAAGGTTATATAAAATTGCTTCCGGATAAAGAGGACTTCACAAACCACTCCCAGAAAATTAAAGACATACATTTTGTTTGTCTTGTAAATAAGTTTAATGTACGGCATTTTAATTAAAGTAGAAGTAACCATCTTTGAGAAAATAAAAAGCTGTTACAAATGTTCCATGTAAAGGTAGCTGAGGGTGGGGAGATTTTTCTGAAAATTTTGTGTCAATAACTTGAACATCAAGTTTGGTATTTATGAGTTTTCGTTTCTGAATTAGGCTGTTCTCACTTATTCTCTCTCACTCACTCACAGATAATTTTCTAAAATTGATATGTTTGGATTCAGGGGCTTAAAAACGCGTATTTCCACTGAAATCTGTTACTGGAATTTTTTGTAAGCTAATTTAGTGCAGAACAAACAATGGAACAACATAATAAAAATTAACACTTAAATAATATGCAAGCTAGAATTTTGTAACATGGCAAAAACATGACATTGTGTGTAATAATTGGCATACTGTGGCTCTTCCAAATATTACAGATGCCTTAACCTAAAGATTAATACAACACGAGAAAGGCCATCTCTCAGCATGTGCAGAAACTCTTTTTAATACAATCTTTTGTGAAGTATTGCCTTAGACTAATTCACTTTGAAGTCTTGATTTTATTTTTCGCGAGTTTACGAGGCTGTGAGTGGCAAATTACGACGGTTGCTACAAACTGTTTGTTTCAAAGGATGTGTTGGGATTAAGTAGAACAACAGCTGCCTCCCACAAAGTAATTTTTTACTGCATCCCTGCAGCGCCATCTGTGCAGTTGCTGTAGTGCTGCGAATAGAAGATTGCTACTTTGTGTATTTAGCGAGAGTGTGTTGTCTGTGGTTTGGTGGGAACGTTTTGTGAATCGCTTTAGTACTGCAACTTCACTGAAAGAAAATATGTAAAAGCCTCCTGAAAACAAATAGCTTAGTACCGGCTCCAAGAATAGACATCTAAGTACGACTCTACGCCTCAAAATAATTTTTATGCAACATTATTATCATAAACATTAAACTGTATTCAGCATTGTGCATAATTTATTCAATATGGTACATGCTGAGTGATAGCAATCACATAATATTCCAAGTTGCCTTGGGTTGTATACAGAGGATGAAATCATGTTTGTGATATTTTTTCTGAACAATGAAGATACAAAAACCGCCCTTTATTACCAAATGTAGATTAGGATATGCATTTATAATTTCTGTACTGATAAACTATACTTAAATAATCAAGCTAAGAATACGTATTTAAACACTATTCAATCAA
Source organism: Tenodera sinensis (assembly GCA_030765045.1). Classification (NCBI taxonomy): domain Eukaryota; kingdom Metazoa; phylum Arthropoda; class Insecta; order Mantodea; family Mantidae; genus Tenodera; species Tenodera sinensis. Next base: position 76,348,118 of record CM060968.1, read on the forward strand.
GTAGCTCCTTAATTGGCCCCTCAGGGACCTAATGAAGCTTAGTACACTCCGGCCCAGTCTTTCCAGCGGGAAAAAATCCCATGCCCGTACCAGGGGTCGAATCCGGGTACCCGCGCTACCACTGCGCATACGGGGGCGGTCATCTTTGGAAGATATTGAACTTAAATACAAACTTTGGTGTACATTTCGTTTTTGAGTTACGATGTGCACACATGGGTGCATCCATGGACCTCCTAACAATATTTTTTCTTTCTTTAGAGGGCTTCGATACATGTATTTCCGGTGAAATCTCGATATCGAATTTTAGATAGGAATGCAATATTTCCTTTGTGTACTAGGTATACGTGCTAGAGAAAGTAAAAGCTTGGTTACTTGGCGTTTCGTCTTACGTACTTCTATTACGCTTAATTTTTCTTTCTTCCTTACTTAGATAAGCAATAGAAAAGGAAATAGGAACTAGAAAAAGTGAGGTAAGGAGCATTTATTTCTTAGGATCCAGAAAGGAATAAATGCTGGAGTACCGAATGCATACACCAGCAATAAGATTCTTGTCAAATGTAAACCGAGGAGGAGCAAATACAGACAAGACGATAAGCAAAATGTGAGGCAAATGTTTGATATTCAACAAACGTGTATACCCAAGATAAACCTCGCTCCATGAAGGCAGGAGGATTTTCCAGGAAACGAACAATGTGAAATAAGATGAATAACTACAGTAAACAGCAGGAAAACCACAGCATTCCTGTACAGCTGGCGGATTTGTTTCCGTTCTCTGTGGACGATTAATTTTCTCTTAAGTTAAGAAAAATATTAAGATTCGTTTACTTTCGATAGTGCTCTTTAACCACTACTCACTGATTCTGTCGTGCGTGGGAGGTTTAAAGCCCTGCATTCAATGCGTTTTGCAGGTGTTAATAATATTTATTCAATCCTCTAAATATTGAAATGCATATATTTTGATTGTTGCAGATATATAATATAATCATATTTGTTTGTTGAATTATACCATTTAAATTTTATCCAGTTTATATGTTAACATTTACTAACAATCTAATTCATGCAGAGTTTCGGCGCAAGCAGCCATGTCACCTTGAGTTCTTGACTGGCTGGTCAACAACAGCACTGTCAGTCTGGATGGCTCAGTTGGGCCATGTATCTCAAGGTCGCAGATTGTAATTCCGATCAAACTAATGGTTTTTAAGAGTGCTTAAATGCGACAGCACGATGTTAGTAGCTTTAATGACCATTAGAACTCCTACGGGACGGAATTCCAGCATGCCAGCGGCACTGATATGTTATTGACAATTGACAGCGTCGTCAAAAAACTGATGTCTAATCATCACCAGTTCGTAGAAACCAGCGTGGGTGTCGTTGACACTGCTTCATCAGTCGACTAATTAGGTAATTTTATTTTCATTATTATAACACTGAAGCTGTTACTGAGATAATTTATCTTTGAATATATTTAAATATTATTTTTACCATGAAACTGTAATGTTTTATTTTAAACTACATAAATTAGGTGTAAATGGATTTAAACCACAAGCAGCTTTTATTAGGTTCCACTTCGTCTCGTATTTTCAAAGTTCCTCCTCATTCTGTAAAGATGAAGTTGCCACTCTTGTATTGGAATACACTATTACATTATTGTTAGGCAATTTGCTGTAATATAAATTATGTTATATTCTCTTGCCAACTCTATCTGCACAATTTTATTCCCAGCTATAACATAATAACAAATAACACTAAGATTGCAGTATCGAGCAGCAATAAATTCTATGATTGTATAGTACGAGGGCTGTTTGTTTCGACCTTCCATGCATCCCCAGCTGGCTACGAGCACTTACAGATGTCTATTACCATAGAATTGTCTGTCAAATGCAAGTTATGCTATGTTATATTTCATGAGAAAGAGGGCATAATGTTGTGGAAGTACACCACAGAATGGACCATGTGTGCGTGACGGCGTCATGTAGGGAGATATCCGAACAGGTTTTATGATGAGGATGATCAGGAACAGAACTATTTGACCACCCCCATAGTTCATACCTAGCACCGAGCGACTTCTACGTACTTTTACCCAGGATGAAAAAGTATTTGGTGGGACAACACTTGCACTTTAATGATCCTAGGACGCCGTCTAGACCTGGCTCAAGAGACAGGCGACAGGTGTTTTTGCAGAGGGTATTGTAATGCAGGTGCACAGGCACGATGGTTTCAATATTCATAAGCTTATGGGTGTAGTGAACTTTGGTCAATAAAACCATTGGTTTTGATGTTATGCCGTACTGGAGGGATGTTGAAAAAATTAGCTCTCGTAATTTTTGTTTACGCATATCTGGTCAATATAAAGTGGTTTTATTTATGTTTGATTTGTTTCTAGTCTTACGAATACAAATCGCAGACGTTTGATTTTGTTGAAGGCAAATAGGAACTGGTTTGTAATATAAATTTGCTTTTATGTTTAAATGCCGGCCTTTCAGTGAATATAAGCGTCCTAGATTGCTTTAAACACTGCTAAATTACATTAAAGATTCTATTTCTTCACCTATAAAAGTAATGGTAGGATGCATTTAACCGTCTTTTATGTGTAATCACCATTGTAAGAAAAATTATAATTTTCAAATATGTTAAAATAGTCGTTTCAGAAAAGTAGGTATATAAAATATGTCGTGAACGTAGAGAAATAATTTTTTATCATCTTGGCTTCTTCCCTCTCATTCTTTTAACATTGTTGAACCCGTCTAGTGTTCGTCTACTAATGTTTCTTTTACCCTTTTATTATTATTATTATTATTATTATTATTATTATTATTATTATTATGTTTATTATTGTTATTATTTTAATATTAAAGTTCCTACTTGTAGAAGAAAACTAATGTTGAGACGTTGACTATGACAATACTTGTGCCGAAAAACTAAGTACCTATACGCAAGTGAAACGTGTTGTGAGCTGCCTCGATTGCCAAGAATCGAAAGGAGAAACGTACGCGAAATGTTTACAGCATCAGCCGATCACTTATCGCGCGTTGATTTGAGCGTTCCGCTAGTTCAGGAAATGACGCATAGAAAGTAACATGCTGGGTACACGGAAAACAAACCGCAGAGTCTCTATATGAAAGCCACGAACAAAACCACCGAGCTACCCGGCGCCCTAATATCCAAAATATGTTGAAAATATAAAACCGAAAGAAACGTAATACAAAACGGGCAAACTCTGCATGCCCATAACAGATGATGGAAGAATACCAAATAGATGAACCTGTGGGACAGTAAAACTAGATGCCTCAATGGTCCTTCTTCGTCTTTTATGGCTCTACAGCCCCACGTGGGCCTTGATCTTCTCAACTATTTTCTTCCATTCTCCTCTATCATCCGCTTTCCTTCTCCAGCCTCTGATTCTCACTACAACACGATCTTCCTCTACACAATCCATCCACCTTGTTCTCGGTCTGCCTTTCCTTCTTCGTGACATTATTCTCCCCTTCTACATTTTCTTTGGATTCCACTCATCTTCCATTCTTTTCAGACGTCCCAACCATTTAAGTCTCTGAGATTTCATAAATTTAACAATATCTTGACCTTGTACTAAATCATTTATTTCCTGATTGTTACTCTCCAATTCTGTTCACCACAATATTCAATGCTTTTTTTTGAGTACCTATTGTTCTCTCGAAAGACCTCAAAGCCTTTTATCGTTCATTGTATTAGACAAATCTCAGACCCATAGATTACTATTGGTCTTCTTAATGTTTTATACACTTTAAGTTTGATAGCTCGTGCCTTAAAAAGGAAGGCTCGTAAGCATACAACTTTAAAACTCTACAAGACAATGGCCGTTCCAGTTTTGCTGTATGGATCGGAGACATGGACCGTTAAAAAGAAAGATTGGAGCCAAATACAAGCGGCAGAAATGAAATATCTCCGAGCAGTAAAAGGATGTACAAGACTAGATCACATTAAAAATGAAGAAATAAAGAAAGAATTAGACATATTTTCGCTAAAAGAGTAAACAGAGAAAAATGGAAAGGTTATTTGCAAAGAATAGATAACTCGCATTCCATTACAGTCTTACAGATACAAATCTTTTGGTTACAGACCAATAGGAAGACCAGTAAAAAGATGGGAAGACGATGAGGAGAACTCTCCTAAACCATGAAGAGACGATATAACGACGCTGTCAATTGCCAGGATCACATCAGCGTCGCCGGTGTACCGGACTTTTGTCCTGCAGGAGTTCTTTTACATTATGATGTTTAGCATTACCTCAGTGCTAAGATGCGAAAGTAATGGATCATAGACCTGATCCTGTACGATGTGGATGTTGATGAATTGATGCTGTTCCTCAAACCTATATGCTCATTTCAAGTGACTTTCCCGCAAATATTACTTTCATGTTCACTAAAGGCATTGTTCCGGGGTTATAGGGTCATTCTGACTCTTGTTTGTGATGCACCGGAAACAAATATTTAGCTGCAGCTGCTGACTTGGCTACTTGGATATCCCCCAGCTAAAGAATTAATTAATGTGGCGCCGCAGAGCATCACTTTATTAAATGGGAAGCAGCATTGCGTTTAATATATTGTTTCAAAGGGGAAGTAGGCGATCAACTCATCCCACAAACCTCCCCCTTCCCTATATGCACTTCTGTAGTCATAACGTGGGCTTTGGCTTTCGAAACAACTAACTCCTTCAACGTAGGTTTTTTAACTGTTGGTTTTTGCTGATTATCACGAGGAAACACATTCACTCCCAAATTCAAACTTTCCAAGCACTGCAGAGAGTAAGGAATGGTTTTAATTAAATACTATTTCCACTGTTCTAGCCGAGAGTTGAAACTTCTGGGTTGAAGAGCATGAACGCTCGATTACAAGAACTTTTACTCGTACACGTTTTCAAGGAAGATTCGTGCTATTTTCGTCGTTATCTTCTGTTCAGAGCGTTGTTCTTTTTTCTTAAATTAGGCTCTATTGATGAACAACATGATTTAAATATATTTATTAAAAAGACAAATGTAATGGGCTTTCAAGGAAAAGTATTAGAAAAGTTACTATCATCATCGTTGATATTATTATTATTATTATTATTATTATTATTATTATTATTATTATTATTATTATTATTATTATTATTATTATTATTATTATTATTATTATTATTAATAGTGATCCAACAGAGTAGGTAAATTAGTTCAATTACCTATTCAAGGATGCGACACAAAGATTTTGAAGAAAATAATCCAGCTCTAAACTAACCTTTACATGGAAAATTTTTCGAAAATTTTGATTTTCTTGAAAATGGCTCTAATGATTTTGATTAAAATGATAAATGTTTAAGGCATTTTTATGACAAATGAAATATATATTTTGAATTTTCTGGTTATGGCCCATGTAGTCCTGTTTACTCTGGATGACTTTTGAATAACTTCTATACCCTAAGAGTTGTCCAAATAATTGTTTTTGTAGAGTGAACCTTTTCGGAGATATTCCTTGTTATTTGTGTCAGTTTCGGAAAACAAACACGTCAAATGCAACATCGTTGTAATCGTGCAAAGAGAACTAAGCTTTAAAAGATTTGACTATCACTCAAAGCCTACTGTATTCTCATATTCCCCTTGTACCTACAAGGAAATAAACAAGATAATTTGTACAAATGTTTATCTCAACTAACACGAAGAAGATATAGGAATAAGAGTTTGTAAGAATGGGTAGTACAAGAGTAGAGAAAGTCATTTGAGTGCAACACATCAGATTTTTTCATTAGTTTCGACATAAAACTAGTGACTTGTACGATTTTACAAATTAAATTAAGAGAAATTAGCAGCGAGCAAACATAGTGCGAATAATATTGGAGTAAGTTGGCAAGGTAACCAGTAGAACAACGTTTGCGCGGATGTTTACAAAACTCGGGTTACACTTTAGGCAGCTAGAGAAGGCTAAATGGTGTGCCTATCAGAATTTTTAACTTTACTACGTTATTTCATAGCGGATTTCGACCATGCAATTGGTTTCAGATTGTTGACTCATAACTGAGAAATATGAATAATAAGCTCTCACACGGTTTACTGGGAACTAGATTAATTCGCTGAGAATGAATGGCCAAACTGTTGGGTATGGCTCAGGGCCGATGGTGAAAACTATTCTGCAAATGTTGTCACGCAGCGCGTTTACGTCATGGTCGGCGTGACGTCACGAGCTGTGGGACACTTTCCACTGTTAGCCAGAAATTACACGCTCCAAGGATAATAGGTAATGTAGTTGGCGCTGTTCTTTATGGCAGGTACGCTGCCGCTCTCTCAATGGACTAGCCTCTTTCTTGGTTTGTTTGCTTTAGAAGAGGACTCGGGCCACAGGTACAGTCCGCTCAAAATCTTGTCCCGTGAGAATGGGAGTGGCAGGTTTATACTACTGCGAAAATGATAGCTTTTTATGTTGTTACGTCTAAAACTAGACCTACGATTTTCACGTCTAAGTTGTGTGCCAGGTATTACAGTTATGAATGAACAAGGAAGAATTTGAGCATTTTATATTGCAACAAAGGCTGTATCGTGGCTATAAAAATTAACTTTTGCTACAGCGTTAAATGTGCTAATGAATATTTACTGGGATGATAGACAAACTATGAGAACTTGTCATTCAACCAAGCCTAATGTCTTTCCTTTGAGCAAGCATCTACACCAGCAATGTCCAATTTTTGCGACAGAGAGGAAGTTGGATTTACCTCCTTCCACAATACGCGGACGTGTATGCGATGAACGTCTGTTCATTAGTGATTTCTTTGGTACTGTTTATGTTTAACTCTTAGTTGGCAACATGCAAAAAAGGGCACTAACAGTAATATCCGCCTGGGAGACTATGATTAGAAACTCTTGCATTTTATGTCTACCTTAGTGAATGCAATAGTTTAAAAGCTTGATTAATTATTAATACTTACAGTTTTACTCCGTTTACATCATATCTTGCAATAAATTATGCAAAAATTGCAAATTATTTGTGAAAAAATGGCGCTAACAGTAACATCTGCTTGAGAGATTAAGATGACAAAAGTTTGCATTTTATGCCCACTTTAGTGTATCTCAAACATAAGAATTTAAAGCATTGATGAATTGTTAAGATTTACATTTTGACTCATTTTACATCATATCTAGCAAGAAATTGTGCAAAAGTTATAAATATCAAATATTAGTATTTACTTTAACAGTAATATCCGCCTGTGGGACGATGTGGCTTACATGTGTACATTTATAAAACTATACTATTGCGGAACTAAAACAATAACGTCCACACAATTCAAAGTTCAACTCTCAACCAAAGCATAGCTGAATACACTATACGTTGAGAAGTTTTACATCCGCCTAAGAGACGGATGTTACCATTCTAAGGGTTAAGAAGTCGATCAATATTTGGCTACAAAGTCCAAGTGCATAGCCTCAGAAGATACACCAAGTGATCGTCGCGTAACATATTGCGGTACGACTTTTAGTATAGTTAAATTTGGAGAAACTCTGTTCGTAAACATATGTAGAGCTATACTCACTCTTAAACACACTATTCTTACAAATGCTTTTATTTCTCTATCTACTCTATTTTAATCGACATTTTCAGCATTTTCAGAGAGCATCATACTGCTATTTTTTGTAGGTGTAAGGGAAATGTGTGAATACAGTATAGCGATAGTGAAATGTTTAAAGAGCTGGTTACTATGGGATGTCTTTGAAATTCCGTTCTGTTTGCAAGGTCAAGAGATAAAAAACGAATAACATATTCCTATTTTAAAAAGTATAAGTATTGGTAAATTCATACAAATAATAAAAAGTATATCGGAAATGGTTCACTCCCACCCCCCCCCCCCAAAAAAAAAAAAATTATCACATAAATGCTATGTTTTAACCAGATCCAAATTTTTTATTTAGTATGACTTTGCCTACCTCTTACTGTTTACCTTTTATGCAAAATTCATCCAGAATGAAGAGGTCTTTTGAGGAGATTCCTAGAGAATTCAAGTTGTGACTTAGAAACTACCATGGAATCGCCTGTTTGTTTCCGTCACTGCCGTCACATGCAAGAGCTGATTCACCTTTCTACTGAAAGGGTGGAATGGGTAATAGCTGCTAATTACGTAATCATCTCCAAAGAGACAAGGTTGGACATCGTTTTTCTACCTTATTCTCAAATAATGGGCTATATGAGGCTATATGACTGAACATTCCTTAAGACAACTATGCTTTAACTAGATGACAAATCCTCCACTACTGTAATCAAGCATTTTACGAATGTATGAGAGCATGAATTGTGAAAAAGAATTCATAATTTTTCCACCTGTGTCGTTTACTTGTTCATAGCTCCTACAAAATATTCTTATTAAAGCTTACTTTTCCATTTACTTCATGTTAATCGAAACAGTGTCATTACAAATTTTGTTGTAGTTTCAAGGGGAATGGAAGAAATCGAATCGATAAGTAAAGGTTTACAAAGCGAGTGGATATAAAGGTCTTGATATTCCGTACTCTTTCCATGATATCCCACGAAACTAAACAACAACAATATTTTAACAAAATAACATGAAAAAATGCATCTAAAATAGCCAACACCACAGAAAAGGTTGTTTCAGATAAATTCCGTATCTTAAATATGTCTACATTTTTTGTGTAGTAGTATTTGCCCAACTTTTACGGTTTAGCATTTATAAAATATAACACAAAATTCCTTCTCACTGTTCCCAGAAAATCCATGACATACATTTTATGTGTCATGTAAATATCTTGAACATATGGTTTAAACCAAAATTGTTAGAACCGCTTTTAGAGAATATTTTTGAACAGCTTTCCTTGTAAATGGCAGTTTGAAGTTGACGGATTTTCTTAAAATTTTTAAGTCACATCTTTGGAAAAGAACTAACTTGTAGTAATTTATCCTCGTTTTCGTTTTTGAGTTATGCTATTCATGGACAGGCAGCAGGCACATATTACACATGAGCATGCTTTCTAAAAGTACTTTTTTATTCCGGGGCCTCAAAACATGTATTTCCAGTGAAATATCGATAACGAATTTTTGGGTGGAATGCAAATACCTTCACTATCTATTACGTACGTGATAGATAGGGAAACACACGCACACGCGCACGCGCACGCGCACGCACACGCACACGCACACGCACACGCACACGCACACGCACACGCACACGCACACGCACACACACACACACACACACACACACACACACACACACAAAGAGAGAGAGAGAGAAAATAACTCGTTTAACGGAATAATTATTATTTGGGAGGGAAATCATTAGAGGAAGTAATCGATTAAATAGGATGTTCCCAGCCACACCAAGGACGTCCTAAATATACGATTAGAACACTGCATTAGCCCTCTGATTGGAGTATCCAAACTTCAAACCTGGGCGGGGAGAAATTTGATGATTAGGAAGATCGATGCAAATGCTCTTACTTGACTCTAAGATACGATTTGATCTTGAAAAACGATAGTGCATCGTGCGATGTACAGAACTGCAGGAAAAAAAAAAAGAAGAAGAAGAAGAAGAAGAAAACATGTTTAAAGAGAGTAAAAAAAAGGGTAGTATTGTGACGAGGTATGCAGCAGTACATTTAGAACTATTGTGCTTTAATAATCCCTAATAACCCCTAGGGCGTCTGCTCTATGCAGAGGTTACCCTCATCGCCCGACCGCTGCGTCCTCCAGCCGCAGCCAAGGCCACAGTGGAGTGGAGGTTGGGGATGGCAGGGATCAGCACGCCGACCGTAAGGCGACTACTTGACCTTTCAGGGACGCTGCCTTTCTATCAGGATAGCTCCTCAATTGGCCCCTCAGGGACCTGATGAGGCTGAGTGCACTCCGTAATTGTGCTTTAAAATTGCGTAACAATGAGTTGGATTGTATATGTAGGTACATATCGTACGTTAGTGGACCACATCGCATGAGAAAAGCATAGAAGCGCACTTTTTATTCATTTATTTATTTAAGGGAAGATTAAAAGCCCTATCCCACCAATTCATAACCTTATTTCTTAATTATATCAGATTGAAATGTTTACATGATGTAGAGGCTTTCTAATACACTGGTCTACTTTTTCTCAGTACATTTGTTTGTTAAGGAATACCTCAAGTACGCTAACAAAACTGGAGAAACCAAACTCACACATATTTGGAGATAAATAAATCTCAAGTTGGAGCACCCGAAAGCTGTGTTACTTAACCGAAGTACCAATTTGTAAAACAAAACTTGCTCTACAAGATGGACTTAAGTTTACCTCGGTACTCCACTGTGTTATAATTATTTTCTTGTGAAGTTCAACATATTAAATATAGTATTATTTTTAAAAATATACTTAAAACATACGAATTGTGCCTATATTGATAAAACAATCCTAAAATAAAGAGGTCACTTGAATTTGCAAGACTGCACAAAAATCAGAAATTAATTTTTTTATAAATTTCTGCAATTTTATCTTCCCTGAAATTTATCAACCTTAACCTCAATAGTGGAATGGGAAATCTTAAATTAACGGAAATATACAATTTTAGTACCAAATATCTGAAATACCCGTCGTTTGACAATTTATCCCTAAAACTTTTAGGCTTAAACTCACATGCCCAATAGCCTCATACTTCTTTGCACACATTTAAAAAAAATATTATTTAATATACTTAAAGAAAGAGTTGATTAAAACACATAACATGCTATAAAGAACAAAAAATAAACAAAATAAATTTAAAAAAACGCCGGGAAGACACTATGCAAAACCACTGATCAACAGCCACAAATGCCACAAAAGAAAAACGAGTAGGGAAAATCGTGTAAATGCAATACGCTGCATTTCTATTTCAATCATATATAGAATTGTATGAATTGTTTGTAGCAGAGGAATAGAGAAAGACATGTGATTGTAAAATTAAAGTGAGTAGAGAATGTAATACAATGCATTTCTATTTCAATCAGAGAAACTTCTATTAATTGTATCCTGAAGGTCGAGTAGAATAGGACACGTGAATGTGTTACGTAAAAGAAAAGCGAGTAGAGAAAAGTGTGAATGTAATACGTTGCATAGTAAAATGGACGGCATAAAAACCTTTTCCATGAAAAAAAAAATTCTGATGTGTTACACTCACATGACTTTCTCTACTCTTGTACTAATCATTCTTACAAACTCTTATTCCTATATCTTCTTCGTGTTAGTTGAGATAAACATTTGTACAAGTTATCTTATTGCTCATTTCCTTGTAGGTGCAAGGGGAATATTAGAATACAGTAGGCTCTGAGCGATAGTCAAATCTTTTAAAGCTTTGAGATCCCGTTCTCATTGCACGCTTAACATAAAAAATGAACAACGATGCTCCATTGCACGAAAGTTCTAAGTTTTCCTAAACTGACATACATAACAAGGAATATCTCCGAAATGGTTCACTCTACAAGAAAATTTATTTGGATATAAATTGTGTATTTTAGCAAGATCTACATTTTTTGTACAGTATGATTTGGTCTATCTCCAACGGTTTACCAGTTATGCAAAAGCATTCCAGAGTAAATACAGCTACAGGTGCTAGGGCCAGAAAATTCGAGATATGGATTTCATTTGTCATAAAAATATCTCAAACATATGACATTTTAATCAAAATCGTTAGAGCCATTTTCAAGAAATACAAAATTTTCGAAAAATGTTCCATGTAAAGAGTAGTTTAGGGTGGGGCTATTTTCTTCAAAATCTCCGTGTCGCATCCTTGAAAGACATTAAACTTAAATACCAACTTTGGTTTTTAACTGACTTTTCGTTTTTGAGTTATGCTGTCCACAGATACCCACAGACACACATACAGACCTTTTTCTAAAAATGATTTTTTTTGGATTCAGGGGGTCTCAAAACATATATTTCCGGTGAAATCTCGACATAGAATTTTTGGGTGGAATACATACTTCCCCTACTTACCAGTAGAGAAAGTAAAAATCGCCAGTTTAGTGTTGTACGCAGGTGCGTATGTTGCCGAAGTCTGTGCGTATGTTGCCGAGGTCTCTGACGACTCTTATTAGATGCTTGTCACTGATAAATTGAACATGCTCATTTAAAATGTGACTGGCAATCCGTTCCAGACCAGCTTCTGATCACGTAGGTAACAATTGACACGCATTGACATAGATCGGAGACCGATGTCAAAACTATGTAGATACATATTGAGCAATCATATGAACCGGTCACAGAGTATTATTAGGTCTTAACCTAATTCTTGTAGACGCAGTCATGACTCATGAGAATGACGCTCTAAGACGGGAAAGAGATTATGTACTCATCGAACATCACACATTCCGATCGAAATTGGGATTAACGACGTGTAATTAGAACAAATGCACAACATCAAATTTCTAGGCCTTCAAGTACACAAATAGACCGGAAAGCTCACATTAACCATATCTTACCGAAAATCAGCTCTGCCTGTTGTACTATCGAAGCACTGGCAAATGTGATTTCTATAGACACACTTAAGTGTGCATATTTTAACTCTATTGGAATATGGAATTTTATTTTGAGGCAATTCAGTAGCGAATACCCCTCACGCAAAAGGTTATACGAATTATTTCAAGACCCATAGCAGACGCTCATGCAAAGATCTTTTTAGAAGGCTGCATGTATATATTTTCGATCCTAAAATTATTTATATGCAGTCGATCCACATTTATTTAAAAAAAATTAAATTCATGAGATAAACACAAGACAAAAGAAAATCATCCCAGTGCTAAACTTTCAGGCTTCCAGAAAGGAGACCATAAAAATATTTAATGCTCTCCCTAATGACCTTAAAGAAAAAGTTTACAATTTCAATGCTTTTAAAATTGCTGCTAAAGAATACCTATGCTCAAAATCATTTTATTCTGTACAAGATTATTGAATCACAAATTATTCTGTTAATGCTTGTGTAGCTTTGTAAGTAGTTTCTAGCCTATAATTATATGACTAAATGGCTACTTGTGAACACGCTGAACGCAATCCAATCTAATCTATACCACTTTAGCAAATATAATAGAATAAATGTAAAACAATACGGAATGTACATCAGTACAAATTGAATGGAGGAGGTGATGCTGACGAATGGCTAAACTAGCTAAGGAGTGGTTTTAAAATAGCAGATGTAGTTTTAAGTATAGTTTTATTTGTGGAGAACAAGTCATCTTCCCCACTTTGGAAGATGAGTCCAAGAGCAACATATAAACTGCAACAAATCAGATACTGAGAAACTATAATCTGAAAATATCCCCTCAAAAGCCTGAAGTTATGGCTCTTGAGGGAAGTTTCCAAGAAAATCAAAAATAATTTTGAATACTGAAAGAATAAAACAGGTTAACTGTTTTAAATACATAGGATGCAGGGTTTCCTACGAACAAGAGAAGGTTGTAGAACAAAAACTGAACAAATTTCAACATTTGTGTGGAACTATGTAGCGAACTCTGAGATATGTGTTGCATTCACATGACTTTCTCTACTCCTGCACAAAACCATTCTTACAAACACTTATTCCTCCATTTCGTGTTAATCGAGATAAAAATTTGTAGAAATTATCTTATTGTTAATTTTCCTGTAAGTGCAAGGGGAACACAGTAGACTTTAAGTGGTAGTCAAATGTTTTAAGAGTGGGCGCTATATGATGACTTTCAAATTCCGTTCTCTTTGCATAACCAAGAGATGAAGTGAACAACGCCCTCCCGTTCGAGAACGGTCCATAAGCATTGCAAAATTCTGAGATGGAATATCTCCGAAATGATTTTCAACGATGTCTACATTTTTAAATAGTAAGATATGGTCCTTCTTCGTAAGGTTTACCAGTTATGCAAACGTCATCGAGAGCAAACAGGACTAATGAGCTGTAGCTAGAAAATTCAAAATATACATTTCATTTGCCATAAAATATCTTAAACACATAGCAACTCAATAAAAATAGTTTTTGAGACAGTAAAAATGTTCTAAAAATGTCTCATGTAAAAGGCAGATTAGGGTGGAGGAATTTTCTCGAAAGTCATGTCACTTCCTTGGAATATATTGAACTTAAATGCCAACTTTGGTTTTTAATTGACTTTTCGTTTTTGAGTTATAGTGTTCACAGACAGACAGACAGACAGACAGACAGACACACACACACACACACACACACACACACACACACACACACACACACACAGAGAGAGAGAGAGAGAGAGAGAGAGATAACTTTTTCTAAAGATGATTTTTGTAATTCAGGGGGCCTCAAAACATATTCCCGGCGAAATCTCGACATTGAAATTTTGGGTCGAATACAATAATTTCCCTATTTACTATAAGTGGTAAAGAAAGTAAAAAGGTTTATCATCTAGGAGTTGTGCGTTTTGCGATCATTTATCTGATCTCATGAGTCATGCGGCCAGTCCACTAAATAAATACTTCAATACCAACGGGTAATGGAATGCAAGGTACTGACAGCTGGAGAACGGCAACTGAATAAAGCGATAATTGATTAGGTACTTAATTAAAACCTGTTCTGTTGTACGACTAATTAAGTTGTGCAACGAAAAATAACATGCAAACTAGGAAGAATACGTGAGGTAGAGAAAAAACAGATTATCTGCCCTTCTACGCGAGCATTGGTGATCCTGAAGCAAAACATGTTTACCTATCCTGGATGTAATTTTCACAAGCATCTGCCTGAAGATGATAACAGAGCTTATGTATGCTCAGCTCGGCTTCTTACTAAGTCACTGGTCGATTGTGTTTTTCTGGTTATTATTTCACATAATTCCACCCAAGCGTGTGCTGTTGAAAGACTTTCTGGTTTACTAAGGCTTAAAAAGAGCGAAAGCTTCAAGTTTCACAGTGTGATAAAAGTACGTTCAGGCGTTCCACCATTGCTTCATATCTTTTGGTGAATATCAGGGGATTTTCCAGCCTGTAGGAATAGCCGAGTATATGTGCAATTCATCACAAAAACCTTACATCTCATTGTACAGTAATTTCAAAGAACAGAGGGGTGGGGTAAACGAAATTAATTCGTCATTCGTTTAAAAAACTGCCCATACGACGTCGGACAGCCTGGTTCATCACCAAAATGTGACTTGGGATACAACCTTACACATCCTATTGCAGTGTCCAAAATACTCCAGATGGGGGACTTCAGCCTTGTGCCCTACAAGCGCAACAGCCCTTTCCGGACTAAAGCCTACCGCGCGGTCGCTGTGTCCCTAAGCTCTACTCACTACAGGCACCATGAGTGGGGTGCAGCACTGGAAGGGGTGACGTGATCAACGCTCCGATTCCTACCAGCCGGTTATGTGGTTTTCGTAACCACGGCCCGCTACTTCTTAATCAAGTAGCTCCTCAATTGGCCCCTCAGGGACCTAACGAGGCTGAGTGCACCCCGACCAGCCGGGAATTCCACTTTGTAAACAGCTGCGCTACCACCCGCGATAAGGAGACGGCCTTAAATAACCACCACACAATAAAAAAGACGTTATTTATGACACAATCAACAATTTTGAAATACTACATATTTACCTTACATTGTACTGTGTGCGAAGTATGAGAGGTCGCGATATGACGATATTGTGTGCACTCACATAAATTTTTCTACTCACTCAGGTACACACTATTCTTAAAAACGTGTATTCTTCTATCTACTTCATGTTAATAGAAATAAATGTTTGTACAAATTGTTTTGTTACATATTTCCTTATTGCGAATAGTGGACCACAGTAGTTGAAGCAAGAATCAGATCTTTTAAGAGCTGGTCGCTATATGATAACCTTGACATTCCGCTCCCTTTGCATGAACACGGGGAAGTATAACAGAGTGTAAGTGTTGCAAAGTTCAAAACAAGGAGAACAAACGAATAACGACTTCCTACTTGAGAAAAGTGTAACATTTGAAAATGTCTTGTTTGTTAACGACGCTGTCAATTGCCTGGAACATCCGGTGTGCCGGAATTTCGTCCAGCAGGAATTCTTGTACATGCGGATGTCGTTTTTCAGCACACTAAAAACCATTGGTCTGAGTCAGGTTTTAACCCGCGACCTTTAGATTACTAGGCCAGCACCTGACCAAACTCCTCCACCTAGGCCAACAAGAGAATAATAGATGTTTGAAAATTCAAACCAACAACAAATAATATTTCGCAAATGGTTATATATAAAACACATGACATAAATTGCGTGTTTTAATGAGATCTACAAGTTATAGCAAGATTTTTTCTATACCAGTTATCCAAAAATCATCCAAAATGAAGAGGACTTCGGAGGCTATTCCCAGAAAATTGAAGATATTCATATCACATTCTTGGAAGATGCTGAGCTTACATAGATACCAAGTTTACTCTTAAACCGACTTTTTTTTTTTTAAGTTAATCGTTCATGTACTTAAGCACGAACATGCACGCATACGTGCACTTCTTTCTAGAAATAGGCATGTCTTCTAATCCAGAGGACCTCAAAACTCCATTTTCAGTGAAATCTCGGTATCGAATTTTTAAATGGAATGGAATACCTTCGATATCTACTATGTACATTGAGACGGTTCCTTTTTAAGCCTGAAAAAAATGAAAAAGATAGAGGCTTTGGAAGTCGATCAAAATGGAGCCCAACATGGGGCAGCAACCCATGTCCGTGACATTAAAAGTCTCATGCTCTATCAACTGAGCTAACCAGGCACAATAAACAATAACAAAAAGGGGTAAGGAATTAAGATCCTGCCTTAGAAATATAAGAAGCATCTTTACGCCACGAAGCATAGTTGCAAAGTTACACTCCAACGCAGAAACAAAAGAAACAGAGATATGTTTCAAAATGGTAGAGAGAGAACAAAAATTCAAAGCACGGTCGGAAGCGTCGGTAGCTAGAACACCGAATCCTTAATTCAGATCCGGCCGTGGCTGTGCATATTTAACTTTTTGACCTTAGCCTGGACAGGTGAATGTTTATAATGTTTGAGGTAGACGGTAGAAGGGTAGAGGAATTTGAAGGTGGCTGTACGGGGGCTTGGCTTCGCGAGGAGCCGCTCCCATGTCAGTAGTAACAAGTTACAGCCCACACTTCCTAACAACACTGATGCTCCTGCACCCACTCGATTCGCTGCTGGCACTCTCGTGAATCGCAATTATGAGACTCTTTCAAACACCCGCGTCCTTACTAATGAATACAAACAAATGATGGGTTACCCGAAGAGCGTCCTTGTTCCGGCAGGTGCTTTGCACTGTTCGAACTTCCCAAACAAACAACAGCACTCCAAGCTACGAATTCTTACCTTTTCTTACCTAAATTGGTAACAAAAGCTTGTCTAATTGTATTATTACAATTCCATGGAAGCAAGTGACGCATTGCTTCCACTCTACTCGTTAGTAATACATCTATATTTTCATTAAGGGAATATAGAACTGAAAATGTGCTTTCTAAAGCTTTCAGCCAATGTAGCTGACAATTTATTTTCATTGCTGACTTATATCAAGGTTAGAGGGTTTTAAATGCCAGTGATATCTTCTTTAGTCTCATTTAATAACTCAAAAGTCGTTCAAAAAAAAAAAAAAAAAAAAAAAAAAGAATGAAAGAAACCCGATGTGTTGCACTCACATGACTTTTTCTGCTCTTGTAATAACCATTCTCACAAATTCTTATTCTTCTATCTTCTTCGTGCTCGTAGAGATAAACATTTGCAGAAATTATTTTATTGCTTGTTTTCTTGCACGTGCAACAGGTAGGCTTTGAGCGATAGTCAAATCTTTTAAAGCTTTCAAATTCCTTTCTCTTTGCACGGTTAACACAAGAAGTAAATAACGATGTTCCATTTCACACAAGTAGCTATAATTTCTTCAAAACTCACACAGATAACAAGGAATATCTCCGAAATGGTTCACTCTACAAAAAATTTATTTCGACATAAATTGTATGTGTTAGCAAGATCTACATTTGTGTATAGTAAGATTTGGTGCATCTCTTACGATTTAACAGTTACGCAACAGTCATTCAGAGTAAATAAGACTTCAGGGGCTATAGCCAGAAAATTCAAGATACACATTTCATTTGTCATAAAAATATCTCAAACATATGGCACTTTAATCAAAATGGTTACAGCCATTTTCAAGAAAATCAGTTTTCGAAAAATTTTCCATGTAAAGGCTAGTTAAGGGTGGAGCAATTTTCTTCAAAATCTTTGTGTCGCATTCTTAAAAGACATTAAACTTAAATACCAACTTTGGTTTTTAGCCGACTTTTCGTTTTTGAGTTATGTTGCCCACAGACTGACAGACACAGACACAGACACAGACACACACACACACACACACACACACGCACACGCACACACACACACGCACACGCACACACACACCCTTTTTCTCAAAATGCTTTTTTTTATTCAGGGGGCCTCAAAACATGTATTTCCGGTGAAATGTCGAAATCGAATTTTTAGGTGGAATACAATATCAAATATTTATACTTTTCTCAACTGGGAAGTCGCTATTCTTTTGCTTATGGTCATGGAATAAGTATGGAATTTGAGACGTCGGAAAGCGACACGCACTCTAAGGAATGCTCAGATGTTTAACGTACTGTATCCTGCAACGGAATTTTTAAATTGAATTAAAATTTATCTGGAATAACAACAAATAGAATAACAACATTTTGTAAAAAAATTAGTAGGAGGGTGAGTAGAAAAACTCATGTGAGTGCAACACTTTAGATTGTTCATGCCGAAGCCAGAAGTGATGTCGATGCTGTAACGGTGGCTCTGGATTCATGGCTCCTTCAGATATTGCTCCCAAAAGTCGAGAAACGCCCATGTAAGGATGAGGTTGGCAGCATTCTCGAATTCTCCCCGCGCTCCAAACTTTATGAGGTTAGCTGAGTGTTGTTTCGGGAGCAATAAAAGTCCGAACACACTGAGCCCAGATACAAGCGAGCGTCGAAAGGGCGTTTGTAAAAAGTTGGAACTGTTGATTTAAGAGATAATGCCATTTTGTCACACTTGGTGCCATTCTCCTCGCTCTCCAATTTCGTATGTTGGAGAGTTCGGACTTATCAGCGACACAATGCTAAGAGCTTGCACAAGGCAAACCGAAGAAAAAAACGGGCAAGGGGTTGAACCTCTTTTCTCCTCCAGCGGCAACCCTGATACAAGACAAATAGATGAAAATCTGATGTGACTTTCTCTACTCTTGTACTAATAATTCTTACTAACTCTTATTCCTATATATTCTTCGTGTTACTTGAGATAAACATTTACAGAAATTATCTAATTGCTTATTCCTCTTGAGGGGAATATTAGAATAAAGTAGGCTTTGAGCAATAGTCAAATCTCTTAAAGCTTTGAGATCCCGTTCTCTTTGCACGCTTAACGTATATGTAAACAAATGAATAACGATGTTCCATTTCACGAAAGTTGTTTTCCGCAACTGACAAAAATAACAAGTAATATCTCCGAAATGGTTCACTCTACCAAAAAAATTATTTGGACATAAATTGTGTGTTTTAGTGAGATCTACATTTTTTGTATATTAGGCATTTGTCTCTCTCTTACAGTTTACGAGTTTTCAAGTCACCCAGACTAAACAGACTACATAGGCTATAGCCAGAAAATTCAAAATATACATTTCATTTATCATACAAATATCTTAAAGATGTGACATTTTAATCAACATCGCTACAGTCAAATCAAAATTTTCCATAACAGACTGAGACACACACACGCGGATCTTTTTCTAAAAATGTTTTTTTTTGGATTCAGGAGGTCTGAAAAGATATTTCCGGTGAAATCTCGACATCGAATTTTTGGGTGGAATGCAATACTTCCTTCTACTTATCAGTAGAGAGAGTAAAATGGCTATTTTTAGAACTTTTAACTCAAGTTTCAGAAACTGGAAGTGTGATATAATTTTACACCAGTTTATTGTTACCAACTTTGGTTTCATCTCCAAAAACACGTTAATATCCGCCTGTGAGACGGTATGACCACGTGTATATACTTATAAAACAATACTATTGCGGAACTAAAACAGTGACGTTCACACAGGTCAAATTTCCACTCTCAGCTGAAGTATATTTGAAATATTAGATCAAACTAACATTGCACATATGTCCACTATGCGTTGAGAAATTTGTATCCGTCTGAGAGACGGATATTATCATTTAAGGGTTAATCAATGTTTGTATTCGAAGAAAAACTGTGAATCTTTCATGCGATGATTGAATTTCTTCTCTGTTATTGATTACATTTTGCGCAATGGTAAGGTGTTTCTCTGAAGGAATTCTAGAACCGCCTCTGAGAATAGCATGAGATTCGCTATAAGGCCAACGTGCAGCTTTCCATTTAAACCGCGTGCGAAAAAATAGTTACTGTGGTGGAAACCAATTTCCAAGTATATCGGCAGTAAAGCTATTACAGGCCGCCAGTTCCATTATCGGATGGAAAACGAGAAAAAGAACGGAAGGTATAAGAAAAACCAGCGAGTGGTCAGTGATTCATCTACCTGACCTTCACAAGGCAATCGATTCGATTTCCAATAATCATTTCACTTGGGTTATCTTGAGGTTTTCAACAATCTCACCCTGCCATAATACATCTCCGTTACAAAAACCGCAATGTATGTGAACTGGGATGATATTTCTCTCTAATGCCAAATGCGGTACACCGAACAAAACTGACGTGGCGTTCCAGAAAGTGTGCTTGGTTAAATCCAACCTTATGATTCTAAGGAAATGAAAATAGCAACATGCGGTCGGTCACTGCTCTCAATCCGTCACTATTACACCGCGGATTTTCACGTTAAAAACTGTTATTTTCCTGAGCACCTCGTTGCAAATAAATTCGTTATATCATGGCTAACGAGAAACTGTTAATTTTATATCACATAAGCAGCCTATTTGCACGTCAGCACTAAATTTTGCCTGTTCTACCTTTAAAATCCTAAAAAGTGCCTATTTAATGTAACAGGACAGTGACAGATTCTTTTAAAAAAATTCTAAAGGTTACAAATGCTTCCAAGAATCTAAGTAAATAGTTCTCTATTATAGGAGGTTAAAAAAAGAAAAACTGACGAGTTGCTTTCACATGACTCTTTCTACTCTTGTATAAACTATCTTACAAACGTTCATGCATCTAAAACTAAACTAATCCCCAGCGCAACAGCTCATAAAGGACCAAGGCTTGCCGTCCGACCGCTGCGTCCCCCATCTCTGCCCACTACAGGCGTCATAAGTGGGGTGCAGCACTTGGGGTGGGACGTAGTCAGCGCCCCGAGCCCTCCCGGCCAGTTACACTGCCTTCACGACCTGGGGTCGCTACTTCTTCAAGTAGCTCCTCAGTTTGGCCTTTCCGGGACTTAACGAGGCTGAGTACATCCCGTGCCAGACCTCCCAGGGGGGGGGGGGGGGGGGAATCCCTATACCGGCACCGGGGATCAAACTTGGGTCCTCCACGCCAGAGACAGGTGCGTTATTAATGTCTATATCTGCTTCATGTTAATTAGGATAAACATTTGCAGAAATTATCGTATGAACATATATTGTTGTAGGTGCAAGGGGAATAAGGGAATATTGTAGGCTTTAAGGGATAGTCAAATATTTGAAATGGCTTCGAAATTCATTTGCACGGTCAGACATAAGAAACAAATGATTCTCTACGTGGGAAAAGTATAAGTATTTGAAAATCTATACAAATAATGGCGAATACCTCGAAATGGGTTCACTCCACAAACAAATTTGACATTAAGTGTGTACTTTAACGAGACCTATATCTATTGTACAGTAAGAATCTATTTCTTATGGTTTATCCACTATGGATGCATAGGTCATTTAGAATGAATAGAACTTCACAAACTATTCCCACAAAATTTGAGATGTATATTTTATTTGTTGTACAATTATGTTAAAATCATGTGAGAAAATCAGGAGAAAATCAATATTTCAGAAAGTAAAAAATCACAAAAGCCTTTCCATGTAAAGGATAGTTTAGGGTGGAGGCATTTTCTTAATCTTCGTGTCGCATCCTTGAATACTTGAATACTTAAATACCAACTTTGGTTTTAACCGCCTTAGTTTTTGAATTATGCTGTCCACAGACTGACATACACACAGACACGGACCTTTTTCTAAAAATGCGTTTTCTGGATTCAGGGGACCTCAAAACATATTTTCGATGAAATCTCGACTTCGAATTTTTGGGTGGAATACAATATTCCTCTACTTCACTATACGTAGTAGAGAAAGTATTCTTTTCTTTTCAAAATGTATATTTTCGGTGAAATCTCCGTAAGAATGTGTAGAATGCAGTATTTCCTCTGCTTATTACAGGTAGGCAGTGGAGAGAGCAATAACCAAACTTAATGGAAAATGACGCAAGAAAAACAGCGCTCTGTTGGAAGTATATGAACATCGTAAGCAGTAAACCTTCAGTTGTTTGGTGTCTTAATTGCTACAGTCTGCAGGATACAGTGTGCAGAATGCTTGAATTTTTGTCGGTAGAAGAACAAAGGGGTGTTACAGTGCTTGAGAAACTTGGTGGTGGAAGTAAACCATTGTGAAAACCATGTTGTTTGAAATGGCATGACGTATAAACGCAGGAAACCCTTCTAATTATAGCAACGAGGCTTATTCAGCAAGGTTTCCTAGTAAAAGAGATTCTGTCCTTGCGGCAACAAAAAGTGATATCACGCTAGCGTGAAAATACATGTTTGGTCTTTCCAGAGCTCTCCTACTCTGTTACAACTCAATTTCACGAATCGCAAAAAATAAAGCATGACAAATGCCACAACGCTAAGTGCTGCATGACATTTGAATAATAGTAACAGCACTCTTTGTAATATTTGTCTATTTCTCTCTCCTTTTAAACAACGTGTCAGCAGAAAAAATATTATTTAGGTCCCTGAGTCCAAAACGAAGAATTTTTATAAAAATATCCGAGTGCGCGAGTATGTCTTAACAATAAAATTCAAGAACTGACGGTGGCCGTAGCCGTGGTCGCTGGAGCGTATCTTTCCGGCGCTCCGCCGTGTAGTGTCGCGGGTTCGAGTCCCGCCTCGGACATGGTTGTTTATATGTAAATGCGTAGAAAAAAAACATGCAAAATAAACCGGGGAAACAAGAGACACGGAAAGAAAGGGGGAAAAATGAGAACACAAATTCGGACAAATATCAAATTAGGCATGTATTTTATATTTAAGTTCAGCATCTTCCAAAGACGCGACACAAAAATTTTAAAGAAAATTCCCGTCGCAAGCTATCCTTTTTGTGAAAGATTTCCGATATTTTTGATTTTCTCAACAATGGCTCTAATGATTTTGATCAAAGTGCTCAAGATCTTCTTAAAGCACACAATTATTTCAAATAACTATGTGTCGCATTTCTAGAAGCTGATCTTAAATATGAAGTTTGATGCCCGCGTGCGCACGCACACGCACACACCTGTCTTACAGTCACTGACACACTGACAAACTCATGTCTGTAACACACCTCTGATGTTTCCTCGTCTCCTTTTATAGCGGAGATGACGTCACACGGGTCTTTTGCGAACTTCTTCAAACAAGCCGGCCGCCGGAAACGTCTCGAATCATTTTGGTTCTCTTCCTCTGATTGTTATCACGTGTTTGCTCGCTTGAGTGGTGTGGGGAAGCCGTCAGCGCCTTTTTGTTGCTAGTCAAGTATACACAAACAATCGCGTGAGGCTGCCTGATCTTGAGCGCCTTTATTTGCTCGCCGGCCTGGTATAGTATTTTTCAAAACCTAAAGGTTCTTCCCCACCCCTCTGCCAAACACGGCACTACTTTGAGGTAAAGGTTTACAAAGTTTGTGGTTTAAAAACATAAATGAACCACAAGACCCTACATTGCCTCTCGCCCTGTTTATGAGGGTTGTCTTTTATTTGCTAATGGTTATTACCCAGTGGTAAGGAGAGCGGTCCTCCTTTGAGACTTTTTTAACATTTGCAAAAATTTATGTGGTGTGAAGTAACATAGGCTCGACCGACATTTGTTGTGCGTCGCGCCCGGCGTCACAACACC
Organism: Tenodera sinensis; assembly: GCA_030765045.1. NCBI lineage: Eukaryota > Metazoa > Arthropoda > Insecta > Mantodea > Mantidae > Tenodera > Tenodera sinensis. Next base: position 76,372,134 of record CM060968.1, read on the forward strand.
TGTAGATTGGATGACAATGAGTGAACCACGTAAACCAGATCAGAAATCAGCTCTATTAGCTAAGAGGGAAAGTGGCATATCGTTTATTTCTTTGACAGATTGTTGGTGCTTGTTGAAAGGTTGTGTTTTCATCCTCTATCGTTTATTTCTGTGGCAGACTGTTGCCGCATTCTTCGGCCTAGAGTAGCAAAACGTGGCCAAAGAGACTGTAGCTTAAACCCTGATTCAGGGGACTTCATATCGTGTATTTCCAGTGTAATCGAACTTTTGGTGGACGCACCTTTTGTGTATGTACCATGTAACCTACCATGTTCGTCGTAGAGAAAGTAGAAATTGAGTTATTGACAAGGCCAAGTGAGATTTGATTGCTCCAAGTATCGGAAGAATCACAGAAGTTACAGCGTTATGGCTTGTTGTGGCGAGCACTTTTATTACATCCATGTTTTTCTTTTGTTACGGTAGCTCTTTGTCGTCGGTTCCCACAAGAAAGGAAGGTTGATGCTAGGGTCTACAATATGATTTATTCGCTACATTCTTCTGAAAACTGCCTTAGTGGGGAGATAGTCTCTTGTTGGGGAGAGGAATGTGAACTTTTCACATTACAGCTTTATGGAAGCTATTTCCAAGTTTAACACGTTTAACTCTGCGCTATGTGAGATTCCCTGACTCAAACACGTCTTGCTGTTTATAACCAGTAGTTTTGATTCATATAAGGAGCGATATTGCATATGATTAAGTTCGAATGATTACGTCCTCTTTTCTTCTGCTCCTAGCCAGTGGTTTTCGAATTGTTAAGTGTGTGATCTTCAAGCGAAAACATGCAATTTGCAGCCAGACTACATATGACGTACAAACTGAAAATCCTCCAAGTAAATAGTAATTAGAAAACGTCTGTGTCATATTCACATGACTTTCTCTACCTATTGTCGTTCATTTTTAGATAGCTTCTACAAACTATTCTTTCGGAAGTTTATTGTTCTGTTTACTTTTTGTTAATCGGGGTAAACCTTTTACAAAAATATGTGTTGCACTCACATGACTTTCTCTACTCTTTTACCTTACAAACTCTTATTCCTATATCTTCGTGTAAGTTGAGATAAAAATTTGCAAAAATTATCTTATTACTTATTTCCTTGTAAGTGCAAGGGGGATATAGGAATACAGTAGGCTTTGAGCGATGGTAAAATCTTTTAAAGCTTTCAAATTCCATTCTCTATACAAAATTGAATAACGATGTTCCATTTTACAGAAGTGTAAATTCTCCAAAACTCTCACAAATAACAAGGAATATCTCCAAAATGTTCCACTCTACAAAAAAAATTTTTCAGACATAAATTGTGTATTTTAGCAATATCTACATTTTTTGTAGAGTAAGATTTGGTCTGTCTCTTACGGTTTATTAGTTATACAAAAGTCATCCAGAGTAAATAGGACTTCATGGGCTATAATCACAAAATTAACGATACACGTTTCATTTGTTATAAAAATCTCAAAAATATGGCTTTTTAATCAAAATCGTTAGAGCCATTTTCAAGAAAATCAATATAATATAGGGTGGTTTAGGCTGAAGCAATCCAACTTTGTTTTTTAAGACTTTTTACTATTAGTTAAGATGTCCACAGATTGTGAGATAGACACACACACGGACTTTTTTCTAAAAATGCTCTTTTTAGGGGGCCTCATAACATATATTTCAATACCAAATCTCGACATCGAAATTTTTGGGTGGAATACAATACTTCCTCTACCTTACGTAGTAGAGAAAGTAAAGCAGATTCTCTTTTGAATCATGCTCACAGTATTATCAAACATTTGTTTCAGACAATGGTGAACTATGAAAACTCCGAAGGGCAATTCTGTTTTAAGTTGGGTCGTATTTTAACGAGTTTTACAATTTTCGTTGTGTTACATTCCAGAGTCTGATGGTCAGGTCCGCCACTGACTGTTCTCTGTTGCACATTGTGTTACTTGGTATTTCACATACACGTGTGACGGTTGTTAAACCTCATGCATTGCGAATAATGATCATCTGCTAGTTCACCAAGGAATGCAGCGAACAAGGTCGTTCAACAGAAACATAGGGTGTACCCATGTGTGTCAACAAGAATAACAATTCTATACCGAGGTTTCTCTGGAAATGTATGTTTTGAGGTCCCTTTAATTCGAAAGAAAACTATTTTAGAAAACGATCTACGTGCGCAGTGTATGTCCGCGTCTGTGAACAGCACAATTCAAAAATGAAAAGTCGATTAAATACGAAACTTTGTATTTAAGTTTTCCATATTTAATGATGCGGCACGAAGATGCTCAATAGGGTCCCCCACCCCTAAGCTATGCTCTACATAGACTATTTTTCGAAAATATCGTATTTCTCAAAATTTACTGTAATAGTTATGATTAAAATGCTAGGTGTTTAAGATATTTACTTGAAAAATAAAATGTATATGCTGTACTTTCTAGGAAAAGCTTGCGAAGTCTAGACTTGGAGTTGTCGTCACACTTGGGAAACCTTAGGGATCTCTGTCAATGTCTGTGCCGTTAGTCTGGATCTGGCCGCCCGGTGTCTCCTCTCACCTCATCCTCCCGGGATGCCTCCTTGGGGGCATAAGTACAATAAGCCTAGTTTCAGTGTCGAACCTCCTACATATCTCTTCTATTCCTATTTCTGGAATTTATATAAATATAAAATTGTAAGGTAATAGGTATAGAACATATTTTCTTCTTCCTTTTTTCATTTTACACATACATAGGGACTCAAGGCTGCACTGTAAGAAGAATAAGCTGCTTGTTGTAAGGCTATTTATTGAAGGAGGAGTAGAGAAATTTTTGTGAGTGCAGTACATCAGATGTTTACTTTCTCTACTATTTATAGTAAGATGGGGAAGTATTGTATTCGATCCAAAATTTTGATGTCGAGATTTCATCGGAAATATGTTTTGAAGGCCCCATGAATCCAACAAGAAGCCGTTTTAGAAAAAGGTCCCCGTGTGTCTGTATACAGCTTAACTCAAAAACGAAAAGTCAGTTACAAACCAAAGCTGGTATTTTAGTTTAATACCTTTTAAGGATGTGACACGAATATTTTGAAGCAAATTCCCCACCCTAAACTGCCCTTTGCTTGGAAAATCTTTCGAAATGTTTCTATTCTCAAAAATAGATCCAATGATTTTGATTAAAATGCCATATGTTTGAGATATTTTTATGGTAAACGAAATGTATATTTTGAATTTTCTCGTTGTAAGTCTTATTTATTCTTGATAACTTTTACATAACTAGTAAATGTTAAGAGATAGAACCTTATTATACAGGAAATGATTTCGTTAAAACACACAAATTATGTCCAAATGCATATGTTTGTGAAGTGAACGATTTCAGAGATATTCCTTGTTATTTGTGTGTTTTAAAATATTTATACCTTTCTCAAATGGAAGGTGGTTATTCACCTTTTTATCTCTTGTTTGTGCAAATAGATCGGAATTTCAATGCTTTATAAGAGTTCATTATCGCTCAAAGTCTACTGTATTCCCATATTCCCCTTACACCTTCAAGAAAATGAGCAATAAGATGCTATCTGCAAATGTTTATCTTGGCTAATATGAAGAAGATAGAGGGATAAGGGTTTATATTAACAGTACAAGAGTAGAGGAAGTCATTTGGGTGCAACACATCAATTTCTTTTTTACTTTATTCTTATAAGACCATTGTAGCCCGCAAATAAACAGTTATTATAGTTGTTACAAATTTGAGTGCTTTCATAATGAAATAAAGGAAAAGTGGACGTGAAATGAAAGTGAAGGTGGGGAAGGAGCCGCTACTACCCTAGACCACGCATTTCTCAAATTGTGGTGGTTGTCGTGAAAGGGGCTCTCACAGTTAATCAATATCATACACGGGGTTTTAATTCCGACTCGGCTCCAACACGTGGCAGACATGATTATGGACAAAAGAATAACTACAAGCAACTAGGCACTTCTCATAGGCAGCTGCTGTTATTACCTCGTGATGTAAGTAATTCTGCTGCTTTTAAATAAAACGATTGTTCTCGTTAACCGCGAAGACTTATTACAGGCAATGCTTAGTTCCAATGAATACTGAAGTACAACCTCACACTCGAGGACAGAGGATCTCTCCGGCAAAAACCGTCTGTAACCTCGAGGAATGAAGAAAACGTTTATAAAGCACACGAACAAAAAGCCACGTTGAAATATAAAAGGCAGCAGTTGCAGGCTATATAACCAAAGATACAAAAGAGTGACATCATAAGGGAGCAGTTTAATTTGTCTAACACCTCGGAAAAATAAGAACAGCTGTTTGAAAGTGCAATAAAGCTTCGTACTTGAGGTCGGTAATAGAGACCGAAGAGAGCTTTAGTTGCTTTTTGTCTTAGTATGGTTTTCTACATTTCAATCAGCTTCTTAATTTATGTATTTGCGCTTTGCAGTATATACACCACAAAGAAATTAAACATATCTTTCTTCACAATTAAGGTTCTGCTACAATAGAAATGGTACAAAAAATGTGAAAAATAAATAAAGCATTTTATTTACGTTAATGAACATATATACAAATAAATAAATGATATATTTTTAAAACCATAACTCCGCGGCACAACAGCCCATTCGGGCCAAGGCCTACCGCCCGACCGCTGCGTCCTCCACCTCTGCCTCCCACAGGTGTCATGAGTGGGGTGCAGTATTGGGAGGTGGGACGTGGTCAATGCTGCGGTTCCTCCAGCCCGGTTATGCGGGCTTCTTGATCAGGGGCCACTACTTTTCAATCAAGTAGCTTCTCAATTGGCTCTTCACCGACATAACGAGGCTGAGTGCACCCCGGAAGAGGTCTCTCAGTGGGATAAATTCCCCACGCCGGTACCGGGAATCGAAGCCGGGTCCCCAGCTTGGTAAGCAACAGCACTACCACAGTAACTGCTGCCACCGCGATTCCTGTGTCTAGGGGAATTTTGGTTACACGAGAGCTGCGGAGCGACTTCTCGATAATCGTATATTAATACCAAACTTGGTAATAAAGTTCAGCATCTTCCAAGAATGCGACACGAAGATTTTCAAGGTACCCCCCCCCCCCACTACAAACTACCTTTGCATGTAAAAGTTTCGCAGATTTTGAAATATATATTTGAATTTACAGGGTATATCCTTAGAAGTCCTCTTTATTCAAAATGCTTTTGCATAACTAGTAAACCGCAAGAGTAAAATAAAATCTTAATAAAAAATGTAGATTTTGTTGAAACATGTTAATATCAAATACCATTTTTGTGGTGTTATCCATTTCCGATGTACCACGTTATTTTTTATGTACTAGACATGCAAAGAAAATAGTGTCAAAGCCTCACATAGCGACCAGTTCTTAAAAGGTCTGAGCTTCACATAAAGCTGTAATGCCACGTTTCTCTTGCGCCTACAAGATAATCAATAGAATACTTTCTGCTAATGTTTATCTCGATTAACATGCAGTAAAAAGAGGATTAAGCATTTGTAAGAATGGTTTGTAAAAGAGTAGAGAAAGTCATGTGCAGTTTTAGGAATACAAATTTAAGTATCATGGATCAACATTTCAAAATACGGAAAGTGCATTAACACTCTATACATATAAAATGAGGCATGTGTTTAGCATTACAAGAGATGAAATGACAAAGCAAAAAACGAGGATGTCCGCGAGTGAAATAAAATCTATATAGACACAGAAATATATAGCGATGTAGTGTTAAGATTCTTCGTTGCACTTCCTCTAGACCAGTGATGCCGAAGCTTATGCGAGGGGGAGGGCGCATATGCCCCTATCTACTGTTTACTGAATCATGGAGCTCGAAAACAAACCTCTCTAGTGCTTGGGTACATGAGTGAGGACACGCTTACTAAAAAACAAGCAGGTGGAATAAAGCGACAAGATGATGTCATTTGCTCATTAGAGCCAAGTTGGTCATCGCTGCTCTAGATGCAGAAGAAAAAGGAGAAGAGAAACAGTAAATAATAAGATTATGATGACTTGAGTGATCCGTGGAGTTTGATAACTTTACTGCCAAACAAACAGGAATCTTCACGCCATGACCAAGTGCGTGGTTCTTAACACAAGGGCAAACAGGAAATCTTACATAGATTGCAGGCTGAGATTTGTTTGAAATCCAGATTCCTAGCGAAGGCGAAGGTGATTTACGAGATATTTACACTTCTTCCGAAGGTTTTATGGCCACTCCTGTTATAAATTAAAGAGAAAAACGTGTGGTAAGAGTACCTGCTCGTTCTCTCTGCTGTGGGCGTGAGGCCGGCAGTCTGGTTGGGTGTCTCAGGCCATTGAGATTATCAGGATGGCTATATAAACTGTCTTTATTATGCAGTAGTCTAGGATATATGTGGCTGTCTCGTTAGCACCAGCACACCTGCATAAACCGTCCCAAGGATCTGCGAGCTACAAATCGAAACTTGAACGGTTGCCAATGTTGCAGAGGAGTGGAAAGTGATGAACGAAATGCTGTGTTGCGGGTTACTTAGTGACTGCAGTGTGTTGTGTTTCACCAGACAGCCACTGCAGGCCCTTCAGTAGTCAGACGGAGGCGTTCTGCAGTACAGATTGGAGTACAGCAACATAGTAGGCCATAGTGGGCTATTGGGGCTTCCACCGTGACATCTAAGGAAGGCCCAAAGGGCAATAGATCCGGACGGTGATACACCTTAGCAAGGACGGAGTCCCTAACCATTCCACCAAGGCCCCAATTCCCTAGCCCGGTCTTAGTCACCCCAACCTGGAGATCCCAGGTGTAGGCGATATACTCCCAGGAAGAGAGGAGGACAAATACCAAGGAGAAGTGTTTGCATAGTACAAATTCTACCGTTCTACTGTAACACACCAACCGCTGTCACTTGTTCCTCAACACTGAAACAGATGAAAGGAAATGATGAAACAGAAAATTCGTCGTAGAAAGAAAACTAGTCTAGCACTTGCCTAACGATCTGGGGAAACCACAAAAAAAAACTCATGGTTCAAAGTGGCCGGCTTGACGGGAATTGAAATCGGGACTAATTCTGCTTTGAATGTTAATTACAAATATTAATTACAAATAATAATAACAATAACAATAATAACATCTAATAGGTAATAATACGTTGTAATTGAATAAATACAATAAATTGAGCAAGCAATTCAATTTTGCATGTTAATCACAAAATAAAAAAAAAATGTATTAAAATGTATGGGTAGAAAATAATTATATTGAATAAGCAATTCTAATTTGCGTCTTATTTACGAAACCACAAGGAATTAAATACATTAAATTGAGTAAATATAAAGTTCGGAATAATAGAATAAAGGAAATTACGCTAGTTGACAAAAACATTTTGGAAATTGTAGAACAAAGACGCCTGAAATGGTATGGACACGAAGTTAGTATGTCAGAGGCCCAAATACCCAATGCAATTCTAAATTGCAAAGTAGAAGGGAAAAGAAGAAGAGGTAAACCTAGAGAATGCTGGGTGAAAAGGAGTATGGAGAGAAGAGGGTTAAAGCAGGGAGATACTATGGACAGGGACTTATGGAGGCAAAAGATCGTTTTGGGATGAAGGAAACTCATTGTACTGTGGAATATTCCGCAATAAAAATATATTTTGCGTAATAATTACAAAACTGCAGCAAAAGCATATATTCCATTAAATAAAGTTCTTCTATTTCTCTCCATGGAGTAGGAGAATCTCCTGTTCCGTCCTCCGTTTACAGTATATGTTGCAAGAAATTATGCAGAAATGTACAAAATCAAATATTAGTTACCTTTACAGTAATATCCGCCTTTGAGACGGTGTGGCTTACGTGTGTATACCTACTTATAAAACAATACTATTGCGGAACTAAAACAGTGACGTCCACACAATTCAAAGTTCAACTCTCACCTGAAGCATAGCTGAAATATTAGATCAAACTAACATTGCAATGTGCCCACTATGTGTTGAGAGTTTTGATATTCGTCTAAGAGACGGATGTTACCATTTAAGGTTAAGTTCTTGGCAATTGTGCCACATACAGCCTAGAAGTGTTGTGTTTTAATATTTACATCCTCATCATAATCGTGATATCGCAAACTATAGGAACTTATTGTTCTAAAATGGTATTATTTATTATTATTTTACTTCTAACTGGACGTTTTCCTCTGAGAGCCTTTGACACTGTACATCGCAACACTTTATGTGAAATAATGGAAAGAAGAGACACTTCGCTTCATTACAAGTTATAAAGTCTGATAAAGTTATCCTTAAAAATCTAAATTATCCAAAAAGTGGGACCGAAAACACCAAATTATTACTAAAATATATTCTGTGAACTGTTGCGATGCTGTTTTGTATATGAAAACGAACCTTTATATTTTTCACATTTTTTAAATAGGTCAGAATAAATCTCGGAGTTTATAATTAGGTTTCCGTGGTTCTGCAGATGTCAACCAGTAAAATGTAATAGATGCCATATTATTTAATAACGGGTTTTAAATCAGGATTAACGGGAAGGTAAGGAGGTACATCATGGAGGTACAAGGTCGCGGCCTCCAGTACGGACCATATATGGTGAATGGCCTGTGCAAGTGGGCGAACCCCTGATCTCTACCGGAATCTAGTTGATGAACTAACTTGTAGTCGTGCCATTGTTCCTTGCGGTTTGAGGAACTTGCACTTGAATGCTACATGTGGTAGTGAATCTGCAAAGCGAAACAGTGAGCTTTTTCTCCACATATACTCTCTCTCCTACTCTCTCACTCTCTCATACTTAGCAGAGAAAAGAAGTAAATTCACTCATCGAACAAAATATTAAGGCTAATGCCTCGTATATAATTAATAGTAAGGGCATAATTATTTCGAATTATCTGCTTAGGTCAAGGCCTCTCAAAGCTTAAAATCGCACCGGGTGCAATCCAAGGTGCAGAGGTTCCTTGCACCTTGCATCGTGGCTGCTCGGTTACGCTCGGCACAACTTGCGCGCAGCAGAGCAAAGAAGCCAAGAAAGGAAGGTTGTGTTGATAGCTTATCAATGAAATAGATACATGCAATGCAACTATCTAATAATGGAACAACTTGCTCCAAAGAAAGCAAAGAATGCCAAAAGCCCATTTCAAGCAGAGTGAGAACTTTATTTCTTTGAAAGAGCCAGATATCTCACTTGCATTGCAATAATTACACGAGCGAAAATTATTTATTGAAATATGTAAATTATAGAGTATGCATATAGTGAAATCATCGGGGACTCTAGAGAGGAAGAATTAAAGAGGTTATCTTGGAAAAGGGCATTCTTTATCCAAAAACCAGGTTTACCAGTGCTTTCTGGGTCAGTGAAAGAAAAAGACTACATTTGGTATTAAAAACCAAATTAACCAGTTTAACACTGCACACCACACATAAACATTACGCAGTGAAGAAGAAACAGTGCTAAAAAGAGGAGGAGGAACACGGGAAACCCAGGGAGAGAAACAAGCGAAAGGAAAGAGCAAGTCAATGTCTGCACCGTGGCCAACTTTTCGTAGTCGCATTTTGCGCCTTGCGCCGTGCAATGCACCATGAGAGGTCCTGGCTTAGATACACTATTTATAGAACTCATTCATGGCAGAATGTGCTCTTTCAAGTTTTTGAAATAAGGAGAATAAGACTGATAAATTAATACCATAACTATTAAACCATGTATCTTCGACTTACCGTGTCTCCCAATGCTTTTGGTTCACCCCATGACACTGGTCATGCACCGAGATTCCTCTCCCTGGGTGTGCCTGGGTGTTGTTTGGAAAGGGTGACAATGATGATAACACCTTTTAATAAATGTTTCCAATATTTTCAATATTCCTACTGGGACGGTGGTTGTCGACCAATGTAGATAATAAAACAATTCACCAGTAAAATAAAACTGTGCCCGTATTTAAACGCCTAAAATATGCTTCACTACACCAAAAATCTGCCTGTTGGTTTTAGATGTATTCCACGCACTTACACGCTCCAAAGAATAACGATGTTTCAGCTTCGACTAGCCAGATTGAGTATGGGCTGCTCTGAATGAAACAGTGAGGCTTTCAAAATAGTTACAACTCTACTCAGCCTTTTGTATTTGCGATGCTAATCTTTTTACCTTCATTTTTTCTATTCATTTTTTATTGAAAAGTATTATTCTAATTGTTAAATTCCTTTTAGACGATTAATTTTATGCGAAAAGAGGGAACATCAAAGACGCTTATCAATTTAAAAACCAGCAACGGGAAGAAAGTGATTGGAATATTAAATTCTATGGAGCGGAAACATGGACTTTACATCAAAAACACATTAAAAGGCTGAATGCACTGAAGATGGAGTTCTGGAGATCTGCCAGAATTTCTAGGAAAGACAAAATAAGGAACACGGAAATACGAAGACTAATGGAAGTGGAAGAAGCCAGTTGTGTTGCAATTGAAACACTCCAGCAGTACGGTCATGTACGTGGAATGGACGTAGCAAGAATGCCCAAAATCGTGCAACAATAGGAAATTAAGACCTTCTACTAACTGGATACAAAATGTACACATGTCAATGGAGAGATTTGGTGCAGCTGAAGACGTAAGTACAGGATAGAGATGATGGCGTAGTTTTAGACAAAAACAATGAATTCTATATCGCAGTATTTAATCTACAAATTTATTTCGTTTATGTGGTTATATAATATCCAACAACATGGATTCAGAAAAGGGAGATCCTGTACGGATTGCATATTTATAGTACGGCAGATAACAGAGAAACGAAGAGAATATAATTTGGAAACACATCTACTATTTATTGACTATGCAAAAGCATTTGACAAGGTTCTTCGTAAACATTAATGGGAAATAATGTGTGACAAAGGATACCCAAAACATCTTAGTGCTATGATACGACAGATATATGAAGGTACGATCATCAGCATAGATAAAGGATGCAATAAAAGCATGAAAACAGCATTAATAAATTTAGGAGTAAGACAGGGCTGCCCAATGTCGCCGACACGTTTTAACATATACATAGACGCAGCAGTTGAAGAGTGGCAATCCCAACTGAAAAATTCTACTAATTTGAGTAGACTCTTATTTTCTGTTGATCAAGTAATCTTTGCTTGAAATGAAAATATGCTTCAATTAGCAGCATGTCAGAAAAGGCAATGGTTAACTACAGCTTAAATATTTCAACACAAAAAAACAAAAACTATGGCTTTTCTAGGGAAAGCTCAGATAAATTCAAAAATAATAATTAAAGATAAAACAGTAGAACAAGTAAAACATTTTTAATTACCTAGGATCTGATATTACATTTTATGATGACAGATATAAAACGAAAATTATATAAATTTCAGAATATATGTGGAACGCTTAAACGACCGCTGAAAAATGAAGTTCAAAATGAAGCTATGATGAAGTTTTATAAAGTGATGGCTGTGCCAATACTGACATGTGGTTGGGAAAATTGTGCTATCAACTGAAGGGATAAAAGAAAGGTGGAAACAGCTGAAATTAAGTTTTAAGAAGCATTGCTGGATATACCTGTTTAGATCACATGAGGAATGACACAATCAGAGAACTAAAAATATATAACTTAAATAGTAAAATATCTATATACAAACAGAATTGGGCAAATCCATAACATGGATATCAAATATTAGAATAACAAATACTTGCAGGTATAAAGCTGAAAGGAACAGTAGTGTTGGAAGAACTAAACGTTGCTGGGAAGATCTTTTCGGAGTCGAAACAGGCCGCCTGGCCTATCTTGGTGTCGATGACGATACTAGTTTTATAATTGAATTTACATTTGTATTGTACTATTGTCCTCTTGGAGACAAACCTCTGTAGTGAGGAAATTTCTCACTTAATAATAAAATACATGTTATGGGTCTATAAATTCGGTATACAAATTTCACCTTTTACTGCAATTGATTGTGATGAATGATTCATCGAGATATCGTTACGCATTTTACCAAACGAGGTAATGCATCAATCTTTTGAAACAACATTCAGTGAACGAAAGTGGTTGTTGTCATTTATGGATAGTTTGCAAGAAGTATAGTTGGCTCAACCACTGTCGCCAAACTGTCGAGATAATCACAATCACGTGTCGCCCATTAAACTAAAGCACCTACCTACTAACTGAACCACCATTGAAAAAGGAAATCTGTAGTTGTCAGGTACGAAGAATTTGGAAGTCGTATAATTAGACCAGCAGTTGTTGCTAAACTGTTTCTTATAACCTTGTCATGTTTACTTGTATTCTTCCGCGTTGCAATTCCTTCCCCATTTCCATGATCGGCTAATGACGTCAAACAAGCTGTGTGCAATGCAAAGGTAGGTAATAAAAAGGATATAAACTCTATCATGATAGATGCACATGCTTAGAGCCAGGCTTAAACCGAAGGATCCACCCCACTGTTTGTTGATAAGAATTTGAATACACCCCAAATGTATCAGCCCCATTACGTAATGTACAAGATTTTAAGAGTATGGGTGTGCAGATTTCGATTTATGGTACATTCAGATATGACGAATAAAAAAGTGCAATGACAAATTCAACTATCGGGACAGATAGAGCAGATAACACAACATTATCTAATACATTATCTGTACAATCTGGCAACAGCAGGAGGGAACTGGCGAATTGGTATTTACTAGTTGGCTTCCGCTACTCCATACACGCGTTCACACTTAACGGCGAGTGAAAGCCCAAAGTAGCCCAGGGCTCGAAAATTGATTTTGCAACGTGTCAGTGTGTTTGTTAGTCACCTTACCATGTGCATAGGACTGTTTCGTTCAGTGCTGGTGGCTGGCCTCTCGGTCTGGGCGAACACACTCACGGCATAACTGACACTCCTACAGACGATGCGGTACTAAAAATTGTGGTTTTAGGTATCAGCTACTGCAAGTAATGAGGGGAGGAGTTTTCTTACCTAGTAATCATAAGGAGGCCTGAAAGGTAGTGTTTACTGCCAACATTTCTGATCTTTTACCTTACACACACGCCAAAGTAGCGCGATTGTCAAGCATATCTTCACGAATTTATTCCAAAAAACACTCTAGAATTCCAATTTGTGACTAAACGACCCATTTTAACGACCCATCGAAACTCTACATCTCTATGCCAGTTGCAAAAGTAAAGATAAAGGAGTCGCACATTCGACCATTGTATTTTTTATTTATGGAACCATGCACTATATCATATAGAGAATATATGATGGTTCAGCTTAAGGTCAAGAAATCTGCTACTTATACCCTAACACCTTCTGTTTAATTCACACTTGTATTATAATCAAATCTCACAATTATTTCCGAATATATTGTAACAAAATGCACAATCTAGTCTGACACTTTTTCTATCGCTTTATTATGTTCTAAAATTTTACCACAAATACACAAACTTCTTTTCGTCGGTAACACAATCTGCAGTCACAACTGTTCTACTCATAACCTCGCCTTGTTCTTCCTGTGTATTTCTTCAATTTCTGTCTATCATACACTAACTACGGTGTTGATCTTCTTTCGACGCGCCGGCATAATTTTCACGACGACGCACAAACGCACAGCTGGCTCACACTCAGACACACTAACTGACTCATGACCGTAGCTCCAACTCTAAAATTAAAGTCTCTCTCTTGGTGCCTGGTGTCCTTATATATGGAGGATACCGTCACACCGATCTTACACACACATACTCCAGAAACAACTCAGCTAGAAGTCTCGAGAAGGTGCTAGAAAAGCTCCTTTTGTTTCTGTCGCTTCCATTGTTACAGTCACGTACACACAAACAGTTAAGCGAGGCAGTCTGACCTTGAATGTTGGCTCGGCATGTGGAGTAAAGCAGCCCAGCCTCCTCCAAGACAAGATTATAATTATGGCATAGACCTTAAACTAAACTATTCGTCTAGATAGTCACAAGCGTCTGTAGCCCATTATTGCTGGAACATCATTCGCATAGCTTTAATCCTGTCATAATCACAGCCAGGTTATGGTGCTGATCAAATTCTCTCTTTCATGAAGATTAATGATTTCTCTATTTTATTGCAACTCAACGCGTGTTAAATGTTTGCATCATACGCTGGAATTCACTTCCCCGATGATTACGTTGTGTACATTTTAGCCGAACACTGAGGGCGAATGTTTCCAGCTCCGAAAGCAACAATATCTCGCTCGTCATGAGTGCACACAGTGATATTAACGCATGAGGTAATTTGTTTTGGACAGGGACGGGGCTTTGACAGGTTGGCAAGGGCGATGCAGAAGTTACGTTATCTGGAACATGGATACTACCAACAGTGAGTCGCCATGTAAAATACCTATCCGCTTTCTGCAGTCGTAATAGCCTCTCCAAATAGCATAATACGGTACTAAAGTTGACGTTGTATTTCACAGTTAACTGGTTCAAATTTATAGCAAACGACGCTTTGTTTATTTGGTTATTGGGTTTTCTTTCCGTTTACTGAAAAACATCTATTAGCACACCGAGTGAAATGGCTCCCTAGTAAAGGCTAGTTGATATCCACCGGTAACGACAACCAGAACGAGAAACTTTAAATACATGTATTTAAATGGAAGTGCTCACTACCGACGGGAATCTTTCTCAGGCCCCGGAAACGGGAAGGAAGACTTAGCTAAGCTTCAACTTTATGCTCCCTATACCCGGCACGGCATGTTATGGCTGACACAAAATTTAAGGTCGGGTAGCTCAACACGAATCCAATCAGACTTGCCACGCCTTGTGTGTTGTAGTTAAACATGCTGCTCATATAAATATTATTTGCGACCACAAATTTGTTTGTGGCATAGAAAGGGGAATAATGCTCAGGTATCAGCCGCCATTAAACTTTGTCTGGCATAGATGCATATTGTGCGTATTAGACTTATACGTATAGAAATTATTCTAGTTGGCCCTGCCATAAAACAGTCGCTAGATCTCTTTCTCTCTCTTTCTCTCTTTCTTTCTCTCTCTCTCCCTTTCCCACACCACACACAGTAATCGTAAGCTAGAAACAAATGAATTCCCAATGTGCAATATTGATCTTCACTTTCTGTCCTTAAGCTGATGTATAGTACACTTTCTCGGTCTCGTTCCTGGGCTGTTGTGAACCAAAATGTTAAGTGTTGCCTTGCTTCCTGCTGCCGCTCTGGTTACCGTACCGAGTGGTTGTGAACTAGCCTTAATGCGTGATACTCACCTTGGGAGGTCCTGATTCTTCAGTTCTTGTTGACCGCACGTTCTAGGTTTGGGCTTTTAGTGTGTTTCCCTGGTCGGTGGGTTATCTTCTAACACGATATCCTATACCCCTATACTTGCTAGCTACACTTTGTCCTAGTATGCGCAATAAACAGTTCACTAATTGATGTACAGGGAAATCAAATGTAATGTATAAACATTTGAAGAATGGACCTGAAATCAAAGGCCTGTCATATACAAAAAGTAAAACGATATGATTTTTACGTGAACCGCTGCACACCCGGATTGAAAATAAGAGCCCCAAGAAAACATCGATACGTCTCTGGTTCGTTTAAAATGAGTACTCAAAAACGGCATTTATATATAACCAACAAAAACATGCTCTTTGGGATTCTCTCTTCAAGTGTGTATTGTACATATATACATGAAAATACAAGGAACAAAATGTTTTGAACACATCCGCAATTTTAACCCGATGTATACATTTATGAACTTACTTATTTGTGTATAAAATACTTACCTGAGTAGTCCAACGTAATACAGGTATTTATATCGGATATTGCTAAGTAAAGTAGAGGTTTATTGAATTTCTATTTAACTACTGTAATTCTTAGTGTCCTATTCTATGTCGAAAAGACGCTTAATTTTCTTGGATTACCTCGTTATCAGAGTTGAGGTTCTTTTTCGTGTCGTAAATCTTCCGTGAACTTGGGAGCCAAAGAGTAACTATGCTACTTTGGCGCATAGAGTAAGAAATATAAATCTGTTTTTAATTTCCAGGTTATACATTTCTTGTTTACGTAATGGCTTTTGAAGTACTTTTTGGGCTGTACGTGTAATAATTCAACCAACGTGTGCAGACAAAGGTATTGCTTTTTACGTAATTGGCGGGAATAAATACTGCAGCAATAGTGTCGCAATGATAATTTCTTTTGGGAGACAATGAGATAATCGAATTGGAGGAGAGGTGGTAGAATTCATTCGGCGTAGAACTCAGACAATTGACCTCATAAGATCATCAAAACTCGCCAGTTTTGCAATTGCACCGACCGCAAATAAGGGGAGAATACATTAGATAGTCTGTTAGATTCTTAATCGAGTCAAAGCAGAGATTCTAGGAATATAAATGAACGTATAAGAAGTCGATTCTGATTGGTGAATAAGATATTGTTTGAAAGGCGCTTACGTGTAATTATCACGTGCTAAATGATTTCAAGCACTGTGAGATTATTTTCCAGAAAGAAAAGAGTATATAATGGTAAAGAAACAAAACACTAAAGCGTAGAAGACTAAAAGAGAAGCGAAAGAAAGAAGGGGTGAAGGCAAAGAGTGCCTAACTGAAATGCAAAATCAGGCAAGTGATGAAGAGGCCAAATTAAGTCCGTGTCTGTGTTGTGGGGTTAGCGTCTCGCCTCACGGGCAATGAATCTTGGTTAGGGTGACATTATCTGGATAAGGGTTTTTCCTTAACCTAAAAAGAAAGTGTCAGTAACTTTAAACTCTGTGGGACCTGGGCTCACATGAGCATAATTTGATCCATCCATTTATTCCATCGTGCTGTATGACTTGCCAGGATGTTAAAAAACCACCACCAGACTTTCGACTTACACACATTGAACCTGCGAATCCTAGCAGTCCTCCTATCCTAAATCCTTTTCCAAAGATGATTTGCAATGGAATACTCTCTCATGCCCTTATACGAGCAGGTCTATAATCAAGTTTGCAAACGTTATGAAGTACAATGGTATATGCGACACTAATTTGGTCGTTACCGTTTATAGCCGCCATTTATTTGATGCGACCACGCCCTTGCCCAAGACAGGAGTTGAAACAATTCGCGGCAGCTGCATCGGTGGGGGGGATGTCAACACACCCTTGAATGTAGACATATGCAAGATTTCGGGAGTATAATCAGAACACACCCTGGCACATTATCACTAATTTCTTGCTTATGAGACATCTGTAATTGTCACCAGTGTGTCGTTTAAGAGTATGACATTTGAATAACTGGTGCCGAGATTATAGCTGCAAAAACTTGCGAACATTATGAAGTTCGCTGTGATGGTCTCAAAAAGAATTTGTATATAACGAGTAGCTGTAAAGACCTTGGGGAATTTATTAAGTTTCCTGTAACTGTTTAAAAGCTGTAATCAACAGCTGTTTTACTCGCAGTAAATAGAACAAGTGTTGTTGGAATATTCTACCCACAACAATCCATATGGAGATTTCACGGGCAATATGTTTTGAGATGCCCTAAGCCCAAACAATTTGAGAAAAGTAGGTATAAGTGTTTGATATTTTAAACCAATATCAAGGAATACTTCGTCAAACATGTATCTCACATAAATTGTGTGCTTTAACAAACTCTACCCATTTTTGTGTAATTGAACGTTTAGATCGTTCGCCTACCACCTAGGTGGCCCGGGTTCCATCCCAGGGATCGGCATGTGGTATTCGAGGTGGACGAAGCGGCGTCAGAGCGTGTTTTCTACCCCCTCCACTCATTTTACCAACTGCCCCATCATCACGTTTCCAATCACCCATTTCGCCTGCATTTCATATCATCGTCTTCCTCACTATCATACCTGGTGCTTGGCTGACCACGTGCTTTCAGTCTTCAGGTCATAGGTTCGTCTGTTCCCCAACGGTGAGGGGGTGTAGTTCCTCCATACGGGGAGGATAATGAGATGAACAAGAAGATTTTTTTCTATTTCCTAGAGTTTACCACGTATACAAAACTCATCCAGAAAGAATAGGACTGCAGAGAATATTACCGGAAATTTGAAGGTATGAACTTCGTTTGTAAGCAAAATGTCAAATATATGGTATTTTGATCAAAATCGTTGCAGCCATTTTTGAGAAAATCTAAACCGTAGTTTGAGGTGGGAGGATTTACTTGAAAATCTTCCTGATACATTCTTGGAAGATGGAGGACTTACATACCAAGTTTGGTATTTAACCAACTGTTCGTTTTTAAATTGTGCTGTTCACAGACACAGACACACCAAAGCTTTTTTTAAACATCCTAATATGTACTGCATCCACCACTCTTGTGTAGGCACATTCCGGGACCATTTAGACTTAATGGAGTTCATGTCAGGGAACCTCTTCCAAGAGAAACTAAATTTGCCTCTCTGCCCTTCTTGATCTTAACAATTACAGCAGTTCACTCAACAAGTGGCACAGACCTCTTAATCACACTAAAGGCGTGATTAAGAGCATCTTACCATTAGGAGATTGACACTGACGCATTTCAGAAAAACAACTCGTTAATGACTTCCTCCCTTGTCTGGAGGATGGCATAGTAACCTCCAAATGTGGAGGTCCCGGAGTCGATTCTTGGCTAGAGGATGACAAGTTTTCTTTAGTCAGCGTTTTTCCCCATCTTCCCTAGAGTCTGGAAGTATGAATGGGAGTGTCCATGTGAGGTTTAATGTAATACTTCAAAGATTAAATAACTGTAAAGCGATTCAACTTCATTGGTGATGAGCAGGATGTTTATGACAAGTCATATTTTTTGTTTGTTCATTTTCCATTGGTAATCAAAATTATCAAATTCATATGGGACATATAAAGTCATGTTTTTACTTGTTTAACCGTTTTGTGATTTTCTTGTCAATTTTCATTATTACAGTCATATTTTCTCTTAAAAGTTTGTATTTGTCAAATTTTACTTTCTCTACTGGTAAGTAGAGGCAGTATTGTATTCCACCCAAAATTTCGATGTAGAGATTTCACCGGAAATATATGTTTTGAGACCCCTGAGTCTAAAAAAGCATTTTTAGAAAAAGATCCTTTTATGTCTCTGTGTGCGTGCGTGTGTGTGTGTCAGTCTGTGGACACCACAACTCAAGAACGAAAAGTCGGTTAAACACCAAAGTTGGTATTTAAGTTTAATGACTTTCAAGGATACGACAGAAGTTTTTGAAGAAAATAGCACAACCCTAAACTACCCTTTACATGGACAATTTTTCGAAAATTTTCTTGAAAATGGCTCTTAACGATTTTCATTAAAATGTCATATGTTTAAGATATTTGTATGACAAATGAAATGTATATTTTGAATTTTCTGGTTATAACCTATATAGTCATGTTTACTCTGGATGACTTTTGAGTAACTCGTAAATCGTAAGAGATAGACAAAATCTTGGTCTACAGAAAATGTAGATCTCGCTAAAACACAATTTATGTCTTAACTTTTTTTTTTTTTTTTTTTTTCCCCGTAGAGTGAACCATTTAGGAGATATTCCTTGTTATTTGTGTCAGTTTCGGAAAACTTTCGTGAAATGGAACATCGCTGTTCATTTTTTATATGTTAAGCGTGCAAAGAGAACGGAATCTCAAAGCTTTAAACGATTTGACAATCGCTCAAAGCCTACTGTATTCTAATATTCCCCTTGTACCTACAGTTAAATAAGCAATAAGATAATTTGTACAAAAGTTTTATCTCCACTAACGCGAAGAAGATAAGAGTTTGTAAGAATGGTTAGTACAAAGTGGAGAAAGTCATGCGAGTGCAACACATCAGATTTTTTATATTTCTATTCCAGTTTCGCATATGTACTTGTAGTCGTCTCAAAGACCGACTTTTCACATCTAGTTGTTGCCTGTGATATTTGTTAGAATTATATTTCTTAGAAATGTAAGTTTCCCAGAATTTGGAGAGTAAGCTGCAATGTACGGAAAGAGGCACACCCATAGGAAGTGACGTATACAATGAAAGCAGTGACAAATATGCCCCAATAACATTATGCGATATTGAGCTCATTGTCCCGTTACAAGCCAATATAGCATGCAAATAGAAGACCAATCGTTTTTGAAAACATCAAAGTGTATGTAATTTGCTATTGGAATTATTCTACCAGATCGTCTCTCAAAATGTGACATTTATTTCACTCTGAGCTGAGGGTTAGCTCTGGGTTGAGCAATTAAATACATTTAACACGCAACAACAAAATTAATAGTATTTATTTTTGAGTGTGTTAGATTATAAAAGCATATTTTCAATATAATTGAAACTTAAACAGTATTAAATTTTTGAACATTTCGAAAATGCATTCCAAAAACGTTTACGCCATATTTATCGTCATATTTTCTAATTTGTTCGGTCATAAGTGCTTGCATATTTCTAATATATTTAGGTCATAAACATCCGGTCCTTGGTGATGAGAAATTCTTGTTCCTAAGATAAAAAGCCGCCAAATGACATGTTAAAGGTGGAATATAAGTGGAGCAAAAAGTTATGGAGTGTCTGTATTATTAACATATCATTGCTTACATCCTTTCCGCTGCCATAATAACGGTGATTGGCTTGATCTTCATCTAATTATTACTTTCTCTACAAGGTATAGTAAGTAGGGAAGTACTGTATTTCACCCAAAAGTTTGATGTCGAGATTTCACCGGAAATTTAGCTTTTGAGGCCCCCCGAAACCAAAAAACCGCATGTTTACTGTATGTGCGTGTCTGTGAACATCATAACACAAAAACGAAAAAAAGTATTTAAGTTTAATATCTTGCACGAAGATCCTAAGCAACCCTTCACATGGAGAACTTTTTGAAAGTTTTGATTTTCTCAAAAATGACTAATGATTTTGATTTAAATGCCTTATATTTATGATATTTTTATGGCAAATGAAATGCACATATATTTTTAATTTTGTGGCTGTAGCCCACGTAGTCTTGTTTACTCTTGATGACTGTTGTATAATTGATAAACCGTAAGAGATAGACCAAATCGTACTATACAAAAATGTAGATCTCGTTAAAACACACGATTTATGTCCGAATGAACTTTTTAGTGGAGCGAATCATTTCTATTACAGCTAAGATAGACATTTGTAGAAATGATTTTATTATATATTTCCTTGTAGATACAATGGGAAGGGGGAATACAGCACGCTTAAGCAATTGTTTGATCTTTCAGACTGGTTGCTAAGTGATGGCTTTTAAATTCCATTCTCTTTGCATAGCCAAGACATGATAAATCGAATAACGCTGTCTATTTGTGAAAAGCATGTTTGAAATTTGAGAAGATATAAATGGTTATATGCACACAAAAATACATAATGTGTTTTAGCGAAATACGATTTTTTGTACAGTAAGCTTTTGTCCTTCTCTTACGTTTTGCCAATTACACAAAAGTCCTTCAGAATGAAGAGGACTTCAGAAGTTATTCCCAGAAAATTCAAGATATACATTTGATTCGTTATATAAATATGCTGTTTTAATCCAAATCTGTAGAACTTTTTGAGAAAATCAGCATTTTTGCAAAAGTTTTCTGTGTAAATGATAGATTGGGGTGGGGGAATTTTCTTGAAAATATTTGTGTTGCATCTTTGAATGATATGGAACTTAAATACTAAGCTTGGTATTTAACGGACTTTACGCTTCTGAGTTATCTTTAGACACACCCGCAGGCAGACAGATCTTTCCCTATATTTTTGGATACATGGCAACTCAAAACGTGTATTCATGGTGAAATCTCGGTATCAAGTTTTTGTGTGTGATGCAATTCCTTCTCTGCCAACTGTATACGTGGCGGAGAAAATAAATGAACAATGTTTCTCTGTGGCATTCTTTTGCTAGAAATTAGTATATTTTACGTCATTGTTGAAAATGTAAATTAGTAGAAAAGTTTCACGTACCACGTTTTAGCAGTTATTTTGGAAGATTTAGCAATTAAGAGATAATAAGCGACCTATTAAATTAAAATGTGCATGTTCTAATTAGCTTTAATTGGGTTGTTACTAACAAATTTACAAACTTCCGGCAATATATAGCAGCAGAAAGAGGAGCCTGTTGGGTGAAAGTATGAGAACTAAAGAATAATTATACACAGAAACAGATTTTATATGTCGACTAATAAAGCCGACCAATCAAGCGAGTTGTCTTCGAGGTTAACGTGTGAGGCTCGCATTCGGGATTTCCATGGTTCGAGTTCCGGTGGCGCCCACATTGACCTAGGGTTTGCTGGGGTGGTTTCTCATCTATCACCATTTCGTTTCCCTAATTTCCCGGCCAGTTTGTTTCCTTTTCATCTTTCAGAAGTTTTGCGGTGTATGGCAGTGCCGGACAGATAGCGCGGAGCTTGTTCCAAGGAAAGTGTATTCTGTATGGGCACTAAAGAGCTGCTTGGTTGCACGGGTGATTCAACGCCCTCTAGGCAGCTCCGTTAGTGGAGAAGGTCTTCGAGTCAGGAACAGGAGTAACTTCCTTGCGTCTCTGCAGCCTGTGGCCTCCTGTAGTTCCTTCACTTCATCCCTTCCCCTATGGGTTGATTTCCTCAGTAGATCTCCCGTAGGTGCTAGCGCGCGAGGTGTCACCCTGCGTTGTATAACCTATGATCAACCCAGAAGTCCAAAGTTTCGTTTGTAGCTGGAGCTTATGACTCAGCCCACTGCTGGGTCTCGAAGTATGAATTTGAAAGCGAATGGTGGAAATATAAGCAGTTGTTTATATAATAAAAAAGAAAATAAGATGTGTTGCACTCACATGACTTTCTCTACTCTTGTACTAACCATTCTTCCAAACTCTTATTCCTATATCTTCTTTGTATTAGTTAAGATAAACATTTGTACAACTTATCTAATTGCTAATTTCCTTGTAGGTACAAGGGGGAATACAGCAGGCTTTGTGCGATAGTCAAATGTTTTAAAGCTTTGAGATTCTGTTGTCTTTGCACACTTAACATATAAGAGAATGAACAACGATGACCCATTTCACGAAAGTTCTAAGTTTTCCGAAACTCACACACATAACAAGGAATATCTCCGAAATGGTTCACCCTACAAGAAAATTTATTTAGAAAAATTGTGTATTTTAGCAAGATCTACATTTTTTGTATAGTATGATTTGGTCTATCTCTAACGGTTTACCAGTTATGCAAAAGTCGTCCAAAGTAAATACGACTACAGGGGCTATAGCCAGAAAATTCAAGATATACATTTCATTTGTCATAAAAATATCTCAAACATATGACATTTTAATCAAAATCGTTAGAGCCATTTTCAAGAAAATCAAAATTTTCGAAAAATTTTCTATGTAAAGGGTAGTTTAGGGTGGGGCTATTTTCTTCAAAATCTTCGTGTCGCATCCTTGAAATACATTAAACTTAAATACCAACTTTGGTTTTTAACCGACTTCTCGTTTTTGAGTTATGCTGTCCACAGACTGGCAGACTGACACACAGACACACACACGGAACTTTTTCTAAAAATGCTTTTTTTTTTTTTTTTTGGATTCAGGGGGCCTCAAAACATATATTTCCGGTGAAATCTCGACATCGAATTTTTCGGTGGAATACAATACTTCCCCTATTTACCAGTAGAGAAAGTAAAAAGGAAAGAAGTAAAAACTGCGTATCAAGAACTTAATAATCCATACTGGTGAACGTCTGGTGTGTCACCTCAGTTTCGACCATATCACTTATTAGTACACAATGCTACTTTTGACCAACAAAACAGAAGAAAAATGTTGAAATTTCACTCAACCATGGCTGCCACTGTATTTATTTTTTTTTTTTTTTAATTTATTTTTTTTTTTTTTTTTATTTTTATTTTTTTTTTTTTTTTTTGCTTTACGTTTGACTGATTGCAGTTTTATTTTGAGGTTATGCTTACGTTTTTAATATCTGGGGCTTTTGGAATCATTATTTATGATAAATTAGGTCCTATAATTGGGTAAGCCAATTACTATGGCAAGGAACTGTTATGGTAAAATAATTTAATTCTATCTGGTTTTCCAAGAACGTATCCTATGATACTATTATTTTCAGACAATAGCGACGCCGCATTATTTGCACCACAGAACAAACGTGCTAGATGCAGCAAATTTAATTTCCGTTTTACTTTGCGTTGTAAGTATATTTTAGCCGTGGTAACAATGCATGATGTTTTGGTGTGACTGATGCACACCACAATGAAGCAAAAGTGGTTATCTTCAGAGATATTTGAAGGCAACAATGAACATTTTTTAGAAATCAAACAGGGATGAGTTTTAAAAAAATGTAAATGCCTTTGGTTTTTAAAAACGTTTCACTGCAACTTCAATACATTTTTGTATTCAATGACTTCAGTGCTTAAAAAATGAAGCCACTCTTTCTGATGCACTTCAGATACCAGGAGTTTATAATGTTCACTGCTTCATATAATGACAAATAAGTGATTCCAAGCACTTTATCTTTAATTTTTTGGAAACAAAAAGAAAACGCAAGGTGCTAGGCCAGGGCTATATGATGGAGAGTTCATGATGCTGACCTTTAGGGCAACCAGATTCTCAATCGTTAGTTTTACTGCATACAACAATATGTTGTGATTTGAAACTTTGTTTGCTTTTCGGCGTTTTCCAAAAATTTGCTGTAAATAAACATTTGTGTACTAATTGACAGTAACGTTACGCATATCTTCTAATGTTAGTAGCAATATGGACGGTTTTAGAGAAAAAACTAGCAACCATTTTCTCCCCAGCACTTCGAACTCGTAAGACTTTTGTCAGCCTAAGTTCTGTTCGAAAGATTAATTGAGCTGATTGACATTTATTTTCTGTATCATAACAATAAATCCAAGATCCTTCGCCAGTAGTGGTATTCCAAATCAAATTTGAAGTACAACTTCCGAATTTTTTGAGTTTTTCTGCACCAATCAGTTGATCGGGGATCAGTTTATGTGGAATCCATCGACAACAAAGCTGTTGTAAGATGTTCTGGATTTGATTCATATCGATGCCGAACGTCGTGCAAATAATTTCATAAAATATCTGTCGTAAACATTCCTCGAACAGTGGCAATATTTTCTTCAGTAACTACAGTTCTTGGGCGTCCTTCACGAAATTCGTAACTATGGCCTCTTTTAATACCACTGTACCAGTTATAAATTGTTGCCTTAGACGGGGTTTCTTCACAAATGCACTTCTAAGCTGATCTTCACATTTTTTGGGTGTTAATAACGATTTAAAATCGTAAAATCACAATCCGAAAATGCTCTCTAGTCAAATTCATTTTTGAACATTAAATCTTTAAATGATAATAATCAACAAACTGCATGGCAATCAACTCATAAAACATAAGAAAGTAGTTGTCAAATTAAATACATTTTATTTGTTTTTATAAAAAAACATGGCATTTTAAAACTTTTCAGCGCCCCCTCGTACGCAACCCATCTTCATGGTGTGCACGTTCCTGTTTTGTTTGAGCAGCAGGAGATATTGGTTGCTTCCGATAGATAAGAGAAACTCCCTAGCCCGGATGTTCAGAAAGCGAGATAATGTGGCGGAAAAGAACACTTGAGTGCTTGTTTTCACAAGTATAGACAATTAATTGATCAACTCGGAAGTGTCGATTAACCACTGAACATCTCCTTATACTGCTGAAAACAAGGATTCAGATGTGGCAATAAGGGCATTAGTTTCTTTTTAGAGTTCGCAAAATACATTTTCCATCGTTTTGACAATTGAAGTCAATGAATAACAAACAAGTGAAGATGGCTTATAGAAGGCTTTGACTTGGGAAACAGATGCTTGTGACTCGCTGAACAATAGGTTTGCTTAATTTTTGCTATTAAGACACACTGAAATTCACTTTAAGGCCCTGCGGAAGATGCGAAATGATTCTGGTTAAACAAAAACGCCTGCGGTTTGAGAAACAAGAAAATGTTGATCACTCGACCGTATACATAGTCACTGCTTGTTTTGTGTTCCACTTGGAGGACGTTTTAAAGGTCCTTGAATACTAATGTTTCCATTTTTATTTATAACCATAGCAAAAAAATTTAGCATAACTAAACAGTTTCAAGTGCGAGAATATATTTTTACTTTCTCTGCTAAGTATAGTAGTTCATGGAAATGTATGTTTGTAGGCGCTATGAACCCCAAAAAATTCTTATGTATGTATGTGTGTATATGTATTTGTCCGTCTGTCTGTAAAGAGCATTACTGAAAAAGGAAAAGTTGGTTAAAATCCTAACTTGATATTTAAGTCCAGTATCTTTCAATAATGCGAGAAAATCCCCAAATCCAAACTACCTTTAATGTTGAACCTTTTTAAAAAATACTATTTTTTTCAAAGCCAGCTTCAAGATATTTTCTTGTTAAATGAAATGTAGATATATCTTGAACTTTCTGGTAATGTGCTCAAAAGTCCTCTTCATTTTCTGTATGACTTTGGCATAACTGCCAAACTGTAAGAGACAAACAAAACCTTACTGCATCTCGTTAAAACAGGAATGTCAAATAATTTTTCAGCGAATATTGTCCGAGATATTCCTTGTAATGTTTCGAGTTTTCAAATAATTGTACTTTTATCAGATAGGAATACGTTATTCGTTCTTTTTTACCTCTTGCCATGTAAAGAGAACGGAATTTGAAAGAGAATTCTTTCAGGAAAGGTGTTTTACAGCGCAGTAACCGACATTACGACACACTCGTAAAAGAGGCGATTGAAATTAAATTAGAAGC
The DNA here is from genome assembly GCA_030765045.1 of Tenodera sinensis. Taxonomy (NCBI): domain Eukaryota; kingdom Metazoa; phylum Arthropoda; class Insecta; order Mantodea; family Mantidae; genus Tenodera; species Tenodera sinensis. The sequence continues at coordinate 76,398,760 of CM060968.1, forward strand.
AAATAATTTTAATAGGGACAAGGGCCTACGACTGAGCACAGCTTGGACAGGAATACTTAAAAGAAGGCCATGATTTTTTAGATGGACGTTTATTGATTAATTATTCTTTCCTGATGATGGCCATGGAGCTTAGTATAGCCGAAACGTCGAGAAATTGTATAGATATTACATGGCTGGTGACCCAAGTGTTAATTATGATCGCCGCGAAAGCTTCAAACACTACACCTTTAAGATAATTAATTGGCAGCCACCTATTCCGACCCATGATTGCTCTGCAGGATTTCCAGAACGTGGGATATTGTCGGTGGAAGGTTAATTCATACGTTCTGTCAGTGTTTTATATCCTTTGCCTGAATCTGTGGAGGGATTTTCATCCATTACGTATTAGCAATAATTGAAGCTATACGAAATTACAATTAAATGGGATGGTGCAACAATTTCATAAAGAACTGGGAAGGTAAATAAGATTATAAAACCGTTATTCGACTTTAAAGCGCTATCTCTGAAACATCAGTAGACCAGCTAGTACAAGATCTGCCACATCTGTAATGGATCCCAGCGTATTATTACACTAACAGCTGTATTCTAACTCTACAGCTGCTGTCACAGAGTAAAGCAGATTACAGATATATGACCTAAATAAATATCCTTCGGAGACATGTATAAACAAGGCGATTGTAGTAAAAATACAATGTGAATTGTCTGAATATTAAGTGGTTTTACTTGGTCCTTTCTATGGTACGGTTCTGTACCAAACTGAAGATCTGGAGATATGACTACTGTTCAAGGTAGCGGAAGAAGTCTGCCTTCATTATTTATATCTCTCCCAAAAAGCGAGTTTCACAGATATCCATACAGCTACAAATATAACTCTATATAGGGCTATTGTTCTGAAGCGTTTTACACAATCCTGAAACTAAGATTTTAGCATAACATAGAATATTAATGCGAGGTAGACGGATGTCATGTAACATCTCTTGAAGAATATACCTCTTGATGTGCTTTAAACAAATACATATGGTTTATGTTATTTTTTTTTTATAATTGTTTAATTTGTATAACTTATATGGTTATATCGAAGGTTTTGACTTGAGAAACAGATGGGGTTGGTGTTGAACTTATTGCTAAAGTTGGGTTTTTATTTACAGTAAAATATCCATTCACTCTCCTATTTTTTCTTTGCCGATTATTCCGCTTTATTTGCCAGTTTTAATTTTACTGATACACGTTTATTTACATGGACACAGACAGCCATGGCCGAGGTTGGACTGGAACCCCTCCTGCACGCAATGTAACACCAAAACAGAACATCTTAGCGGCCATGGTCATTAGGACACCTGGAAATGGGGCATAGTTCCCTAGAACTTAAGGGTTATCCGTGGGTTCTTTTAATACCCTTATCCAGGTAACTCATCCCAAACCGGTGACTGCGCGGTAACGTGTGGGGTTCGCATTCGGAAGGTCGAGGGTTCGATTCCACGGCCGATCTTCCTGACCCACGGGGTTTTCAGGAAGGATAATTAAATCCCCTCAAATTTCCCGTCCCTCCATTTTTATTTCACCTTCATTTCAATCCGGTCTTTCAGGGTCGAAGGTGATGGCAGTGGGTGAGTATGACGCACTGTGGGGGACTGCGAACTTAACTGCTGTTCTTGGCGGATGGGTGGCGTTGTAGTCGCCTGACCTTTGGCTGCTGGGCGAACTCTGGTATCGAGATCAAGAATCAACACCACAAGTTAGGGATCTCGCGCTACTCGCCTGGGTTCCAACATGCCCATAGAGCGCTCTCATTTCATCCCTTCCTCCCAGGGACTGACAATAGCCTCAACAGTTAGCTCAGTGTGGAATCCATACACCACCACTAACTTACCCCAACCGAAGCGCTTCTCTCACACCAGGAGGATGGACACATTCATACTCCCAGGTGGTGGAGTATAGCTAATCTTCTTATTCTTCTTCCTCCTTGTTATAGGATAGTATTTTGTTCATGTCCCGTTTTATTCCTCGGATGAGTTATATAAACTCCGAACGGGGATGGATTCTGACGACGACCTCAGCGAAAAGAAGACAGGATATGAATCGGAAAAAGATAAGAATTGCAACCTGGAATATAAAGTCCTGATCGAAGAGAAACCAAGAAATAATTCAATAAGTTAAAGAAAAGAATATTAAAATTTGTGCAATATCAGAAACAAAAAATGGCAAAGGAATGGTAAACATTAATGATTATGTATTTATATATAGTGGTTTGCTGAAAAGCAATTGAGTACAATCAGGGGTAGGCATGCTAATACACCAAATATTTGAAGATAGCATAGATGATTCTGGATAAACAAAAATTCGCTGCCCTAATGGCAATCGAACTTTGAACCGATGGGTTTAGTAGCCAGAATGCTGACCACTCAGTCTCAAATGTAGTCGAGTCTGCTAATTCATAATCAAAATGACAAATGCAATCAGTGAATACAATTTCAATTATCGCTCTCGGCGTTAGAAACCGCGTCCATAAGTCAAAGGCGAGAAACAATAAACGCTTATCTGTGACTGCAGTTAAAGCTTCCTTTCTCTGCATTGGTATCTCATAAACAAAACCCTGCTAATCTGCAGCAGTGAATAGCTCGCCGCTATTGGGCAGTCCGGCTCAGCAATTCAGTAGCAGTTCCATTGTTTTTCCTTCCCAGATTAGAGCTTTTGGGGTCATTGCTTGACATGACATTCATATTTTACATTTTTAGGCGGTCGCAGACCGTAAGAACGCAATTAAGGGAAACAAAGGGGGCGGCAATTTTGTTTTGTTTGTGTGTCTCACACTGTATACGCTTGGCTGCTTCACATTGTTTCACTGTCCGGGATAGTACTTATATTACATACGCTATAATTAGATATGTAACAACCTAAAATTTAGAAGCGGAAAAAACCTGCAAAATTTAGAGGCGGAAGGTAATGGAGTACCTAATTACCTCTTAAATACTGCTTGGTAATCGCAAGCTTACGAGTTATGTTCTATATTATTACTTGGTAAAAATACTGTGCAATATTAAAGCCCAAAATTAAAGAGGAATGGTTTGTTTACTCTAACGGCAGTGGCAATATTACCGGTATACCTCAGGAGTTCTTTACACGCCAAAAGCTTTGCTGATCTGTGACATTAGTACAGTTCAATGCTAACACTCTAGGCTAGGTTTAAACACAGAACAAGTGCACAGAAAGCTACCGCTCAACCAAATGTGCCAGGCATTGTGCCTTCCACCTGTAGAAAACTGGGTCCTCGCCTTTAATTAGTGCCACTCTCAGAGAGTGTCAACAACCTTTGGGATATAATATCCAAACTATGGAAGACGCAACATTTAATGGCTGTTGATAGCTGACTACTGCTATTGTCTTTTCTGTTTGCAAATTAACTTTGTGGATGCAAATGATATTTATATCACTGGATTTGCAGCGTGATTTCACGTGTTTAACTATACAACCCCGTAAGGCGTGCCAAGCCTCCGATTGGATGTTATATCAAGCCACCCGCCATTAAGTTTCGCGACAGTCAGAATCATAGGTCAGTGTTAGAAGAAAGCACTTCTACCATATTACTTCATCTTCATAAAAAGGGACTTTATTCAAATTTTTGAGTGGTAATATTTAGTTTTCCTTTTATTTTACCCTTAAGTCGTCTTAGTTTTAGAAGTAACTTACAAATGGATGTATGTGATGGACATTTAGTCTTTTTTATACTGAATATCTGTTTTCTTTTTGCAGGTGAGTAAACACGAATACACATTCCCACAACGAACGATTGGAACAGTGTGAGTAAGAGCATGAAATTCCGTGAGAAATTGCTTATTCATTACTCAAATGGTTCTACAATTTGTGTTTGATTGCGCATAGAATACCAAAGTTTATAATTATTATTATTACTATTAATATTATTAACTCTTTGACAATGAAAATAATATGAAATAAGGATGTAAATGAATCTAGAGAATTGTGTCTAATATTGTAGTTAATAGTGTTTTAGTTTTGGAAAGCGTCAGAAAGGATTGGGTAGGGGGACTTGAACAATATCAATCGTCCAAAATTCTGTGTAAACACCAGAAATGCTATATAAAGCTTTCACCGTGGAACTTAAAGTGTTTTACCGGAAGGGCTTTTATTGCACATGCACAATTTGTACTCTGTACTCAGAGCATTGTCATTATCGGATTAAGATCGATGGATAAGAAGAATGTGCAATCTGCTTATCTGTTGTTATATTGCCCACTTTAGCATGCTGAGATAATTTGGAGAGGTCTTCATTAACAAATCCATAGATGAAACAAAGTGGCTCGCTCTGTTGATATATAGTGCATAATGCCTATTGTACTAGATCCATTCAAATAAACTTGCCGCACGCTGACAAATTGCCACGGAGTCCCTCCTCCCTCTTCCTCCCAACAAGCCCAGTGGTGAGCCTTTACGCCGAGTCCGCAGAACCTCCTCTGCAATATCGGCGTGAGATTCTCTTGGCAAATTATGGTTGTGCGCTTAGATATATGCCTAAGCACCCAACGTTCGCTTCTTTTTTCACCACCACGCTAAGAGAACGATGTAGGAATAGCACCCTTAGTCCTAAGCCTGCGGGGTTCCGTTTCCAAGAGCTCCTAGTGAAGCTTGGAGTGGAACTGCCTGTGATGTTCGCCAAGGGCGAGAGACTTTACCCCCCTTGGCTATCTGGTACGCTCCATCTCTCTTGGGATGACCATACACCAGAAGTCCACGATGCCTATTTCAAGTATCCGCACGTGTTTCTTAGAATTTTTGTCAGGTTACACTGACCGTCGATATATTTACACCGATGGGTCAAAGAGCACCAACGGTGTTGGATGTGCTTATGTTTATGGAACCGAACCGTATACATTCGGTTTTCCAAATAGCACGTCCATTTTTACTGCAGAGCTTTATGCAATTTATTGAGCCGTTTTGTATGTGCGCCGTCGTAAATTAGGTGACTGCCTGATTTTGAGCGATTCCCTTAGTGCACTGCAGAGCCTTTGTCAGTTGTACAACCCCCACCCTATTGTACAACGTATCCAGGATGCCCTCCATGTTTTACACGCTTCTGGTGTTGACGTGGTGTGTGCATGGATTCCTGGTCACGTAGGTTTGCCGGGGAATGAAATGGCAGATTTAGCAGCAAAGATGGCAACTACAGAACCTAGTATTACCATCTCACGTGTTACTTCGGAAGACTTCAGGCTTGAAGTGCGGAGAGTGGTGCTGTCGTCCTGGCACGACGAGTGGTCAACTCTCCGCGGTAATAAGCTTAGAGAAGTGAAAGAACTTCCGATAAACTGGGCAACTTCCTGTCGCACATCTCGTCGCGAGGAGGTTAATCTGGCTCAATTAAGAATAGGGCACTGCAATTTTTCGCACGGTTACCTATTTAAAAGGGGCCCTGCGCCTCTATGTCCGCTGTGTGACAACCTTTTGTCAGTTCGCCACGTGCTGCTAGAGTGTTGCTCTCTAGCGCACCTTCGGGATTCTCTGCAGCTGCCTGCCAGACTTGCAGAGGTCCTAGTGGACGACAAAACAGCGGTTGATAGAGTTTTTAAATTTTTTTGCGGAGTGCAATATCAATTTGAGGATTTAAAATTTTAATTATCTGGTTCTGCTTTTGGACATATTTATCACCTTGTTTCATATCTGGCTATTGCCACTGCTTTTCACCTTTGTAAACTTTTCTTGTTGCTAGTATTTTTATTTTTTGAGTGAAATTTATATCTGGCTATTGCCATGAATCTTTTAAGGGCGCTGATGACCTAGAAGTCGAGTGCCCTTAAACCAAACCAAACCAAACCAAATCCCTCTTCCTAAGTTCTCCATGGAACTGCTATTAATTTGTACAGAAATGCCAACATTTGAGTAAGTTACAAAATCATTATCACTGCAAGGTGGCAAGAATATATACTTCAGTTTTTTTTATCTATGCTTCTATCACTGTTAGAAATTTCCGGCGTAAAATACTACTTGTTGTGGACTCATGGTGACTGCACAAATCCATTCTTGTCTTTTAAACTCTCGCTTCAGATTCATTTGTAAGTTTAACTGATATTGCTTTTTGACCCAAGGTAATGTCGAAACGTCTTGCATACAATTGAAATTATCTTCTCCCTTTATGGATTCATCCACTGTAGTTCTAATTTCCCTTATGATTACTAAAACAAGAGCAGAAAGTTCTTATTGTAATAAAATCTGCAAAAGTTTACAAAAGTAAAGTGGAAGTTTACAAAACTATGATTACACTACGGATCTGTATAGCAATTTCTCTTGATGACGGATTCCATAATAGAAGACAGAAGAACAAGGAAAATATTTCAAAATGAAAGAGAAATTAATCCTATAATTCTGGTGTATGTACTTAGAAGTATATTAATAAATTCAAAAGTGTGTAAATCCAAGATGTAATATTGAAATTTAAGATTAGTAAAGCACCACCCCTGCTTCAGATATCGCTGTATACGTAGAATTGTTTACTGACATACTAAATCGCTGCATTCCTTCCAGGGACCATGAGCTGGTGAAAAACTGTAGCAAGAACGGAAGTCAGACACAAAAGGCATCTCTGACATTAACAGCATTAAATAAAAGCACAGGTCATTGTCGTAGTAATGATCATCTTATTGCGAGGCAATGTCGGAAAAGAACATCAGTCCTGCGGAAGATGACTACAGATCAGAGAAACTGCACCTGTTCTACCTATGGAGAAATGCATTGCGCCGGACACAAACCTAAGTCGATTAAGAATGAATGAGCCTGAGAATGAATATACATTCCTACAGTATCATATGTAGAGATGATGCTGAATCTAAGTTCATGGTGTAACAGTGTTGCACACATACCAGCATTCAGTATTCAAACTAGAGTCTGTAATACCTAGAGTCGGTGAATCTTGGATGCAACAGTTTCACTCCAAACTGTACAAGCATATGTTTGCAATGGTCAAAGTAAATACATACAAAGGGCAACTACACTGCACCTACAGGGATGATTTGTGTTTCACAACAGGGTTCAGTTTGCGTAATCTAGAGTAAGCCAAGTTTAATTTGGAATTGTTATGAGAGTGCGATAACCATAGTGGACGCCCAGGTACCAAGTGATTGGAGGTGGCATAGTGCAAGGCATATAAGTGAAAATAGTGGTTTCACATTGTTCGTGATTTAAAGCAATCCCCCAGTTTTCAATCCAAAACAGAGTATTTTTAGGAACGTCTGTAATTATTTTATACTTCAATAACTAGATATTTTTAATTTGTTCCGTAGATGATCCGACTAGATTCTTGTGTCAATTTTCCAACAGTGATGATCTGTAAATTCTAATCAGAGGAAGACTAAATGTCTGCCTATATAAATCGTAAGCAGATTCCTTACTCGGAAAGTCGACTCAAACTGGGTACATGCACCACCAAAATATTACTCTGTAAAGAAAGAATATATAAGTAATATATGTATAAATGAATAAAGCTATCATTAGAAATCTGAAAATTCTTGTAATTATTGAAGAGCTACAGTAAAATTTGTTGAGTAAAACTAAAAATTTGGGGATTAAATTGATTTGAACTTGCTTAAAATTCATTTTTATAAACTATGTAATATTCTGTTAGACACTTTCACAAAATAAAAAAACGTTTGCACTGCGAACAAACGAAAGTGATCGAAGTGAACAAATGTTATATTATCAGGTCAGTGTTGGTAGTGCTCGCGTTCATTTGTTGCTTTTGTATATTTGTTTATATCGTACATAAAGTGGCATGCGTGCGTCACGAAATTAAATAGTTCCTTAACTTTTTAGTCTGAAATTGTAAACTTTTCCAAACGGTGGTAAATTTTGGACAGAGAAAAATCAAACTATGCAGTAATTTATTGGCGTACAAACGTTCATTTCGCGCTGTTCTGGAACACTCTTTATTCGTAAATATTTCGGAACTGTAGTCATGATTAAACTTCCTAACCCCCACGTCATTTCCCTTTGAAACTGTGTGTCACATATATGATCTAATGCTATGTCTGTCACCGTTATATTCGCTCACAACCGTTCATTAGCTACCAACCTACTATTTACAGAATTTTTGTGCGTGATTGTCTCTCTCCTTTGCTATTTTTATAACAAGTAAAACTAAGGATGCAAGAGAAAACAAGGGCTCTCGAGTGATTGTGTTCACCCAAAGATCGGGAAAGCGAGTGGTCGAAATTCCGTCCACTAATGTGCTCATTAATCAACCACCATCTGTACAGCTTTTTATTTGGATTAAGGCACGCCATTACTATCACTTGCCATGAAGACGTGACAACGGTGACTCACAGTCTCTTGCTCTCTATTCGTCTGTTACCAAAACATCGGCGCCTGTTGATTTCAAAGACCTGGCACTGGGGGCAAGGAACTCTTTCATTGCATTACACACCACAGTAGTTTATTACAGTTCAAGTTGAGGTTCAATACTTTGTTCATCACCTCATCTTTGACCTCCTTTTCCCTCTGTATCGTATCTTCTTACATGGCATTGTCCTTTTAATTTAAAAAGTACAAATTCTTTTATTGGCTTTTGTCCTGCATTTATAATGTGTATTTTGTATCATGTCTATTGTTTACTGTCAACATAGTTTTGTTGGAATATGGAGTTATCTCAAGAAACGCATCTCAGATGATTATATCATCCTTTGCCCCGATGTTGTCTTTGGTCAGTTTCCAAATGCTAGAATGAAAGACTGACGCTCCTACTATTATCCATTTGCTTTAAGTTGAAACACGGAAAGTAAAAAGAGGTGGCACTGTATTTCAAGCGCAGCTGGTAATCCTGAACTGCCTAATCCTGAAACATATTATGGAAATTTACAGTTTAAACTCCGTGTTGCAAAGGTTTTCCTGTTTCCCAAAGCCCGTTGTAACAATACGAAAGCCAGCAAGATCGGCTAATCATATCGCGCTATTTTCCAAATGTTTGTGCACACTGGTCTGTATTTCAAGTGTAACTGATCACAACACTATTGGAAGTTGAAGTGATTGTGAGAAACTAGGTAAAGAAGACAGCGGTCCTCAGCACTTGGACCGTCATTAGCGCACTCCGCCCTTCTTAGAGACGTTAGATAGCAGCAAATGTGCCTAAAGAATACAGGCTATGGCGCGAATCGGTTACGCAGTAATGATAATCCGATACATGGCTAAAAGTGTGTACCATCATGATGAAACTGCCTTTTGCATGGATTCAACAAGCAATTCTTTTGGTTGTTTAGAATATGGATGTATTAGACGATTGTGGTATTACTTCATAGGGCCATGAATGGACTAGGAGAATTACGTCATTGTAGTTCGCGCTATAGCCTATCTCGTAGCCATAGCAGCAAATGGTCGTGTTTCAACTTAAACCTCACATACTATAACAAGCAAAAGGATCAGATGATTCCCTCGCGAGATGGGGAATTTTTCAGTACTGGAAAAACTTCTAACCAGAGCTGATCTATGTGATATGATCTTGTTTGAGTTCTCTAAACAAAACCAGTGTTAACGCATTGTATTTCAGAGCGAAAAAGTTGCTAGTTGGATCATATTTTTACTTGCTAAAAGCATAACTTGATCATCAACAAATAAAGCAATGAAGATATTTTACTTTCCTTCTCCGGCAAAGGATCTGCTTGAGCGAGACGCTTATATACATCTTGGGTTGGCTGATCTCAATACGTTCAACTTCACAATGAGCAATTCGCATTTGTAATTAAGTGTATAGAAAGGCTGTGATGTTGACAGAGTAGCAACAAGTTTGTAACTCAAGGCCAGAGCTCGATCTTGTGTTGGGGCGGGACTTTTGTGCAGTCATAACAAACTGGCACCGCACATGACGCTGTGCAGCAGATGTGAAACATTTCCCTGCCCTTTTACAGGTCTCTCAGATTGGCGTGTCCTCTTTGGGAAGTGGTAGCATTAAGCTACACGGATATCGAGCCAAATTTGGATCAGGTGGACAAATGAAGAACAGAATAGAGGTGTCTGTCTCGCACAAATTGATTAGGCCATTTGATGTAACATAGTCAATTTCCTGGGCTATAAATCTGAGATAAATTGGTGTGGCTACCAATCGATAAGCGGCTAGCAATGTGGAGAATAAATCTTTACTGCCGTTGTTTAGAACAGCAGTATCCAACCTTTTTTTCTCCGCGTGCCTCCAAAGGCAATTTTCCATCCCAGCTTGTACTGCTAGGCCTAGCAGTATTTAATACTGCAAAAATAGGGATTACGCTATACATGTATAAAATAAACACAGAGACTACGTCAAGGTAGCACACGCATATACAGGGTGGAAGGGAAGTCATTACATCCCTTCTAATGTGTGCTTCATAGAATCATTACAAACATAAAAGTCTAATGGCATTTTGTTCTTTGATCAGTCGATTTCGAAAAAAATAAACGGGTTTTGATCTAAATTGTATGTGTAATTCCACAAGAATGTACAAAGCTAACAGTTTGTTACTTGTAAGATGCGTAGAGTAACTTATTTCTGACATAGCTTCGGTAGTAATTATGGGGCACCACACAGTGTTTCGAAATAATTGATCACTTAAAAAAACGTGAAGGAATACTCCAAGTAGCTCATTCAGACGTGAAGTAAGTCGACAACAACGTTGAGTTGAGCTTCATCAGGGAATTTACCTGTGTGGTGTAAACAGGTCGAGCGATTTCGCTTTCGGGAGCTAACGCTTGTGATTGGCCTACACTCGCACAGTAAACACGGAAGATCAAGGCAGGATATGTGTTTATGTTCTCAAGACGAGCGTGTTTGTTTATGTACTGACCTAGTGAAAGTGCTACTCACACAATCTGCTGCGTTCCCAGCTTGTTTTCGACAAAACTAAAATATTTCCGTGGGAAGTGGTCAGAGACAAAAATGTAAGATAGAAAACGTGTTCCAAATACCGAGATCTATCGCTATAATAACTTTCCTTCAACTTGTATATTTGTGTATGTTTCTCACCTCTTAATGAGACGGCTGAGCGTGTTTTCTGGACATCAAATTGACGTTTTGGATTTTCATTTTCCGTGAACTGTCAACGGATATTTCAAAAATATTTTTACAGAAAATCAGAGGAATTGGTGGTAGTGGTGGTACAAACCGGATTTGTAATCCATACTTGTGGATTGAGGTCTTTCTCAATTTCTAGAAAGTGCTTTAAAAACTGTAATCTGAGATTTTGTTGGTGAAAGTTGATTATTTCCAAAACTCCAACCAGCAATACTGACTTCATTTTGTCCTCTGTGTTCCAACATACTCGGAAAAACTGTAATATTCTCTTATGTAACGCAATCAATCCAAAATAAATATTTCTTATAAAACCCCTTTACTTTCTCACGAGCTCTGAAAATATTGCTGCCAAAACCTCGGAGCTGAAGATTAGCTCGTTAAATTTCTTCAATATGTACTTTAAGTAAGTTAATTGGCAAATCCACCGTGCGTCTTCAAAATGCTTCACAATATCGGATTTCAATTTTGTAACAAATCATTTTACGTCAATTTTCATTTCAAACATACGAGTCAATGAGTGTCCTCGTAATAACCAGCACACCTCGGGGTGGAAAAACAATTCAATGTGTGTAGCCCCCCCCCCATCATGAAATTTTTTAAAGACGGGAGTTCAGTGCACGTTGCTGTACACGTATTTTAAATTTACACCTAAGAACTCTTAGGTTACCCCTGGAGATACGCGAGCCCCAGGTTAAATATGTCTGGCTTAGAACACCTAAAATATTTCATTCTTTATAGCTTGTTCTTATGTTGAATATTGTGGTGTAGTAATCAGCGTTTCAGCTAGCATACAAAGGGATCTGGGTTCGATTCCCGTAGGTGGTAGTAAATATGTAGTTGTGGAAAACCTCTGATCCTAAACACAAGAGGGTGTACGTGGTTTCACATCTTTCCCATAGACGGAAGACACTTCTTGTGTTTGACATCAGCAGCCCAGCCTAAGTGGTCCACACCTTTGGGCGAAACACCATCTTCACACCATAGCTTCACTATATGCACTGACCTGAAAGTGGTCCATTCAGTTTGCTCATTATGATATAAATTTTAATCAAGATTCCAGTTTGTTGACAATCTTATCTTTTTCGTAATTTTTTTTCTTGGAAATCTTCTATCCTTGGAAGATGCTGAAAGTATATACAACGTTTATTTAATCAAGTTTTCGTTTTTAAATTATATTGTTAATCAAACACACACACAAAATATTTTTCCTTCCCCTAAATTTGTTTATCAGGGAGCCTTAAAATATGTATTTCCAGCGAATTCTCGGTATGGAATATTTGGGCGATATACACTGTTTTTTTCCATTTACTGTAATTACGTAGCACAGAAAATAAAAAGCAAATTTTCTTTAGAGATAAGGAAACTTGAACAAAGAAACTTACTAAAATATATTTAATAATTATTCGCAAAAATTTCACAGAACCATGTTAAAAATTTCAATTGTCATTGATAATTGCTCTAGTGTATACAATCGTGGAGTCATTGAAATCAGTATACGGAAAATAGTGAACAATATAATGCCGACTATGAACTCAAGATGCATTTTTGGGCACGTCATTGTCGTAATTATGACTACAGAGAATATAACAGCATTAGTTAAATTAGAGTACATTCGAACATTAATGAGTAAATAAAACCGATTGTTTCTTCCGATAGCAAATGTTAATCCCCCTGCAATTACAGCTTTTATCATAAATGGTTACTTTTCCTGATTCCTAGCTCAAATTTTATCCACAATGATGTCGTATTACCAAGGAATCTGAAATATAAGCTACATTTGCCATTTAAGCTTCGAAGGTACGAAGTTCGAAGTCTGACGATTAAAACTTTGGACGACCCGATGTTTGAAATATTTTCTTTATTTCCTTCAATAATCACGTGCTTCCGGTGCCTGTAGAAACATCACGTGGTCACATATGGGAGATAAGTGTACTCGGTTCAAACTCTTTCTTGACCACTATCGCATTTGCTGATTAATATGATGTTAAAACAAAGACCACTATCGTATTTACTGACAAACACAATGTTAGAGAGACTCGCGAATGACGAAAATATGGCTTTTCCATGAGTTCCAAGTTTACAGACGAGATTCTAGCTGAGACCAGAATATGAAACGAGTATGTGAAGTATACTATTTTCTATTGTATACTCCATCCAGCCTTAGATCTCTATTTTGTATCCCTCCGCGATAACCTGGTCTTCGTAGGATTGATATTCTAAGGGCACCGGCGTATGATCTTCCTCTGACATTTCCCTGGATAACTTGATAAATGCCCTTAGTTGCATAGTTGTCTTCCTGTACAAGCTATTTATATGCATTTATTTTATTCAGCGAGTGGAACTTTGGCTCATGGTGATGAAATTCCAATCGGATATTTACCGGTGATTAAGCAATACCACTAGAAATTAATTTGCATTAGAGAAATGTTTAAAATGTCAAGAAAATAACAAGGAATATTTCAGAAACAGCTTGTTCCACTTCAGAGTCTATTCCCAGAAAATTCAAGATATACCTTTCATTTATCATTAGAATATTTTAAACATATTTTAATCAAAATCGAGACAGCAATTTTTCAGAAAGTCATAATTTTCGAAAACAAGGGGTAGTTTTGGATTTTCTTGAGTATCTTTGTGTCGCATCCTTGGAAGACGCTAAATTTAAATGCCAAGTTTCGTATTTAAACGACTTTCGTTTTTGAGATATATTTTTGATGGACACGCACAACCCCACGCGTGCGGATCTCTCTCTAAAATTGCTCCTTTTAGAGTATCAGAGGAACTGAAAATGTATTCTTGGTATTGAAGTTTTAGTTGGAAGCAATAATTCGTGTGCCTAGTAACCAGTGAAAATAAAAACAGTTTTGTATAGAATGTTGGAAAGGTTTCAGTTGCTGTGGGGTCGTAGACTGTTCTTTCGCCTTTAATCTTGCAACCCGCTCCACAGGATGCTATTGATTTCCCCTCCCCTCACCTTTTCCTGGTCCAGAAATGTCTGTCTGTCTATCTGTCTGTCTGTCCATCTTTCCTTCCCATCTGATTGTCTCTCACCCTAGATCTGAAGATAATTATGAAAGATGTAAATATTAACCCAAGAGTGAATCGCTCACGAAGGATTAAAATGAAGAACCCTGGGCTTGTTTATTAAGGCTGCTTCTGCTAATGAGCAAAACATTGCACTTAGCTGTTTGTATTACGGAGTGACATTAAGAGCGTTGCTTTAAATATTCATTCTAATTGTACGCATTACTCTGTTTGACGTGGAACACTGGGTTTTCTCCAGTCAGTGAAGCACATTTCTCCAGTATTCAGCATTACATAATAACTAAACAATATACATTTGAATTCTCAAATAAATAGACATAATCCCATATTTTTTATCGGTTGCACGTTGAAAAACTCATTACGTTAATTAGATTCGATTGAGAGACAGTTAATTTAAATTTGTAAACGCCTTCACTTTCTCCAAAAGAGGAGGTATTGTATTTTATACAAATTTATTATCGTGATTTCCCTGGAAATGCATGTTTTGAGATCCCCCTGAATCCAATGAAATCATTGTGTGTATGTTGGGTATTCTTGTGAATTGTAATAACTCGAGAAGAAATCTCCGATAGATACAAATTTGGCATTTAAGTTCAGCGTCTTTCAAGTATACCACCCAACGATTTTAAATAAAATGTCCCTAAACTATGTTTACATAGGAAAAACTACATTTTTATACTCCCAAAAATGGCTCTTAACAATTGTTTAGAATCTTTGTATGACAAGTAAATTTTATATCTTACTCTTCTTTCTTCCCAGATTTGTGTAATTTTGTGTAATTGGTAAACCATAAGGGAGAGACAAAAGCTTGCCACACACACACACACACACACACACACACACACACACACACACACACACACACACACACACACACACACACAATCTACATCTCATAAATAAGTAAATAAATAAATACACATATATAGATATTGTGACGCCGGCTGCGGCACACAACAAAGAACGGTCGGGGTTGGGCTGCCCCACCCTACTGACATACGCTCAGGGTCAGGCTACCTCACGCAACTGTTGTGAATACCTCTCGACAATTAGATGACCAAAAGGAGCTTTCTAGATTATGCGAGAAGTGTCCGGCAGCCGGCATATTTATAGAAGTTCCAGAAAGGCCTATCTTACGTAATCCTCACTATATAAGGAGGCGGCGAAGGATCAAGCAGAGTAAATGAGTTACAGAATGGATGAGTGTAGCCACTGCACGAACTGTCCAACCTTCCTGTATCAATGTGACCGCTCGAACAACCTCTGCTTCGGATAGGTACCTCATTTTAAACTTATTGAACGCAAAAAGTTGTAGAAAGATGCAATACTACGTTAACACACGAAAGACACACTTCAACAGCAGTAAAGCATTACATTCTATACATAAACCACTCCAGTTTTCAATATAACGAATATATTGTAATATTGTCAGCAGGCCATGACTTTAAAAATTGTCTTGGTGGATTGTATATCTTAATCAAATATGTAAGAACAATAATATGCAGTATGTACACTTTCATAACAAGCTGGAAGAATACTATGTCCCTCTAATTATTTTGAACAGTGTATAAATGCATATTTTCATCATACAGATTTGTTATTTGTTAGAATTGATTAGCTTTTTCTGTGTAAAGTATTTCTTGAAGGTTAGGTAGATTGCATTCTGCTCGGAGGTGTTGATATGAAGGCATGTGGCGTACAGAAAAGTGACTGTTAAATGGAGAAGGAGCTGTTTTGTTCAAAAGATGGGAATGTGTAATCTTAGTGTGTCCAATCCACAGTATGGCAATGACAACCTGGTGTTTCTGTATGAATTTCGGCAGAGGATATAACGATTTGGTGTTTAATTCCGTTTAATTTGCTATGTGGTGATTGTACCCAGGTTGTAGTTCGTTATTACAAGCGGTTTCTGTATGAAAATCAAAAGAGAAGTTTACGGTACAAGTGCCTATGCATTTCTTCCCTATAACCATTCTGGTTTTCTTCATTGAGCCGTAAGAGGGCAAGTTACTTAACAGTATAAAACACCTTACTTCCTTGCTCAACTGGTTATATAACTTATCCCATTGAGGTTTACATATCTGGTCATTAGTACCTTGACCTTCGTTTCAGATTTATAGTCGGCTATGTGGTATTTTTAAACTGTATCCAGTTACAAGAGTATTTCCCTGGCCTTGCGAACATTGTTTACTCCTATGTTTCGCGTCGGAAAGCTTTGATATTTTCTGGCATTTTTTATTTCAGGCTGTTTACGTGTTGTTGATTTCAATAGCGTAGAAAATAACTCTTCTGCTTACTGTAAAACGTAGAAATAAATGCAGCATATAATATTTACTGCAGAAAGCACAGAATTCTTATCAGCAGGATTTACCTCGATAGTTTCCATCACATATTATTTGACTTAAATTTACAAAGTGCTATACCAGGCAGTTGTGCACAATTTTAGAAGAATACAAAAACCTATGTCTTATAATAAATTCTGTTTCTGAATAAAAGATTTCGTTATGACAGTAGTTTCCTAACATTGTCATTGCTAAAAGCTTTTGAAGAGTGCAAAAATACAACGGACCAGTGACAAAAATTCAATTTTTTACTTTTCTCGTGTAAAGTGGGCTATGGAGTAATCCCAATAATGTAACACAAGCACTGAAAGTTGCTCAAATACATCTCAAAAGATGGGGCTCGTGCCAAGCTCTATTTTTTCCTGAAAAATCCGACGCTTTATCCAAACTTTAGTTTTGTCATATTTTTCTACTCAATTTGTTTTGATTTATATTTACGCTGTCTTGGTTGGATCTGCTAGAAATGAACTCTCAAGTTTTCTTTAATTTGGAGAAGGTTAGCTCATTTACGTAATTTTTAGAGAGACCAAGGAAATAATTCAATTGGAGGAAAGTTATCAGTAATGATGCAACAATTCTTTGTAACCAAGATATCAGCGTAAAGTCAACGCGCGCTATAGAAACATTGGAAGGATGTTTTCTCTGTTGTCTTTAGCACCTGGAAACTGTATGGTTTATGCGTAAACCAACCTCACGTCCATTGAAGCAATTGTTTTATCTTTAATTATCAGCAGCTATCTGAGAGCAAGCAGCGAATGGCTAAGGATAGAACTCATTTGGAGGAACATTATCAGCAATTATCTGAGAGCAAGTAACGTTAACGAAGTAATTTCGTTAGGGGAAGCTTATCAGCAGCTACCCAAAACCTACGATAGAACTAACCACGGTATAAATGTTTTGCCGAATGTTAATCAGTGATAAAAACATTTTATATTCTTGTTTCATACTTCGAATAAGAAAATTCTTAATGTGACAATGCTAAACAGTGCATCCCTGAGCAACAGGTTCAGCAATATGTGCTATAGTTGAATCCTGCTGAGAATTCTATGCTTGAGTTGGAAAGTGTGGTGACAGTCGAGGATTGTGGCTACCTTGTTCCCCTGGCCTATGTCCATGCGATTTTTATTTATGGGGAACGTTAATGAATAAGGTGTAATCATCAAATTCACACACGTTACAAGAGTTGAAGGACAAAATCATCAGAGAAATACAGCCACTCGGTCAACATGAACTTTTGTAAGTAAATCAGAATTGTTTTTAGAGACATAGGGAATGTGTTCACGTTCCAATGTCATCAATTTCAACACCTGTTGTGATGCAGATAAGTCTAATGTAAGTTAGTACAGTAGTTAGTGTTCCATACTCATGACTTGCCGGCCGTGTTACTCTGGCGGAGGACGCACCGGTGCTTGCCCAGTCCGGTGCCGCCGTGGGGCGGTCCGGTAGATCTACAGACGCACTGTAGTGGCGTATCCAGTAGCTATATGGTCCCAGGATCTGGTTATTACTTCCAGTGATGCAAATTCCATTCCTCAACATATGTAACTTGGAGGATTCCCATGACGATCATGGTTTGGTTAGGTTATGTCGTCTGTCACATCAATTTTCTATATCATCTATGCAGTGTTGTTGTAGGCGACTCAAACAAAGAAACCGCCATGCTAGGGATCAATAGATAACATTAGCTGAATTTTTTTTCAAATAAGATTCAAACACTTGTTGATCAGTAAACCAACAGAGAGGTCTACTGAATCAAGAGTCCACTCAATGGACTTCTGCACTTCATAACCGGAATAGCTCTGTTTTGAAAATAAAATAAATAAAAATAAAACGCTTGTGAAAATAAGAGATAATACAATAGTTATAAAGTGTGAGTGCGAGGGTATAATTAAGCCGTTGAATTCTCATTTTGATCAATTTCTAAGGAAGAATCACATTGAATGGAACCTTTTCTCGAGCTAAAGAGTGAACCTCGGCGTTATGATGGAAGCACTGTATTTTATCGTGATAGGGAGTTGGGTTTCCCTGGGCTACGACATGCAAGGCGCTCATATCGACCCCGCACTGCCCTACCTTCCTCAACGGTACGGATACCCACGTCGAGAAAGGCCCCTCTGTGCCTGCATTATGGATTGAATATTTTTCATAATTACCTCAAGAACCTTATCTTTCTGAAGGAACCTCAATTCAAGTCACACGCATATTTTAGCATAAAATCATGTATGAAATATGACTAGTTTAATTAAACCGTTTTGTATTATGTATTGATTAGCCCATAGTGAAAAATTCTTAACCCTTTTCAAATTTTTATTTCGTTCTTTTCTAAGCTAAAGAACAATAGAAAAATATCCAAAGATTATAAACCTTTCAAGAATAGATGTTTTATGGTTGTCGCAAAACTCAATGGCGGGTGGCTCAACACATTATCCAATCAGAGGCTTGCCACACCTTGCATTGTTGTGTGGTTAAATGTGCCGTGAAATCGCGCTGTAAAACTGGTGATATAAACATCATTTGCACCCACAAACTTTATTTGCACAACAGAAAGAGAATAGTAGTGGTCAGCTCTCAGCCGCCATTAAATTGTGTGTCTGTCAATCCGCATGTGTTGCATTCACACGAATTTCTATACCCAGTCTTCTTCAAACTAGTCTTATAAAAGTTTATTCTTCTAACTGCTTCAGACTAATCTAGATAAATATTTTTGTAAATGGTTTTGTTGCACATTTCACTATAATCACGAGGAGAATACAGCAGGCTTAAGGGAGTCAAATCCGTCACTATGTGATGGTTTTGAAATACCGTCTCTTTGCACGACCACTTTAAAAATCGACTAACGACTTACTAAGTTTAAGTATTTGAAAATTCAAACTAATAACAAGAAATATCTCGGAAATGGTTAACGTCACAAAAAATGTTATTTGACAAATTATGTTTTAACGAAATCTATATTTTTTGTGCAGTAAGATATTGGTATCTCTTATCAATTAGTGCTCTTAAAGCTTACCAATTACCCAGGTCACTCAAAATGAAGACACCTCATGGAATATTCACTGAAATTTTAAGACATATATTTTGTCATGAAAATATCTTAAACATATCGTATTTTAATACAAATCGTTAGTCATTATTGAGAAAATAAATAATTTTTCCATGTAAAGCGTGGTTTAGGTTAGGGTATTTTCTTAAGAGCCGTATCGCATCCATAAAATATATTTAAATACAAAGTGTGGTGTGTCAATGACATTTCCTTTTTGAGATATGCTGTTCAGAGACACAAGCGCGGGCCCCTTTTTTCCTATTCATTCATTCATTCATTCATTCATGTGTTTTTCCTGTATCAACTTTTTGATGGAAATGCAGTACTTCCTCTGCTTAATGCAAGTGAGTAATAGAGAAAGAAACAATTAAAGTGATAATATAGCAAGATAAAAAAATTCACTTTAATTGTACATCTCACTAAGGTAGTCTCTGGTTAGGTATACCATCTATGGCCGGCACGATTTTTTAGTTTTCTGTGGAATAAACAAACAATTCGGTGTTCATTCCATTCGACTGCAATGTGAGTGTAATTTTAAAATGTGAAAATATATTGTGAGGTAATGTTCAAGATGTTGATTTCAAATTAAACAAATAAATTTACTGATTGAGGAATAAATGCAGGCGTTTATGTGGTTACTTTGAACTGAAGAGCTGAATTTATTACTATTACTACGATTTCGTGCAGAATTGGACTCGATTTCAGTCCATTCCCATTTCAATGTTGAATCCAATCCAGAAATGTGATCCAACAACATTCATGCAATAAGATTTAGATCAGATCCCACTAAAT
Organism: Tenodera sinensis; assembly: GCA_030765045.1. Taxonomy (NCBI): domain Eukaryota; kingdom Metazoa; phylum Arthropoda; class Insecta; order Mantodea; family Mantidae; genus Tenodera; species Tenodera sinensis. The sequence goes on from CM060968.1 coordinate 76,419,014, forward strand.
AGGTGGATCGGATCCAGTGAATGATCTTCGTTTGAATCTGCGTTTCCATACAGTATTCAATCCGGAAAAAGAACTCAAATCGACTTGAATTCGCCAGTATGTGTTTTAACAGCCTTCTTGAGCTTACGGCAGCAAACCGAACCAACTCACTCATCGACGTACCATTTTCTGTGGCATCTTGCACCGCTTCAAGTGTAGAAAATCATATGACAAAACTAATAATCCATTCTTATATTGATTGGAATGGGTGTTTTAAATAAGTAGCACATCGAAAACAATGGACACAAAGCTCAATTGAATCTAGAATCTCTTATGGATTCAGAAACGTTGGTTCACAATGCATGTAAAATCGCCTTGCATGACACGACCGGATTCTATAAGCGAAATAAATTGTTTTCGTCATCGACATTAGCTTATCTGATCGATTTTAATAAATGTCTAAAAGTCGATAATATCGCACTAGCGTTAATTCCGTAAAGAAGGTACGTTCTAGGCGTATCACGTACGAACGGTGGAATTTCTGTCACGGTAGAGAAAGAATGAATTCCACTTTGGTGTCCTTGAAAGCCTGTAGTACCTCATCGAAGACTCTTGAAGGACCTGTGGGGCTACAGATTAGTGGAGTGGCTTCTGACTGAACGGCTGAGCATTGTGGCACGACGTAGCACAGCAGTTGAACTGAAAACGCTTTTCAACTCATGAATGAACATAGTTCTTAATTTAAATCTGTTACTCTGAAACGAAAGCTGCACTCCTGTACTACTCAATACATTAAAACTTCTTTCTGTGCCTGGTTTAAAATGATGGATATATCTTTAGCACCTATTTTTATAATTTTACACGCGCCTTTTTACACACCAAAAATACATAGCTGAAATTTGGTAAACATTTTCAAAATATTCAAACGTTAATTTTTACTTTCTCTACTACGCATAGTAAGTAGGGGAAGTACTGCATTCGATCTAAAATTTCGATGTCGAGATTTGACCGGAAATACGGGTTTTGAGGCACCTTTGAATCCAAAAAATCAGTTTTAGAAAATGACGCGCTCGCGTGTATGTGAACAACATAGCTCAAAAACGAAAAATCGGTTAGAAACAAAGTTGATCTTTAATTTTAATATCTTTCAAGGATGTGACACGAAGATTTTGAAGGAAATACCTGCACCTTAAAATACCCTTTACACCTAATATTTCTAAAAAAGTTTTGATTTTCTCAAACATGGCTAACGATTTTGATTAAAGTGTCATATGTGGAAGATATTTTTTTATAGAAAATGAAATATATATTTTAAATTTGCTGGCTATAGCCCATGTAGTCCTGTTTACTGTTAGTGACTTTTGCACAATTGTAAACCGTAAGAGATAGACTAAATTTCACTCTAGAAATATGTAGATCTTGTTAAAACACACGTTATGTCCAAAGGCTTTTTTTTTTTTGTGATGAGGAAGATTTTGTTATTTGTGTGAGTTTCACAATAATTATACTTTTCTCAAATGGAAGGTCGTTATTCACTTTTTTATCTCTTGACCGTACAAAGAGAGCGGAATATGAAAGCTTTAAAAGATTTGACTATCGCTCAAAACCTACTGTATTCCCACATTCCGGTTGCACCTGAAAGAAAATTAGCAATAATATAATTTCTGCGAATGCTTATCTCGACGAAAATGAAGATATAGGAATAAGAGTTTGTAAAAATAGTACAAGAGTAGAGAAAGTCATTCGAGTGCAACATATCCCCCCCCCCCCAAAAAAAAAAATCACAGTTTCTGCAACGTGCATGAACTTTAAAGTACACTTATAATTACTGTAGAGCAACATGTAATATTTTGAAAACATTTGTATACAAATGCAAGCTAAAGAAAGTCAACCCGTGGGAATCCATTAAGCCTAAAATCCAATCTTATATTCGTGTTGGGTAAAATCGTTACACGTGTGAGGTATTCTAGAATACCTTCAGCTATATGTTGCAACGGAGCACTAGCTACCTGCTCATTCATGTGTCCCAAACCTCACCCCATGGCGCCGTCCATTCGGCCGTTACATTTTCTCCCCCCCTTCAGGCGGCAACACCATCTTAATAACTTCCCAGGAAGAGGTCATGGCTATACAAACGAATGGCGATCATCATTCTAGCATGCCTAGGTACCACTAGATTCTCCTCCACAGTTCACCGATACAAGTCTCCAAAAAATGCGATTGACTTATGATCCAGATGCCAGAGAAAAGTGTGTAAACCCCACCGGAATGCTTTCTCCTTTCAATGAAGTCTAACTTTCATTCAGGCCCGCAGTATGTGCGACAATCTATTTACCCTACGAGTTACTCAAAGTCATCCAGAGTAAACAGTACTATATAGGCTATGCCCGGAAAATTCAAAATATACACTTCATTTGTCATATAAATATATTAAACATGTGTCATTTTAATCAAAATCGTTAGTCATTTTCAAGAAAATCAAAATTTTTGAAAAATTGTCCATGCAAAGGGTAGTTATTGTGTCACATCCTTGAAAGACATTAAACTTAAATATCAAATATGGTTTCTAACCGACTTTTCATTTTTGAGTTGTCCACAGACTGACACTGACACTGACACTGACACACACACACACACACACACACACACACACACACACACACACACACACACACACACACACACACACACACACACACACCTTTTCTAAAAATGCTTTTGTTGGATTCAGGGGTCTCAAAACGTATATTTCCGGTGAAATCTCGACATCGAATTTTTGGTTGGAATTCCTCTACTTACCAGTAGGGAAAGTAAAAACCAATGGAGCGCTATCTCAAGTTCATTCATAACACTCACAAGGTCATAGCTAAATTCTTGAGTCAAATACAGTAGGTCCTGCGGCCTATATAGTTAAACACGCTGTGAAATCACTCTGTAAAGCCGGTGATATAATGTCATTTACGCCCACAAAATGTATTTGCACAACAGGAAAGAGAACAGTAATGGTTAGCTATCAGCAGCCATTAAATGTTGTGTCTGCCATAGTTTGTATCGCACAACAACCTATTCTACGATAGCAACTAATGGGAGGTACGGGACAGTTATAATTGTACGGAACAGGTGGACAGCGGATACGGAATGTGTAGTGATAACAACAACAAAGATTCAGGGACATTGCAAATGTTGTGTACCCGATAAGGAAAAGGCGATTCCATTAATCGCGTGGGCAGAAAGACCGCAAGATGTAACGGTACCAAGATAATGTGGAAATGTCCAGGACTTGGAGGGAAGGAAGCGTAGCAGATAAGAGGCATACATAACCGGAAGTGACGGCATCTTGCTATCTCAGTGCTCCCCTCTGGTAAAGAAAATGCTCAAAGTGAGTGCTTCAGGAAATGAAAGACGAAAATCCTCTCAGTTCCGTTTGACAAGTCTAAAGGAACTAATAGAATTTAGTTTTCTTTAGAATACGTTTCTAGTGTTCAAAGCTCCCTTTTCCTTTCACGTCTGAGAATTTACAACTTGTGAATGCTGTGATTGACACCTGCTTTAAATAAACCCTTCATCCTTCACTGGAATTACTTGGAAAGTTTTGCCTATATCAAACGCCTTTCCCATGTCTCTTTTACCTGCAGTTTCGATTTTATGTTGTGCGACAAGTAATGATACGACGCGACATCATTTTTTGTGGTCTAAAAATTATATGTTTGGCCTTGAATTGGGAAATCTACCAGCCAGTTTCCATATTTGTTTTGGCAGGTAGTAAGGCTTCCTATGTGTTGTAATATTGTTACTCCTAAATTCAAAAAAGAAGAGGAAAAAGACATTGAAGTTGTATCCAACAAATAGTGAAGGGCTGTGGGCAGTGGTTTAGGAACCTCTTGGGAAAGTTACTTCTTCTTACCTCCATCCTTGTAATTTCCTGAGGGAGAAAGGTCTGAACTCGCAAGTATAAACCGCACTGAAAAATCAGAAACTACAGTTCTGGATTTTCCAAATTGGCAGCACTGACTCAACTGCTTTGCTACAACATGACGTGCATGAACAAGTTGATGTTTCGTGGCAAATAACCTTCTAGGACCTGCGTGAGTGATGTCATACAATTGATGGTGGGGATAACGTCTCTGCTTCCTACTTAAAACAAGAGACCGCTGGAAGTCGAACAGGCATTGTACTTAATCACGCACTATCCCGCGATGTTTACTACATAGAAGTCGGAGAGATATTAATCTGATTGAGGTCTTATAAATACAAAAGCAAACTTGACCATAAACCATTGCGCAACTTCGTCATTCGCCACGTCTAAAAATACCCTTATACATCGATGTACATATATTGAGTGAGTGAGTGAGTGGTGTTTAAGGGCCCGTCGACAGCTAGGTCATTTGGGCCCCAAGTCAATTTTAAAGGATAAAACACTCGCTAACTTCTGGTTAAGAACTAAGCTAAAATACAAAACTAAAAAATGCTAAAACGGTTAAAATACTAAAAAGGTTAATGGTAAAACCGTTAAAACACCAAAAAAGATTAAAACGCTAAAAGGTTTAAAATACTAAACAGTAAAACAAAACAAACCTAATTGCAGATTTTTAAATCTTACTCAAAAGTCTAATACTAAAAGCACAAGTTATACTTGTTTGGCGAATCCAATTTCAGCAACGAACCGCAGCACCGTACATATATTGAAATAATGCAAGTTTGTACTGTCTGTTCACCAGCGCATGGTCCTAGGGGAATGAAGGGGGAAGGGGAAATTCCACGTAGTGTAAACTGAGTTTTGTAAACCTTCGCGCAAACGTTCTGTTGGTTACGTTGCCAACTTATCTCCAATGTTATTCGCGTTGTTGACTCGCTGCTAATTTCTCTTATTTTCAGTTGTAAAATAGTACAAGTCACTAGTTTTATTTACGTAGGAAGTAATGAGAAAAGTAATATAGAAGTAGATAAACTCCCACCTAAGTGTGCTGTGATATCTGCTATGATATTGTGGTACCAGAACAAAGAATTATAGTTCTATGCCTAAAATAAGTCTTTATAGGGATGACTGAAACATACTTAAACAGGTTATTAAAGTAGACGCATTTTTGGTTCTATTGAACCACACTGTCGTTTGCTCCCATGCACGTATCATCTCAATCCCATAGAACTGGCTTGGGCCAAGTTAAAATGAATACTTAAATGTATCAGGTGACATCCTTACAGGAATTGCACGACATAATCCCAAAGGATATATCACTTTTGGCAGGATTTTTGAAAAATGTAGGAAAGGTAGAAAATGATCAGTAGGAGACAGACGGAGTAGTTGAAAACATCACTATGTTTTATAAGCTAAATATACTGCATGAACTGAAAATAGCATTTAAGTTTCGCTATTTTGAGCGAGTTCTTTTATTTAATCTAGTGTGAATACATATTCCAAGTTGGCACTACTATCAAAAGCGTAACTCAATGTACTTTCATATCGCGTCGCATTTGTCTCGCGACACGTATGCATAAATGGGGCCTATCTCTAAACTTCCTTGACTTGCCCATGTATTTATTTTCTCATTCCTTCACATCTAGTTATTTTTCCCTACCCCTTTCCATCCATTTGTGATTCTAATCTGTAGCTATATTTTTCTTTTCGCCGATTTTCTACGGTTTTGTTATTGTTTCTTTGCAGTAGTTTTCTTTTTTTTCCCCCCCTCAACTGATACTTTCCGTCTTGCTGATGTAAATTGCTGTTATTCATTCAGATGTGCACATTTCCCTTAAATAGAAAATGATACTTGATATTGATTCTGTATTCTCAGAATGTACTGCCGTGTAGTCTAAGCTGTAGGAGAAGGAGAAGCATGGCGTCTCGTTTTGACAGGTACTAATGGTGTGCTCTCCCGAAAATCAATATGCTTCCAAATGTTAACGCGACATTGGAGCGATTCATTAAAATCGCTTCCTTGCCACTCGAAGGGGGTGGCATTTAAAAAGTGGTCTGCTGTCAGAAACATCACAGCCCGTCAAATATTAGCTTGGCATGAAAATATTGCAACGTTGTAGTGAAATGAAAGACAAACAACGATCATGGACATGATAAATGGCTACATTCTATGTTAATGTCCCTGACTATATAAATGTAACATCTTCATTTGTTCAGTGATGGATGACAGATTTGTGTGCAAAATTGCAATTTTGCAGTCAAGCGAGACATATCTGCGGATCTCACTGCCGTATTTCAATAAAATTTACTTGAACTTCAGCCAAAACTGTTCAGATGCCCAATTACATCTCAAAAGTATTCATAAAGCTGTTGGTGCAGGCATGAGCAAAATCGGCTCAAAAGAGCCACTTCACTACACATGTTCTTGCCTCACTCCACCGGCCATCCATCCCCTTCGCTGCTATTCAGCTGTAGATTTGCTTTCGACACGCTTTCGACATGAGTATGGTTTCGTGGGGACTTCTGTTTCATGAAGAGTGGAAAAGAGATGTTTTTGTAACTTACTGTTTAATATGTGGATTTCAATTTCTGACTTGAACAAATTGAGAGGATCCTCTCAATATAATTTTAGCGAAAGAATCTGCTGTTGCCAAGTCGATTATAGTTGTGCATTCGCAATGCTGTTAAAGAATCTGCTTATTGAGTTACACCTCAAAGCAACCGAAGTAAAAGACGTGATAACACCGCCCACGTGACCAGTTGGCACTCTAAAAAGCAGTGGAATGAGGAAGGTCGTTAAGGCATGGGCGATACTACGCCTATTTGTGAATGAACCGGTTCAACTAAATGATTCGTTATATAGAGTTTATCCTGATTTTTTTTTTTTTTTTTTTTTTTTTTTAATTTTCTTTACTACACACCTACTAGTAGGTAGAAGTTTGCATTACACTCAAAATTTGATGATGTAGAGACTCAACACAAATTCATATTTTGAGGTCCTTGAGAGACAAAGAAGTCCTTTTAGAAAAAGGTCATTTGAAATACGATTACTATGCTTCAGCATTAGCTTCTGAAAACATGAACACATTTAGTTTTTAAACATAAGGATCAGATTTGTTGCAACTTACAAATTTTCATAATCAGATATATGATAGGTGGGTTTGCCACTTCACAATATTCCACGAATTCTGACAGCTACAAAACGTCGTTGTTTCTGAAAAATATGCATCCACGTATAACAGACTATCCGATTGTGCCTTTTTAAAACCTTCATCCGTCATTTTCGGTAAAACATGCTAAAATAAACTGATAATATGCATGCACCATTAATGCAAGCACACGGCATGACTGCATGCGGTACTAGACGGTGACGTCATAGCTTTGACATCGTTTCGAGAGCCTTGCGAAAGCACTAAACTATTTTTTCTTTGCTTTCTATCAAAACACGACAAAAATGTAGTACCATTTCCTGTTAACTTGAGGATGACCTTTCATTAAAAACACATTAGCACTCCTGCATGTTTTAAATTATATGTGAAGAGACAATGTCCTGCCAACATTGGAATCAATCAACGGATATTTTATAATTAAAAGTGAGAAAATTATTTTTCTAGATGAATGCATACTACACGTACGTTCATTATATATGTTCAAGGTTTCTGTATTTCATGAAAACTATGAAGCTTTTGTATTCCTAAATAACTTTGGAACCAAAGAGAAGCTAACATTTAAAATGTCACCTAATGTAGGCAATTACAAAAATTTACCCAATCATTCCGACTGATGATTGTTCCACCACCAAAGGACATTTCCATAACTTAAAAGACTGTCAGGAAGGTTAAGGGAGCCCGACTTTCCGTGGATGTTTGGGCACTCTTTTGCGTAAATATCAGAGTATTTCATCCGTTATTAGGAATAGCTGGGTCTATACGTTATGACAAGTTTAAGAAGTAAATGAAAGGTTTCCATTAAAATCTTTTAGACTAGAGTTCAATAATTTTATAAAGAACATGGGAAAGTGAATGGAATTAAATTGTCATTTGAGTTCAGAAAGCTGCATGATACTGCCAGGTAAGCCAACTATATAAAAAATAGTAATAATATTCATGTGGGATGGCTCAGGAGGTTACATCGTGGCCCACAATCAGGAGGTCGTGGTTCGATCCACATCGACCGCGCACTCTGACTTGGGTTTTTCGTGGTTTCCTTTGTCACTTAAGCGAATCCTGGGGTGTTTACTCTAATACTATGATTTTCCTATTTATCATTTCCCTTTCATTCCATTTCCTTCTCATATTCCAGATGTACTTCTATACTCCATACAGCCTTAGATCCATAACTTGTATCCCTCCGCGATAACCTGGTGTTCATATCAGCTGCGAGTAACAAACAAACGCCACATGAACTCATGCTTCGTGCTTGTGATGCAACAGAACTATATTTATTCAGGAGTTCTAGGAATAGCGCTGAAAACTCACAGATAATCGCCAATATTTAAAGTACTATATTTTGTGGCGTGCTTGGGTTTCGTGCCTATAGCAGGTTAGTTGACCGCTTGTGTTTACATCAAGTTGGGACCATTGTAGCTTATTTGTGTATGACAGAGCCGGACAGATGGTGCGGATGCATGCGCAGTGTCAACAATAGTCTCCGTGGACACTAGGGGGTTAGTAGGTCGAACGGGTCGTTTATTCGGCCTCTCTGGTAGCTCCTATAGTGGGGTGAATCTTCATGCTTGCACATTTTAGGGACTTCTGCGCGTCTCTGTGGCCTGCTGTGGTTCCTTCATTTCATCCCTTTCTCTGCGGGTACTAGTCACAATAGATCCGTGTAGTTGAGTGCGCGAGATGCCCCCTCCGTTGTCTACCCTTTGCCCTTTAGTATACTCAGAGAGCAAGTTAAATCTCCTGGAAGCAAAAGTGGCTACTGGGGCATTTGCATGCATTTTGCAAAGGATAACTTTTATGGCACTTTTATTAACTGCAACTGAAGGAAAGAGAATAAAAAATGGCGAAAAGAAACTGCGGGCATCATTCATACTCTGCTCGCACATCAAAGCGAGTTATGTAAATTGTAATGTTCGTGTTTGTTGCATGACAAGTTGCGGGAACTGATAAATTATGTAGCAAGGCAAAGAATTACAGGCTTCGTACTTCAGTCGACATACTTTCAGTGAAGGCCTCAGGCGAGCAAACACTAGACACTGCGTCGCCACAGCATAACCTGATCTGTGCTTCCCTAACCTTACAACTGATACATTTGCTTCCTTTTAGAAGTTGTGCATGGGTAATAAAGTCAAAATATTCTTTATTGAGTATCTTAATTGATGCTCCATTAGTAGTTTTTCTACTACATATCTACTTATATTGAGTGAGATGTCTTTGTGGTAGAGTGAGGCTCACATTCAAAAGGTCACGGGTTCGAGTCCCAGAGATTCTCCATCCGCGATGGTACCTCCTTTACCACGACTTTTTTGCCCACCATTTCGTTCACCGACTTCTGTTTCAGATTGAAGTACCAGGAGACGGTGGTTGGTATGTTGTGACTGGGCGCTGGTGGCGGAGTGCTTTGTGAAGATTTCTCCCTCGGATTCCTATTTGTGAAAGGCTTCTTTAAGGGACCCGTAGGGGGCTCTAGGATTTTGGGCAGGCTTGAACTGAGTCGGATGCGTTTAATCTGGAATTTTAGGGGCCCCGACCGCTTGGGCATGTGTATCTCCAATCTGGTCGCCCTTTGAGTTTCTATCCCATCCCTTCCTCCCAGGGGTCGCGTTCTAAAGGATCACATTGACTTAGGTACTCTGCCTAGGTAGAGGTACCTAGGTACTCAGGGTACCTTTATCACATACCTATGGTGAATATAGGAAGTAGCACATTGCATTAAATAATTCGATATCGAGATATGCAACGGAAATTTATATTTTGAGGTGCCTGAACATGAAAAACATGTTCAGAAAAACGTCTTTATGTGTGGTTGTGAACAGCATAATTAAAAGCATGAAGTTGGAGAAATACTTTATACTTAAATTAAGCATGTTCCAGGAATGCGGCCCGCAGATTTTCAAGAAAATCTCCTAACTCCAATCTATTCTTTACTTGGAATATTTTTCTCCAGTCTTGAGTTACTAAAATTTCCTCAAGAAAATAAAAATTTTCGAAAAATGTTCCATGTAAAGGGAAGTTTAGGGTGTAGAAATTTTCTTCAAAATCTTCGTTTCGCATCCTTGAAAGACATTAAACTTAAAAACCAACTTTGGTTTTTAACCAACTTTTTATTTTTGAGTTATGCTGTACGTACAAACACACACACACACACACACACACACACACACACACACACACACACACACACACACACACACACACACAGACACACACACACACAGACACACACACACACAGACACACACACACCTTTTTCTAAAAAATGTCTTTTTTTATTCAGGGGGCCTCAAAACATATATTTCCGGTGAAATTGCGACATCTAATTTTTGAGTGGAATACTACTATACGATGCAGTAGAGAAAGCAAAACAAAGAACAAACTAGGAAAAAGTCTAAGCTTAGATCATGTGAAAACGTAATCACAACATTACAACTTTGCTTTCGGAATGATCTAAATTCTGGTTTTTAGCCAAAGCAATGTTTGTCTATTTCATGATTTGCTTCGTTGCAAATGTGTTTTACGCGTTGTTTTGTATCTCTAATAAGAAATATACCGTCGCAAACATCATCGACAAACTTACTTCTAACCAGTTCAAGATTATTTTGCTATTGGAGTGATTCGACTTTAAAACAAGACTTTCTATTTTAATTCCATCCCAAGGATTTAATTTACATAAACTCGTTATCTGCAAAATTATTTACCGCAACCTTCTGTACCATAACGCTATCATTACAGATCTTTCACAGGAAGTTCAAATGTGAGTGCAGAAGTGGATCATTTTGACACTGAAGTTTTGGTGCTGGTATTCACACACGAAGAGAGAGTTCCTTGAGGCAGCGAGGAGATCCGTGATTTCCAGGGAGCAATTAACCTTGCGAGATTTTCGACCTCCGAACATGAAATTGCTGGCAACAGAGCGTGAGCCGACGAGAATTAACCTGGGTTTGCTCAGGAATATACTTCCTTCCTGTGACCGACATTACAAACTTGACGTGTTTTCTCTTCCATAAAGCGTTTAACAAATATTATGGAAAGTTAGCATTTGTGCGATCATTATTTGGAGGGCTCTTCCGTTCTATATACACAGAACACTAGCATTAGGTGAAAATATTCATTCAGGAAACCAGCTCTGCTATGCCAACAAGCTTTTTACCTGCTCCGATTTTAGGTTAAATATCTATTTTTTATGTGTTCGGATGTACTAGACTTATTAAAATATCTTCACATTTTATTGAAAATATAAAAGGCACAAAAGGGGTTTTATGGTGCCCAAAATGCATAGAAATTTGACCATTAAGACCTATTTTGTAGTTTTAGATCCTAAAAATGTGTTGTTTAGTTCATTTTTACTTTCTCTCCCATATCCAAGTAGATAGAAAAGGTATTCTATTTCACCGAAAAATTCGGTACCAATATTCCACTGAAAATGTATGTTTTCAGGTTCCCTAAATAAAAAGCAGTTTTAGAAAAGGTCCGGGTATGTGTGTGTGTGTGTGTGTGTGTGTGTGTGTGTGTGTGTGAGAGAGAGAGAGAAAGAGAGAGAGAGAACAGCACAACTCAAAAACGAAAAAGTTGGTTATATACCAAACTTGGTTTTTAACTTCAGTGTCTTCCTGGATTATATCAGGAATATTTTCAAGAAAACCTTTATATGGAAACTTTTTCGAAAATTGTTATTTTCTCAAAAACTGGTCTAGCAATTTCAATTAAAATACCATATGTGTCAGGTATTTTCACCACAAATGAAATGTATGTCTTGAATATTCTGTGAATAACCTCTGAAATCCTGTTCGTATGACTGTGGAGAACTAAACCGTAAGAGATGGACAAAATCGTATAACCAAAAATGTGGATCTCTTTGAAATACGCAATGTATATCAAAGAAATTTTTCGTGCAATAACAATTTCCAAGAGTTGCTGGAGTCCCTGATTTTCCATGAAGTTTTCAAAGGTAATTAGGGAATTAAAAACTACATTCTGTCTCCGGATCAAAGCTGTATAAACTGCAGATATTACATTACTCTACGTCAATCAAACGATACTTCAAGCAATATTTAGAAGATGGAGTTCTATTATCGTAACTGTAAACCTTGGAGAGAAAAGCAGAGACGTTAGTTAACATAGATATCCTTGAACTGGCACTCGGCGCCGGAAATAATCATTGTAAAAGCATTTCCAAACGAGGGCTGAAAACGTATTAAAATACCTGACATGAATTGGTAATTGCTTATTTAAACAAAATTACGGATACGTATTAGGATAGGCACAAGCTAGATGTTCAACTACTTTCCTGGAATATAGCGTCAAACGGGAAGAGAATAGATACAAACAAGGAATGGTTTATAATGGGATAAGTGATGGGTAATCATATATGATAGCCAAATAACGTGTGGTACTTAACTTCATTATACCCAGCGGTCCTTTTCTGGCCCGGCCGTGATTCGCTTGCACTGCAGTGACCTCCGCATGTTCCACTAGCTCACTGGCGGTTAATGGCCCGCTAAAGGTTACCTATACGTTATCGGCTGTGAATGTCAACTGTCAGCTGCGACTTCTGTTCTGGTGTAAAGACTAGTGTGGATTTCAAAAGTGAAAGCTTATTCAAATATTTATGTTGCGTCTATGCGTATTCTTATTATTGCTGCCCTTTAGTGTGTAAGTCCACGGAAATTTCTACAGAAAAATGTTCGCTTGAACAAAGAATTTTTGTGTACGACACATACGTAAAATTCTGATGTATTGCACTCACATGACTTTCTCTATACTTGTAATAACCGTCCTTACAAACTCTTATTCCTCTATCTTCTTCGTGTTATTTGAGATAAACATTTGCAGAATTTATCTTATTCCTAATTTTCTTGTAGATGCAAGGGGAATAAGGGAATAAAGTAAGCTTTGAGCGAGAGTCAAATTTTTTAAAGCTTTGAAAATTTGTTCTCTTTGTACGGCCAAGTGATCAAAAAGTAAGTAACGACCTTCCAGTTGAGAAAAGTATAACTATTGCAAAATTGACACAAATAACAAGGAATATCTCCGAAATGGTTCACTCCACAAAAATATTCATTTCGACATAAATTGTGTTTTAATGAAATCCACATTTTTTCGCATAGTAAGATTTGGCATATCTCTTACGATTTACCAGCTATGCAAAAGTCACAACAGTAAACAGGACTTACACGGGCTATAGCCAGAAAATTCAAAATACACATTTTATCTTTTACAAAACATCTTAAAATGTGGCATTTCAAACATCATCAGCCATGTTTGAGAAAATCAAAATTTTTGAAAAATATTCTCTTCAAATTCAAAAATGACCACCTCCGTAGCGCAGTGGTAGAGTGCCCGTCTCTGGCGAGGAGGACCCAGGTTCAATCCCCGGCACCGGTGTGGAGATTTTTCACACGCTGAGAGGTCTGGCACGAGATGCACTCAGCCATGTTAGGTCCCGAAGCGATCAATTGAGGAGCCACTTGATGGAGAAGTAGTGACCCTAGGTCGTGAAGTCTGCATAACTGGCCGGGAGGCCTCGGCTCGCTGACCACGTCCCACCCTCAAGTAGTGCACCCCACTCCATGACGCTTGTAATGGGCAGAGGTGGGGGACGCAGCGGCTGGGCGGTATGCCTCGGCCCTTTATGGACTATTGCGCTTGGGGGGGGGAGTCAAAATCAATAACAGTAAAAAGTTACCGGTAAAAATTAAAACTCAGAAAACGTTTATTTTATATTTTACACCCAGTAAGCGCGTGAAAGAGAAAAAGGAAAAGGCGAAACTATGAAATGCAGAGAGGAACTTTTAAGTGCTGTGCAGAAGATATAAAATATGTAAGCAATACTCCAGATTTATTGCTTTCCGTTTCACATTACGAGGAATTGTAACCTGATAAGCACAGAGACAAAGGAGAAAAGAGCGAGAGGGAATGAAGGGGGAAGGCATAAACATTTAAGTTTCATATGTACTCAACATTCCTTGTTCTTGGTCATAACATACGCGAAATAATGCTACGGATTCCATTAAGTGGTTTGTAACGCCTTTATGCCTTGGCACCGTAACAGATGTGTCAGATGGGTTGCATACATGGTAGGTGCTGTGCATGCAGCGGCCGACCTGGCAAAGCCTAGATTGTTGTATACCTTCTGCACGTCTAGCAGGATATACAAGGCACTTTAGTTCTTAACAGCACGACTCACTCCTGAAACTCCTTAAAGTGTATACAATCCATTACCATATTTAACAATTTCGGCTGTTTTATGCTACATCTTTAGTATCCTTATGTAGCATGCTACTTTGGAATTATTTACATAATTAACTAATGCACTTAATGGTGTTACATTAGTTATCAACAAAGCTTGAAGGAAGACACTCAAAATTAGCACAGAGTCAATTTTTGGATTTTTGGGTATCTTGATGATTTAGGTTGCATATAACAAGACTGCATAGTCGAAATTATTAGTTTAAAATACTTGATTTGCATATTAATGCCAATCATGATTTCTAGGACACACCTCCTTTTACACACTTTTTATGTGTCTATGTACGTTTTCTAAAATTCACAATATAGATTTCTGAACTTGTCTGAAAAGAAACAAGAAAACCATTGGGGTATGTTATCTCAAAATGAATTCGAGATTTCCCTGTGGTTTACGGGAAAAGAGTTGAGTCAGTTGGTGAATTAATGGTAGCTCGTTGGTTATAGCAACCGTATTGAAACCGGAAGCTTTGAGATCCCATTCTCTTTGCACGCTTAGCATATAACAAATGAACAACGGTGTTCCATTTCACGGAAGTTTTATGTTTTCTGAAACTGACACAAATAACAGGCATACCTCCGAAATGGTTAACTCTACAAAAAATTTATTCAGATATAAATTGCGTGCTTTAGCGAGATCTACATTTTTGTACAGTAAAATTTTGTCTATCTCTTACGGAACCATTTTCAAGAAAATCAAAGTTTTCGAAAAATCTTCCATGTAAAGGGTAGTTTAGGGTAGGGCTATTTTCTTCAAAATCTGCCTGTGGCATCCTTGAAAGACATGAAACTTAAATACCAACTTTGGTTTTTAACCGACTTCTCGTTTTTTAGTTATGCTGTCCACAGACTGACACACGCACTGACAGATAGACATACAGACACGGACCTTTTTCTAAAAATACTTTTTCTTGATTCAGGGGTCTCAAAACATATATTTCTGGTGAAATCTCGACATCGAATTTTTGGGTAGAACAATACTTCCTCTACTATACTAAACGTAGTAGAGGAAATAAAAACAATTACACATCCTACTTTAACAGTGACTTATGCAGTTGTACGTACAGATTTGGCAAGCGATAGGAATTTTGAGTGTGAAGCACTCTTCCAAAATGTGCTGAAATTCACAATCTAAGCCACTCGCATTGCTCTTTCCATTTCATTGCCCCAATAAAATCGCAGAAGGGAACATAAAACTCAAATATGAACTTTACTAGCGATCGAAGGACTTTGGGAATTCAGGGCTAAGCCCAGGCACCCCCCCCCCCCCGGCCCTGTGGCACTGCAGCAGGAACGGCGTTGCGCAGGCGAAGGTTCCACCAAATTGTGTGTGCAGCTGCATCGATCCATGGGACGTGAGTGAACAAGTCCTTTACTACGGCGGGTTGCTGCGGAACAATATCATTATCCTAAGGTCAAGAACAGCCCTTATCGCTGCATGACACGGGGATGCAACATTAGTGTCTACCTCCAATACAAACACCTATTTCAAAGTTTAAAAACAAAACACTCTTCACCTGCAAAGTATGTCTACATCCAGAGTATTATCTAAATGTAGAAATTTATCAAAAGTGAAACAGACATTTTAGCATTTAACATAATTTCAGAAGGGACAATAAATTGCACCATTCTAATTTATCAAAATATTAAATCCTCTACTCTTCCAATGATTGACAAGATACAACACGATTTATTATTGCGATAGAGTTCAACTTTCTATGTTTAGCATCATAATAATCATCATCAGCAGCAGCTCAACAATTACTTTTATACTCATTTGTATCAAAGATTCAAAGTTACACCCTCAACCCTCTCAGTGTTCGGTCTTTGTGTTAATTTGCTATGCAAATTTGTTTTATATGATGCATCCAGTTTTTTATTTTTTCTGCTGTGTTTTTGCTGTAGCAGAGGAAGTATTTTATTTAGCCCACAATTTTGATATCAGATTTCATCGGAAGTACATTTTTGGGATTCCCTGAATCAAAAAAGCATTTTTAATTTCTCTATTACAAACAGTAGATAGGGAAAGTATTACATTCGACCCAAAATTTCAATGTCGAGATTTCATAGGAAATTTATGTTTTGAGTCGCCCTGAATATAATAAAGCATTTTTAGAAAAAGGTCCGTGTGTGTGTGTGTGTGTGTGTGTGTGTGTGTGTGCGTGCAAACGCGCACGCTTCTGCTGAAGATTGGAACCCAAAAACGAAAAGCCGGTTAAAAACCAAAGTTGGCATTTAAGTTTAATGTCTTTCAGCTATGTGACACGGAGATTTTAAAGAAAATTCCTGCATTCCAAACTACCCTTTACATGGAACTCATTTCGAAAATTTTTATTTTCTCAATAATGGCTTACGATTTTGATTAAAATGGAATATTTTGAAGATATTTTATGGCAAATGAAATGTATATTTTGAATTTTCTGGCTATAGCCTATGTAGTCATGTTTACTCTTGATGGCTTTTTGCATAACTGGTAAACCATAAGAGATAGACCAAATCTTGCTGTACAAAAAATGTAGAACTCGTTAAAACATACAAGTTATATCCGAATGCATTCTTTTTGGGGGATTGAACCATTACGGATATATTCCTAGTTGTTTACTCAAATGGGAGGCCGTTATTCAGTTTTTTGTCCCTTGGCCGTGAAAAGAGAACGGAATTTCAAAGCCTTCATATAGCGACCAGGTTTTAAAGATTTGACAACCGCTGAAAGTCTACTGTATTCCCATATTACCCTTGGACCTATAAAAAATTAGCAATAAGAAAATTCCTGTAAATGTTTATCTTAATTAACATGAAGTTAAAGGAACTAGAGTTTGTAGAAATAGCTACTGCAAGATTAGAGAAAGTCATGTGAGTGCAATACATCAGATTTTTAGAAAAAAGTTTATGTGTGTATGTGTGTTCGCACGCCTGTGTCTGTGAACAGTATAACAAAAAAGTGAAAAGTCAATGAAATATTAAACTTTGTGTATTCAATATTTCTCAAGGACACGACACGAAGCTTTTCAACAAAATTCCCGCGCCCCAGAATACTATTTACATGAAATATTTTTCCAAAAAACTTTATTTTCTCAAAGGATTATGAATAAAATACCTTGTGTCAAAGATGTGAACTGCAAATAAACCGCTGCAAAACCAAACAAATGACTTTCAAGAAAGAAGGGAAACATACATCCAGCAACACAATGGTCCTACACAACAAACCTCTAGAGGTAGTGCCGAAATTCAAGTATCTCGGAGTTACCCTTCAAGCTACTCTAACATCCTTCAAAGAAACAGTAATAATAAAAGCCATTTACCACATCCAACAACCTCAATAGTATTGGATACATCAATGTTACTGTTCAGGACAGCCATATCTCCAATAACAACCTATGGAATCAGCATCATCTGGGAAAACTCACTCTCAGCGACCTGATAACAATCAACAGTCAAGGTCTGCTACCTGTAAAGGATCCTAGACATCGGGAAGTCAGCACCTACAAGGCTAACAGACATATTAACCAGAGAGTACTGCATCATCGACATCAAAACACAGTTTTGACTGCCAAGCACCAAGTTCTACGAGAATAACCGTTGAAGTCCCACTCATTATGAATGACTTGAATAACTGGTAAACTGTAAGAGATTTTATCTGTGTTACTGCACAAAAGTGGAGATCTTTAAAACACTCAATTTATGTCAATCATTTCCGACATATTCCTTATTATTGGTTTGGATTTTCCAGTACTTATACATTCCTCAACTAAGAAGTCATTCGTGTTTATCTCCTGGTCACACAAAGTGAATGGAGTGCTAAGGTCATCAGTTATCATACAGCGAGCAAGTCTTAAAAGGTTTTATCGCTTAAGCCTACTGTATTTTCCTACTCCTATTATATCTACAAGGAAATATGCAATAAAACCACTTCTACAGATGTGTAGGTGTTAATTAACACGAAGTACCTGGATGGAACAATAAAGTTTTGTAAGAGTAGTTTGTTGATTGGGTAGAGAAGATCATGTGGATGTAACACATGGGCTTTTTTATGCTTTATTATCCCCCATCTATTCTCAGCCGTGCAGCTCTTAATGCACAGTTCACTTGAACTGACTTTAATAATCTCATTTGTGCACCTTATAAACTCTTAACATTGTATCAGTATTATCTTTAATGTAGCAAGTTATTTTTTGTACGATACTGTGTTTCCTTGACCTTATAGAGTAGGACGTACCTTATGAAAACGTGTGCGTGATATTGCTTGTTTTATTTTTCATTCCAAATTACATTCTCACTTGTTTTTTTATTTTCTGTGCTGCCGCAGAGTACATGACGCAACATATGTAAGACAAACTATGCACAATATAAGCATAAAATCTGTGGGACAAAAGGAAATAAAAACATAAATAATTTATTGCGTTCATGTAGCGCGTCATATAGTGAAAGTGTTTGCTATCTTTAATCTAAATGATTTTCTGTCGGTGTAATTTTATTTTGACTATTTGAAAATAATAAATGTTTTGTCAGCAATTGTTTATTAAGTTTACAAACTGGAGTAGTACAGTTATGACTCTAGGAATAAAAACTGATGAAGTAATGTCATTCTTGTAAAACATGCAGTATGAGAGCAATTTCTAGTTACCAACTGCTCAATTGTGAAATATTTACTAACTTAAAAGAAAATACACCTAAAGCGTTAGATTAATGCAATAAAAGTGCAAAATTTCATTAACATTGAAAGCAAACTAATCATTATATCCTTTGTCTATATCTAAAGACTGCAAGTTTGTGGTCTGAAAAGTTTCCGACCTAATAAACATACAAGACATTTTCTCACATCAGCTTACTCAAACGATTGTTACATAACAACTGACCGTTCAAAATGGCTGAAAATTTGGCGAATAACTGTCAACAAATGAACAATGAAATTCACTAGCTTTTATTTACGATTGCTGCCATCTTTATGTTGAGGTTGGAAACTTTTCAGGTCACCCTTAGGCTTTGAGCGATATCAAATGCTTTAAAAGTGGCCGATAGATGGTGACACTGAAATTGCTTTCTCTTTGCATGACCAAGGGATATAACAATTGACAACGACCTCCAATTTGATAATGTATATAGTATTGAAAAATTCTGACATCTCTGAAATGGTTCACTTCACTAAAAATATCATTTGACGTAAATTGTGTTTTAGCGAGATTTACATTTTTTGTATAGTAAGGCTTGGTCTATCTCTTACGGTTTACCAATTATGCAAAAGTCATCAAGAGTAAACAGCACTACAGGGGCTAGCCAGAAAATTCAAAATATACATTTCATTTGCCATAAAAATATCTTAAACATATGGCATTTTAATCAAAACCGTTGCAGCCTATATTTGAGAAAAGCAAAATTTTCGGAACATTTTCCATGTAAAGGCAGTTTAGGGTGGAACAATTTCCGTGTCGTATCCTTGAAAGATATTAAACCTAAATACCAACTTTGGTTTTTAACTACTTTTCGTTTTTGAGTTTTGCTGTTCAAAGACGCGCACGAGGTTTAATACACAATAACTGAACTTTCCTGCTACGTGTTAGTTATTTTTACCTGAAGAAAACACTTTTCTGTAAAACGGTGCTAATCAGAGAGAACAGAAATCAGATGCTTTTAGTAGATAAGGTAAAGCTTAATGTTGTACGGAGAACAAAGTACTGCTAATCTTTGTCCAGATAAGCAATGTTGTGATATTGTGGTACTTCACACAACTTATCTGCTTCGCAAGGCCGTTCGCTTCTAATGATAGCTAAAAAGAGGAATGTTTATAGCGCAGAGAAACAAACGTTTACTTACTGACAGTGTAGTACTTTCAAAAGTAAACACCTACGTCAAATACCGTACTTACGAGTAGGTGAGTCTGTGACGGACCCGCTTTGGTATTACTCCGCGGAACATGTCCACATCATATGCAATTCCTATGAGATAACTCTTCAATTTCAGTGAATTGATTGGTTTTTATTTCCAAATAACAGTAAAAATGTTCTATATTGCAAAATAATTATTGAAGTATCCATTAGGACATTTCAAAAGTAATAACATAAACGCAACACGAGATATATTCTGTACCCTTACGCTGAGTGTTGCAATCAGGGACCAATGAGAACATTCACTGCGGCCACGTGCTTAGAGATGCCTCTCGCCTTTATTTACTTCAACTGTGTTTCTAATTTCCGGGAAAATGTAACTTCTATAATGTTATT
Organism: Tenodera sinensis; assembly: GCA_030765045.1. Lineage (NCBI taxonomy): Eukaryota > Metazoa > Arthropoda > Insecta > Mantodea > Mantidae > Tenodera > Tenodera sinensis. Next base: position 76,439,539 of record CM060968.1, read on the forward strand.
TCTATTTACAAGTACAAAGATTGGTCTTTTACAATTTCTTCTTGAACATCGACATGTAGGTCATAGCACGATTATTGGCTGGTAGTTGTTTGATAAACGTGCATGCCAGAGAAATGGCCTTAGGTGCGTAATTGTTATCCTGTGCTATCGACTTGCGATGCATAAGCGCAACTGCTAATGTCGATTTATGGACTCTTTATGGGCACACGTCTATGGTGTGATGCCGGATAGGGGCACTATGGCTGATATAAAATTTAATGGCGAATGACTCAACACAACATCCAATCAGAGGCTTGTCACACCTTTCGGTGTTGTATAGTTAAACGCACTGTGAAATTATGTTGTAACACCGGTGATATAAATATTATTTGCACTCACAAAATGTATTGTGTAACAGAAAAGATCATAGCAGTGGTTAGCTATTAGCCGCCATAAAGTTTTGTGTCCGCCATAATAGCAAGTAACTCTTCTGTACTTTTATCTATATTTTAACTTCTATTTGTGTTGAGTCATACGCCATTACATTTTGTACCAGCCGTAGTTTGACCGTTGTGTCATAATGACTTAAGTTTTTGTAGTATTTGTGTACTTAAGGTTTTCAAAATGCTAGGAATGGGAAGCCACACTCTAGTCCTGACATATTTTTGCACTCTACAAGGATTGTATTGTTCCCTATGTAGGTTATCGATTTGGAAAAATAGACATTGCTGATATTTGTTTTCTGTCATTAAAGAAATATAATAGTTTGAGCTGAAGTTATTCCTCCCCCAGAGTTTCAAAAGGCAATTGTATGTTTCATGCCCATTAGTGAAAGAGTGCCTAAAACATAAGCATTTCGACGTGTTGATACACGCTGTTAACTTGGAAAGCATCCTTTGTGAAACAGATAAATTGGAGATCTGCTCATGTAGAACATTTTTCCTTTCCTTTTGTCTGCAGCACACCTCTTTCTTTATAAACCTAGTATTTAAGAGCTGCAGCGAGTTTTCCCCTTCCTGAACAACAATTATTTCCAGGCACGCTTCTGAAGCACTTTCAGGAAATCTCAGAGAACATTAGTACCACCCACGTTGCAAATCGCGCTTTTCGCCAGGGCTGAATGAATACAAAGGGAGCAAACAAGCCTGCTATAGGCACTTCCTAATGTGACTGACAGCCGGTGAAAGCTGTAAACATCTACGGGCCTCAAGGTAAACACTGTTACACCTTAATTGTGTTTCATGGTTGACACTATTACGCAAAACGAGCGGAAGACTGGATAAGTTCGTGCCAAGCTCCAGGGTGTGACAGCGTCACTAGGTTTCATAACTGTTTTTTTTTTTTTTTGTTTTTGTTTGCTTTTTTTTTATCGTTTTCCAGATTATTTACATGGCACAGGGTGCACTCAGCCTCGTTAGGTCCTTAGGGGGCCAGCTTAGGAGCTAATTGATGGAGAAGTAGCGGCCCCAGGTCGCGAAGACCGCATAACTCGCCGGGAGGGCTCGGGGCGCTGGCCACGTCCCACTCTCCAGTACTGCACCCCCAATGACACCTGTGGTGGGAAGAGGTGGGGGACGCAGCAGCTGGGTGGCACGCCATGGCCCTTCATGGGCTGTTGCGCTAGGAGGAGGGGGTATAAATGTAATACTCTTCTTTAAATTTAATGTATTGTGTGATTTATCACCGTGCGAAAATGTCCTTTTTTGTATATTTTACACACTACTCTGTTATTATTAGTATTGTGTACTTCTAAATAGTTACACACTTTGTTTTATTCAATACGACAGTTGTGCATTGGTAAAACAAACTTTTTAATGGACAGATCTTGACCCTAATTTGACTTGGAAACATTTAGACACAAGAGTTTATGGAATGTAACATTCATTTACTCACAGGAAACGCAGTAAAGCAACTCCGGGGACACGTGCGAGGCAATAAGGTGAAGTATCGGCTTCTTTTATTCCTTACCTAGAATAAAGTCAAACATATTCAATAACAAATTCCGATTCCTCGGTTTAAATTTTGTTTACATTTTATTATTGCTTTTAGTGTTTATTTAGTATCTCTGCGAAGATTGTTTTACACAAACAATGAACTATGAAGTTTTTATATTTAAGAAGTTACATGATTTTCTCTACTCATCAATTATTCATTTCCAGAAATTATTTTATTGCTAATGTTCTATACGTCCAAGGGGAATATTAGAATACAGCAGGCTGTAAGCAATATTCAAGTATTCTAAGAGCTGGTGGCTATGTCATGACTTTGAAATTTTGCTCTTTGCATAGCCAAAAGATAAAAAATGGCTAACGACCTCCGACCTCCCATTAAGAGAAGTTTAAATATTGCAAAATCCAGACAAATAACAAAGAATATCTGCGTAATTGTTCACTCCACAAAAACCAATCGATATAAATTGTGTGTTTTAATGAGTTCTATATATTTTTGTGTAATAAAATTTTACAATAAAATATATGCAAAAGTCACTCAGAAAATAGAGGGCTTCTGAGGACATTTCCAGAAAATTTAAGATATATATTTCATTTGTCACAAAAATATCTTAAACATTTGGTATTTCATCAAAATCTTTAGAGCGATTTTTGAGAGAATAAAAATTTTCGAAAATATCGTGACGGATCCTTGGAATACAAGGATACTGCTTAAGTCACTTTTTGTTTTTGAGTTGTACTGTTCACAAATGCACACACACACACACACACACACACACACACACACACACACACACACACACACACACTAAACTAAGCCCCGGCACTACAGCCCATGAAGAGCCAAGTCTTACCTCCAAGCCGCTGCGTCCCCCACCTTGGCCCACTACAGGCGTCATTGGTGGGGTGCAGTAATGGAGTGTGGTACGCGGTCAGCGTCCCGATCCCTACCGGCCAGTTATGTGGTCTTCACGACCTGGGGCCACTACTTTTCCATCAAATAGCTCCTCAGTTGGTCACCCCGGGACTAACGAGGCTGAGTGCACCCCGTGCCAGCCTTTTTTCTTTAAGTTAAGGGGTTCCAAAACACATTTTGAAGTTTTTTTGGCGGAATGCAATACTTCCCCAACCTACTGTAAATAGCATTGGAAAGTAAAAAAATTGGGCAATTTTCAATGTAATGTAATTTTCTATTTATCACCCACAATATCTGTCAAATACTAAAGAATGTTACAAGATGAGACGGTATCGAGCGTAATGAATGACATACTTAACGTTGTGTATAATTTAGCAGACTAATAGCTATGTGTTCCGGAAGATAGTGGGTGCATGCAGTAAACAAGAAGTAGTGGATGAAGTAAGCGAGGTTGGAACAACGGCCAAGCCCACTGCATGCAGGAGATGATGATATAGGCGGAACAAGTTCTTGAGGGCCTACAACCTGTCAATTTGTTGACAAGCGGATTTCTTTCAATCATTTCAAAGCATCTACACAAACGCTCAAAGCGCTAAACATAAGATGCTTATCAGTCGGCTCTTTGTTTTGTCTATGGCCTGGAGGACCAATAGGAACACGAGACACGAGAATCTTTGGCGGCTCCCTTCCACAAATGTTGACGTAATCCTTGCAATTCCTGCACATGATTCATACCTGCAGCATCACCGAACACGCCCAGGCTGTTGGTTTTGCCTTGTCCGTAATCATGCAGCATTTACTTGCCTGCCTCTAAAAGATAGCTGGAGCACGAGCCTAAAAGATATCCAGCAGATTGGTCGGTTCAACACCCTACCTGTTTCGAAAGTCCAAGTCCAGCGACCACCTTAGAATTTTAATTAGAAACTAGCTCTGTAAGTGATCTATTTATTGGGACATGTGAGTGGAAATGTTGCCTGTACTTCTCACTCTGAAAGTATCGCAAGTGCAACACAAACTACTGTGTTCCTCTCACAAAATATGTATCTGTTGCCATCAACAACTCTAGCATCTGAGAAAGATTAGAAAGGACATTCGACATATTGCAAAAGTGAGGACAAAATCCAGCCCGGTTACTTTTTTATTGCTTTATTGTATTCTAAAATTTTACTACAAATACAGTTTTCTTCTCGTCATTAACACAGTCTACAGTCTTTCGGGCTATCACAACTCCCAACTGCTCTTCTCATAACCTTGCTCAGTCCATTTTGTGTCTTTCTTCACTTCTTTTGTCTCCGATACCCTAATTACGACGTTACAATCCTTGCGACGCTCACTGAATCTTCTTACGACGCACACACACAGCTGTCTCACACTCACCGACTCATGCCCGTAACCCTAAAACTCACTGCTCTGTTCTCTGGCTTCCTTATATACTGAAGCCATGGATCTTTCTCAATTTTACATACATACACGCACCGGAAATGACTCACCTAGAAGTTTCTCGAACGTTCTCGATACCTTTTGTTCCTGGCGTCCCATTGTTACTGTCACGTACACACAGCAGGCGAGAGAAGCAGCCTGACCTATAACGTATTTGCCCGTTCGCCGGCCCTGCACGTGATGTGAAGTAGCATAGCCTCTGTCCGTCCATTGTCAACTTGGCGACACTTTTTTTTCCGTATACAGAACGCTGGGTAGTTCCGCGTAGGTAGATCCATACTTTCTTCACCCGTTTCACGTCTGTTTCAGGGTTGTAGGACCAGGCGACGGCCATTGGTATGTTGCGGCAGGAGAGTAGAACTGGCGCTACCGAAAGATTTCTTGTAACGCTTGGTAGGACTGCCTGGGTGCCCTTACACCTTGAGAAACTCTTACCATACAAAAAATGTAGACCTTGCTAAAATACACAATTTATTTGTAGCGTGGACCATTTCGGAGATATGCCTTATTATTTGTGCGAGTTTTGGAGAACTTATACTTGTCAAATGGAAAATCGTTGTTCATTTTTTATATGTTAAGCGTGCAAAGAGAACGGAATCACAAAGCTTTAAAAGATTTGACTATCGCACAAAGTCTACTGTATTCCCATATTCTCCTTGCACCTGCAAGAAAACAAGCAATAAGATAATTTCTGTAAATGTTTATCTCAACTAACATGAAGATATGGGAATAAGAGTTTGTAAAAATGGTTAGTACAAGAGTAGAGAAAGTCATGTGAGTGCAACACATCAATTTTTTCAAAACAAAATACTGTTCATATTGCTTACAAAGATTCATGTCACCAGTCCAACCAATTTAACCAATGATAACATGTATTATACCATATAACACCCCGATATGGTATTTAAACTTCGTTTTTAAACGATGCCACAACTCTAATGATACATGTTAGAGTAACAGAGATGGACAACAGTCATTAGTGTGGTTCGCTAACTTTCACTGTACCATGTTCCGTAAATCAACATTTAGCTCATGTGTGGTGCAAAGTTATGGCGTTAACAGTTAAGCAAACACTGCAAGTTGAATGTACAGTCACTCACGTCTTGCCCATGTTACTCTGAACTGTATGCCTTTCAAATTAATTGCACACTGCTTTTGTTGTGTGTAGCTTTGCGAGTGCAGTAAAGCCACTAGTGCATAAAACATATGCTTGCTTTAAGCACTGTGGAAATGTAAATCTGATATTATCTACAACTTTGAAATATTTTACCTCAAAGTTACCTCTCAGCGTTTAAAACAGTGTCATTTAGGCGCTGTTAGCTGCTTCTAATGCTGTATTACTTTACCAGGTTGGGAAAAATCCAAGGAAAAGCTGTAGTATATAAGTCCTGCCATACCATTCATCCCAATGCGATGAAAATTGGCAATCTAAATGCTTTTTCATGCTATCCATTTTACTACGAAACGTATTACATACCCATCACTTTCTCTATTCGCTTTTATTTTACGTAACACATTCACATGCCCTTCTCTACTTGCCCTTCAAAATAGAATGCATACAGTTTTCTATTATTGAAATAGAAATGCACCGTATGACATTTGCATGGCTTTTTTCTACTATTCTTGTATCACATTCACATGCAATTCTGTACTTGTTCTTCAATATAAAATTAATATAATGTTCTATATGACTGAAATACAAATGCAACAAATTACATTCACACGATTTTCTCTACTCACTTTTATTTTACATTACACATTCACATGTGTTTCTCTTCTCACTCTTGTACAAACAACTCACACTTTTTTCTATATTACTGAAATAGTAATGCAACGCATTACATTCACATGGTTTTCTCTACTCGCCTTTCTTCCTGTGGCATTTGTGGTTCTTCAACAATGCTTTTGTATGTAACTTCCTGGTGTTTTTATTTTATTTAGTTAATTTTTATTGCTTATAGTGCCCTAACAGTTTTAATTAATTTTTAAATGTGTTAAGTAATATTTTTTAAATGTCTTCAAAGAAACAAAAATTATTGGACAAGTACAACCCGTAGGCGAAAGTTTTACGGCTAAATGGTCAAACCACAGCCAACGCCGGATATTTCAGCTGGTACGTATTTAGATATTTTATTTGTTAATGACGCTGTCAATTATCAGGATCACCGTCGCCGGTGTGCTGGAATTTCGTCCCGCAGTTCTTTTGCACGCCAGTAAATCTACTGACATGGAGCTGTCATTTTTAAGCTCACTTAGAAACCGTCAATCTGGACTGGATTTGAACTCGTGACCTTGGGATCTGTAGGCCAGCGTCTAACCAACTGAGCCACCCAGACCGTTACAGATTAACCTAAGTTTTATTTTAATTATTATTATTTTAATTATTATTATTGTTGTTGTTATTGCTATTAATCTAATAGTAACACCGTTCTGTCAGATTATGAACACAAGTCACGAAACCACGTGGAATTTGCTTATGTTCGTTACTCATAGCTGATTCGAACATGAAACTAACGCGAAGGGATACAAAATGCTTTGTTTATATCAAGTCCGGTTCTAAACTTCCATCTACGGATCTTCAGGGTCTTCACTGCTGTCAGAGTCGAGCTCTTGCACTTTGAATGGACAATAGATTGTTTTATGAGCTTGAGGAACTAGACGGAAACACACAAATGAACTGGGGACTGTTTTGAACTGCATGGTACCCCTATTTTGGTACTGTAAATGTGCCTCGGTGTTTCAATATAGTTTCCATTCCCCCCTTCTCTTTTGTTAAAAACAAGTATAAACACATAATGTCCTTTTCCTTGTTCTACGAATGTTGCTACGAGAAAACACGGCAGTATTAGGGGAGTCATCGCATTGTATTCTCTTCATAAGGGGCAGTGACAATAGAAGTACAAAAACCCTGCTTTTCTACCGCGTACCTACTAGGTAGAGGAAGTATTGCATTCCATCCAGCAACTTGATATCGAGATTTCACCGGAAATATGTTTTAAATCACCCCTTCTTCAAATGTGTTTTTAGAAAAGGGTGCGTCTTGCCTGTGTAAGGCATTACTCAAAGACGAAATATCGGATGAACACCAAGCTTGGATTTAAAGTCAGTCAGTGTCTTCTGAAGATGAGATACGAAGATTTTTAGGAAAATCCCCAACTCGAAACTACCCTTCAATGGAGTAAATGGCATCAGACATTTCCGAGACATTCTTTTTATGATTTTGAGCTTTTTAATACCTCGTCATTTCACTTTTATTTTCTCTATCACGTAGGTATCACTTTCCATCCAAAATTTGATAGAGATTTTATTGTAAATGCATGTCCTGAGGTTTCCTGAATAAAAGAAAAGTATATTAGAAAATGCGTGCATATGTGTGTAAGCAATAATGAAGGCCCAATAAATATGCATCTGGTATTTACTTTTAATATTTTCCAAATACTTGAGACGAACATTCAAGAAAATCCGCGCCCCAAACAACTTTACGAATGTAAACCTTGAATTTTGTGAGAATAGTCGAAGTTCTCATCAATCAGAATGAGTTTTGTGTAAGTGGCAAACCATAAACTGTAATTCAAAAACTTACTTAACTAAAAATGTAAACATCAACGAATTAGAAGTATCTTTTGTTATTAGTTTTAATTTGTCAATAGTTTGTCATTTGATGAAATGGTCTCCATATCGTTGTTTCTCAGGATGTGGTGGAAACAGTATGGAATTTTATGACTGGCATAGAAACCCGTTCTGAAACACTCTGATTGATATTTTTATTCTATCTGCAACGAAATATGTAATGAAGTAGTTCTTCAAATGTTTGCCTCTATTAAAATGAAGTGTAAGAATATAAGTTATATAAAATATATGTGGCTAGAGGAAATCACAAGGTTTTAACACGTTAGGAATATTTTAAATAAGTTACGTTGAAGCCAAAGACATAATTCTCCAAAGGCTTTCTGAAGAATAAAGTTGGGATTAAGTATTTGACATATAATGCATGCATGCACTAACTAATGCATCACTTTCACTATGAGTGCTCTATGCTCTTCACATAGTTTAATGTATATATTCATGGAGTAGGTTAGGTTTAATGGTATTGCAGCGAGAACATCTGTTTTCACTTATTGCAGAATGCACTTCGGGTCTTGCTTTGTGGGTTATGCACGAGAACACGACTTCGCAAATCCTCACGTAAGTCATGATCTCTGAAAAAACTAATTGATTATGGTAAGTGAGGTTTTCATTGGTGTGGTTCAGAGATGGCTTTTAAGGAAGCACTTAAGCAGAACAGAGATAAGGACGTCAACTGCGCATGAAAATAAGTTGCCTTTTCTTCTTACTGCTAAAAAGGAGTGAGTCCACATTACCATTTGTAAACATTGAATAATCATTCGTGCACTGTAGCAACTGCTGAGCTGTGAGTTCGTGCGCTGTTCTTTGGAGGAACTAAAGTAGGACTGCAAAATATTTTGTATCCCTCCGCGTCAGTCTCGTGTTGAATCAGCTGTAAGGAACAAACATTAACAAATGCCACGTGGCTTATGCTTTGTGTTTATAAAACAATAGAACGGTGTACTATGCGAACAATAATAGTAATATCAATAATAGTAAAACAGGGAAATACAGTATAATTGAAATAAAACTCGCGTTAATCCGTAGCTACACACTTTCGGGAAGAAATAGCTAGGTCTCTTTATCACACGACATTCTCACATATTAATTTTATTTCTCTTCATAAACCTAAATTGAATTTCTAACAATAATGCATGAAAAGTAGATCGCGTTGCAACTTTTATCATTGTTGACAGAATTGTTTAATGTCGGCGGTTCATTATGACGGAAAACTGGTGCATTCCTGCGAATATTACCGTGACCCGGCCGGCAGTCACCATCAAAGACGCTCACGGTCAAGCTACCTCACGCCACTGGGCGGCCGCGCGCCTTAAAGAGTTTGGTGTTAGCTACCTGACACCACTGATTATGAATACGTGGCCGACGACAATGGAGCGATCAGAACAAAGCGTTTCTAGACTGTCGGCTTGTTTATGAGAAGTTCAAGGAAAATCCGTGCTACGTCATTCTCGCCTACATAAGCGAGTCGAGACGTCGAGAGTCACCAATTTTTATGATGGAGTTGTTGAGTGTTGAATGACACAGCTGTTAACAGTGTGTCTGTGCGTGTGTCTGTCCTCAGAAGCAGCTGTAGGAAGAGAGACAGACAGAGAGAGAGAGAGACAGTAGTGGAACTGAAAGACAGAAATGTGTGTGTCAGGGTTACGAGAGGACAGAGCAGTTGTGACATCACGAAGAACTGAAGATTGTGTTAAAATAAAGAAGTATCTGGACTTTTCATTTCCAATTTTGGCCTAAGTGTGTCTTTTCGTCCCAAGACTCCCATTATCTTTATTTGTTTACGAGCACAGGGAACGCTCTATTGAAAAGCACCTCTTAATTTAAGAATGAGCCAGTGGGTATCTCATTGTTAAAGATATTCAACACTATTTTTGTTTGCCGTTTTTAATGGCTGGTCTTTAGAATTCATCATTATTTCACCTTTATTGACACTCACAAAGCTAACAGCACTTGTGGAAGCAGGCATGTTTATCGCTTTACTGACTGTTCATCGTGCTGTTATCCTGCCCATTGCGTGCTAATTAATGACGTCATGTGTTTACATCCAGTTGGGTTATAAGAGTATCGATTACAGGATTTCCCTAAACTTTCAGAGCTGTGTGTTGGAGCAAGGTGCGAAATTGCCTTCTTAGCACATATACATCCTTCAATGGCTCGAAATTCTGTGAATTCTGTGAACAAAAGAAAAAGGCAAAACGAAGGAATAAATTGACATTGCCATGCCAGCGGGGCAGAACGTCAGATCTTCCACCGATAAATAGGATTATAGCTCGGGGATGAAAGTTCAAATTCAGCTTAAAGTGCTATAGATAATCCAACTGAAAATACGAAACATTTTGTGACAAAATGACAAAAATTGGTTCGGTTACTTTTCTATCACTTTATTGTCTTCTGAACTTTTACCACAAACATACACTTCCCCTCTCGCCGTTAACAGTCTACAGTCCTCGTGGCTATCCAACTCAGTTTTTACTTCTCACAACCTTACTCTAGTCTCTTTATGTACTGAGGATGACGTCATACGGATCTTTCTCAACTTCTACACACACACGTACCGGAAATACCTTGGCTATAAGTCTCGAGAACGTTCTCGACACCCTTTTTGTTTCTGCCGCATCGATTGTTAACAGTCGCATACACACAGCAGTCAGTCCAGGCCTGGCACAGCATGCGGCGGGAAGCAGCTTGGCCCCGTCCGTCCTTTGTTGAGCACCGAGCCCGACGTTACAATATATACGGCGCAGTACCAACATAATAATGCCTGAAAATGTGCTGATATGTATTTTATAACTTACATTACACACCCTGTTTTCTTAAGATGTTTTAGAGGCACTCTGAATTTTTTATAAAGTTAGAATACGTTATTTTGGTATTACTTTAGTTTAAATGAAGAGGACATCAACTGAGATCTTCTTTTGCTTATTCTGTGTGCAAATGACTTATGGCCACATTTGTGAAGGTGTCTCAGTATGTTAGACTTACTCGAAAATTGCCCGCAAGATTTTTTTAGTCAAGCAGATTGACCAGTATTTTATAGTTAACTCCTGAAGCCGAGGTCAACGTTGGGAGCGCGATGATAGCAACATGTTTGCATACTCCGGATCACAGTTTTGTCGTATTGCCTCCTCTTAGCGACAGACACACAAAACTTGCTGTTTCCCATCTGGCAGTCAGCCAACCCCTTTCATCGCTGAATGTCACTTGGCTCCTTGTGCTTCCTTTCTTTCTTCCCCTCAGTTTCGTCTTTGTTTGACACTTCCTGTTAATGTAACTGCAGTCGCGAAGTATAAAACTTTATATAAATGGGAGTGCAAATCGAAGGTATTGAGTTACTTACATAATAAAAGCATTATTTCTAACCTCAAATATCACAGGGTTAAAGTAATATGCTTTCAAACGATAATAATGCTTGAACATCCTCATCACACAACACTGATGAACCTACTCACCATCGACTAATCTTGTTCTGCAATAACCTTTTGGATAAAATCACTTCCGAACACTAAATATCGTCAGAGAGATTCAAAAACTTCAGAACCGCTGTGCGGTATCTTCCCACTGCCTAGACGGAAACAGCAGCTGATGTACACAAGGTCACGCGGATAACTTGTTTTTCTCTACTCTGAAAGTGTAGTATAGTTCACGCTTATATCGCGTGGTTGAGTTATTACCAGCGTGCTTTATTATTATTTTGTTCTGTACTTAGTCGCAAAGTGTATTATGGCTCAGCATTTGTTTTCGGCTGCACAGCGTGTATTTATCCAGGATTCGTATGTGTTAACCCAATCAGCTCGCCAAATGAAAGTGTGATTTGCAGAAAGATTTCCAGGTGTAAAAGTTCCAGGCCGCACAACAATCCATGAACTTAATATATTTCAGTCCACAGGAAGTGTTCAAATCTAAAGGATGGTGTACTTCTTAGCGAACAAATGACGACACCGGTCATTGTTTAGAGAATTCCCCCCAAAAATCGCTTAGGCGTGTTTCACAACAGACAGGCAATTCTTATGATTCTTTGCAAAGAGCTACTAAATTGCTGAAGTTAAAACCATATAAAATAACTGTGGCACTTGCTCTTCAACCAGGTGATCTTGTAATTAGGGGCACATTTTGTGAGTGAATTCTCAACAAAGTTTACAAGGACATTTAGTTGGACTATTTCACGATAAAGGATGATATAGCCTATGAAATATTTAAATGCTGTATTGTAAGTACCAACCTCTTAAAATAAAAATGAAACAGGCACACATATTTCAGCGTCCACTTGCATGGCCTACAAGATTATCATATGAATCCTCCAATCTTTTAAGATATTGGCAATGTCAGTAGTTGGAGTATCTGCTGTTAATTTATAATGTAGTTCAATACATAATTTCTCTAACTGATTCCAAATATATTTCTTTTATATTCTGTGGTGTTCCCCTTCGGATTGTTTCATCTATTTCAACATTAGATGCTTCACCAGAGCGAGTGTGAGCATTTTAACATTTGAACCTAGTAGCTCTGTTGCATCAAATTACGTAAGTTGTGCATCTGTAGCGCAGTGCAGCTATAATCTCGTATGTTTGATTTCAGCCAAGTCACGCGAGTGGAGTGGAGTGGAATAGTCAGAGAAAGGTGTTTTTGATAGGTGTTAAAACAGTGCATATTTTGTTTACTGGTTCTCAGAGCTCGATAATAATGATTCTTTTCTTCTTGTGCTTAAGAGGCCGTGTTTAAGTACGAAGTAGTAATATGCAATTCAATATACCATGAAGGGTAGCGGCGTGTAAACATCTTTCCCTGCTTTGAAGTCGATTCTCATCGCGTAACCACTTTGTCTTGTCGATGCTGTTGCTATGGCAACCTCGTGTGCAGATCCGATGCTCGTTGCCTCACTGATTTAGCAGAACAAAGACATGCAGCTGAGCAGAGTGAATATTTCAGATTCAATGGGCAAATTATGTATTTCAAGAGTGTGAGTTTACGATACCATCCCTGCACCTATTTGGGTATGTGAAACTATGACGTTACATACATTTATAATAATTATAAACCTAAGTACTATTGGTATTTAAGTGTTTTATGTCTCTTCTCTGACATAGTAAATTTTAGATTGATAGAAATCGTTAAAACAATCAGCTATATTGCAGAAACGCTGTAAAAAGACTGATGTATCATTTTAGGGTCTAGTCAACATTCCGGCCAAAAAATAAACAAAACAATACATAATATGATGGTGAAAAGCATGATTATTCAAACATAAACCTTTGAGTAAGGAAATACAATATTCCAAATAACTATTTTGGAATATAGTACGACGTAATCACTTCTACCAAATTAATATATCTTCCTATATTACGTACTTTTAAGGCCTAGGCCACTAGCAGTGTCACACACCTAAACCTAATAGTATTTTGATTAATACAGATATAAAATATAATCAAACATAATTGTTGATTTTTACCACCTCAGTAATTTTATTGTCCACTTATTTATATTGTATATGCTATCTTTTTTAAGGTTTTCCACTTTTCAGCAGTTGCGTTACAGTTCTGTACAAGTTCTCCAATATATCCTATCATTCCACTGTCCCTCTTGCAATCCTCTTTTCCTCATGGCTTTATCTATACCATCCTTCCAAGTAAGGTGTGTCCTTCCTCCTTTGTTCCGACCAGAAGTCGATCAAGTGATCATTTTCTTTGATAAATCTATCTTCTGTCATTCTCTGAACGTGTCCTTACCATTTAAGAGCCATTGATTCTAACACTTTCTTCTGCATCCATTTCTACCCTTATATATGCATTTATTACATGCCCCATTCATACTTCAAGCCATTTGTTCAGTAATCTTCTCCTCGATCACTCACCGTCCATATGTTAAAATACTTTCAAGAATAATTGTTAATATAATATTTAACTCTGTTCTTCTGGTTATATCTCTACTCCGTAAAAACCCATTTAAAGAGTTTATTATTTTTCTAGCATTATTTATTATGTGGCCTATAATAGAGCATATGTTAAATGAGTTTAAAATAATAGAGCATTGAGTCGAGTCACTGATCTTATCTACTTTCCACAAGATATACAAAGTAGGCCGTGCTCAAATCAATAATTACCCATAGTAATCATGGCGGCTAACTTGAACAAGTGTGTTAGTTCTGAAATCGAAGAAAATTGTACAATACGCTGCCTTCTCTCATACCTGAAAAATGTAAAGGAAGTTACGAAACTTGCTAGAGTTAATATATGATAATTAAGTGCAACCATCAAGGCACCATGGAAAGTTGAAGGTTAGTATTTTACATTTCATTAAATTACTAATTATCTCCCCAACAAATTATATGCAATACAACCGTGTAAATGTTTTACTTATCCTCGACTGCGTCTCGTCTTTCCAAACTTTTCCTTGGTTCAGTAAAATCACTTACGATTCATATATCGTAATATACTATATCAGTGTTACACTGATTGAAGGATTAAATTAAATTTTGCCACACGTTTTGTTTCCACTCTGTTCAATAATTACCGAGCATCTTGCTTATCTTCGATCTCTTTAATTATACCGTTATGATTAGTTGAGACGGCAGCCAAATATCACGTTCTTTTATTTTGTTATTTCTACGTAATAAGTTTCTTAAATTATCTTTATATTGCGGCCTCTTCTTCGCTTCCGCATTACTGTAAAACCTAATCGTTTCGTTTTTGTACAAAATAAAAATAAATAAATACACTAGAAGCCCGAAATACTGCGAGGGGGAAATTATGTCCCTGGAAAATATATCGTACTTTTATTTTTTGTTCATTTTTAAGGTTGAGTTCAACATTTTCTTCAAAGAGCGGTACTGGAATATACTTTTCGCTACCTCTAGCGTTGACCTTGGCCACTGCATTGCTAAGAACTTTCCTAAGTAACGAGACTTGCACACAGAAGAAGATATTCTGCATCTTAGTGAAATGATAAATACTATTAACAAGATGATTCTGTGCATGGAGAAGCAACACGATTTAAACAGTAAACTTTAACTTCACTATGTACTGCAATTTATTATTGCACAAATGTTTTCCACCATCTCCGCAGGATCAATTGTTGTCACTTCTCAGCTCACATTTCGATATATCGCGAAATCGTAATGCAGGGCTAAAGCATGTCCCCAACAACCGCATTATTTCGGGATTATACTATGTAGTTCAATCCAGTCTATGGCAAAAATAGTTCTGAATCATGATCAACAAATACGGAACATCAATAGGACCCCAATGTTTATCACCCTAACCTGTAAAGCAAAATGCACAGTGCATGCTGGTTTCCTGTTATTGTTATATTGATTTTGTGTGGCATTCCCATCAACCATTAGGATTACTAAGTGAACTGAACATGAGGTCCTCCGGCTCCGCATTGTCTCTGTGTTTGTGAGGGGAGGGTGAGGGACACCTTGACCTACCGAGACCCCGAAATGGATCTTTTGCGGGTTACCACCCCCTAGGGGAAGGGATGAGGCAAAGTAAGACCGTAGGCTGTTCAGAGAACGGAGCCAGCGAAGCCCAGAGACGCACAGAAGTCCCTAACAGTTACAGATATTGACACGTGGTGCACAACCGAAGTGTTTCCCTCAACTAGGGAGAGGGGGACGAGGCGACACTAGCGGCCCGGGCAGCAACTTCCAGGAGCAGCCAGGGAAGTGTTTTCAGAGCGCAAGCATCGGTGCCATTTGTCCGCGTACGCCGGAATGTACTACGCTACTAACCAAACCTGAAAAATGACAAGGGAGGGAAATGAGAAATGAAGGGAAAGGAATCCGTGGAGTAGAGAACTCACCCCAGCACGTTGTGCATAGTGACAACGGGAAACCACGGAAAACCCCTAGTCTGGGAGATCGATCGACGGGGATCTAACCCGGGACCTCCCGAATGCGAATCGTACACGTTGCCATGGTAAGTTATTCCTACTGTGGTGGAACTAATGCAAGACACACCCGAATCTGAAGCATTCAGCAAAGCATGCAAATAATGATATACGTGTAGCAATGGAAGTGTAATGGCAATGAACTATTAAAAATCTGATTCGTTGCATTCATATGTCAAATGTTTTAAAGCATGACGTTTTAAATGTTGTTAAAATTCCATACTCCTCCCGGAGTCCCTCCTATGTAATTGCGAAAAACAACTGAAAATCAACAACACTTTAAAAGAATGAGGAAGTATTGAACTATTAATAAGGGATATCTCGGAAATGGCTTACGCCACAAAAAATTAATTTTGTTTTAAAGAGATCTACTTTATTTGGGTATTATGTTTTCATCCATCGCTTATCGTATACTAGTTATATAGGATTATACAAAATTCCTTCCGGATGAAGACGACTTGAAAGGCTTACAACAAAATTCAAGAAACAAGTTGAACCATTGAGACTGTAGAATATCTCCAAAACTAAGCGTTGTAGAAAAAAATGTCTTGAATAAAACTTACTTGACATTATGCGAAAAAGTAAATGCCCTTAGTCATGTTTTATTTGGACCACGATGTGATGGTCATTTAAGGTACAATTGAATTTTTTAAATGGCAACCTACATATTTTTACTTTCTCTACTGGTAAGTAGGGGAAGTATTGTACTCCACCGAAAAATCCGATGTCGAGATTTCACCGGAAATATATGTTTTGAGGCCCACTGAATCCAAAAAAAAAGCATTTTTAGAAAAAGGTCCGTGTGTGTGTCTGTGTCAGTCTGTGTGTCAGTCTGTGGACAGCATAACTCAAAAACGAAAACGAAAAGTTGGTTAAAAACTAAAGTTGGTATTTAAGTCCTCCAAGGATGCGATACGAAAATTTTAAAGAAAATAGCCCCACCCTAAACTACCCTTTACGTGGAAAATTTTTCGAAAATTTTGATTTTCTTGAAAATGGCTCAAACGATTTTGATTAAAATGCCATATGTTTGAGATATTTTTATGACAAATGAAATGTATATCTTGAACTTTCTGGCTATAGCCCCTGTAGACGTATTTACTCTGGACGACTTTTGCATAACTGGTAAACTGTAAGAGATAGACCAAATTATACTATACAAAAATGTAGATCTTGCTAAAATACACAATTTATGTCTCAATAAATTTTCTTGTAGGGTGAACCATTTCAGAGATATTCCTTGTTATGTGTGTGAGTTTCGGAAAACTTAGAACTTTCGTGAAATGGGTCATCGTTGTTCATTTTTTTATATGTTAAGTGTGCAAAGACAACAGAATCTCAAAGCTTTAAAGCATTTGACTATCGCAGAAGAACTACTGTATTCTAATATTCCCCTTGCACCTACAAGGAAATAAGTAATAAGATAATTTGTACACATGTGTATCTCAACTAACATGAAGAAGATATAGGAATAAGAGTTTGTAAGAATGGTCAGCACAAGAATATAGAAAGTCATGTGATCTTTTTATTCATACATATTCTCGGTGAAAACCTTACAATGGGACTTTAGGGTGGAATGCAATACCTTCTTCACATATATCTACATATTATAACCTGGTCGTAATAGACTTTGAACAATGACCTTGATTTAAAGAGCAGTTAGACCAAGACTGTATGTATGTTGAGCGCCCTAATCACCCGTGTAACTTTAGGAGGCGATGCCCGTTGTGAATCGTCTGGACCTAAGTACAGTTGTCACAGCGCGCTAGTGTGCTGTTATATCGACCTGATCATGCCTCCTGTAATTTCAAAGTAAGAGGAAAATCACTAGGTAGTCAAAGTCGTGAGGCAATTCCTAACGTTTATGAATATATGAAGCTAGAGGTCAAACACATCTGTCCTGAGTTTTTCACAGAAATTCACAAGGAGTTGTAAAGTTTTGTTCCCAGAATTTTGCAACTACAGCATAAGATGTTTTGGGAACACCTCCGAAAAGTATCACATAGTTAATGCCTCTTGGCTGATAAATTTTCATTGGGCTTTTAGTGGTTTCCCTCAGTTACTAAGGTAAATAGCGAATTGGATACTTAACACCACGACTAAAAGTGCAACTAAGTGTAAAACAGTAATAAAAATGTTATATGTTGCACTCACATGACTTTCTCTACTCTTGGATTAACCTTTCCCTACTCTTGGATTAACCATTCTTACAAACTCGTATCCCTGTTTCTTCTTCGTGTTAATTGAGATAAACATTTGCAGAAACTATTTTATCGCTTATTTCCTTGTAGATGCAAGGGGAATATGGTAATGCAGTAGACTTTGAGCGATAGTTAAATCTTTTACAGCTTTGAGACATTTTATCGTATTATTTAATGCAAACCTGTGCTATAAAAACAACCATAAAAGTGTACAATAGTTCTAAATAAACGCACGCACGGAACAAGATGGTGTTTACACAAAGTGACTGCTGACAAGGCATTAACTGCACGTACATCTTTACCATGGGTATAGCTTAGAAACGGTTTTTTGGTATTGGTCTCAGCCGACAAGATGAAGTGTCAACAAATATAACTAGGGAGAACTGTAACAGAAGAACTATTCAGAGTTTGGCAAATTCTAATAGCTTGCGATCTATATTACTGGCAGCAATAATAGCAGCGGTCGTAGATGTCGCAGTCACATTCGCAGTGATTGTGATTGTGGTAACGGAGGGGGGACACCTTGAACTACCGCTACCCGACAGGGGTCTATTGCGGCGGTACGACCTTCCAGAAGGGAAGGAATGACGCGAAGTGAGACCGTAGGCTGGTCAGTGGACGGAACCAGCCAAGTCCAAAGACACACAGATGTCCCAGCAGTTACAGAGATTGCCACCTGGCGCACGACCGAAATATTTCTGCTATTCAGGAAGAGGGCGACGAGACGACCCTTGTGGCTTGGGCAGCAAACTACAGGAGGAGCCAGGGAAGGAAGGTTTACACAACGCAAGGATCTGTGCCATCTGTCCGCATCCGCGGGAACGTACCCTGCTACCAAACAAACCTGAAAGATGACAAGGGAGAGAAATTACAGAGAAATGAAAAGGAATCCATGGAGTAAAGAATTCACCTTAGCATTTGCCTAGTGACAAGGGGAAACCATGGAAAAACTCAAGTCAGAATGGTCGCGGAGCCACATTGCTCGGCAGTAGCAATAGTGACAGTATACCTAGCTGCAGTAAAACACACATCTCAGCAGCCAAATCGTTTACGGTAATAGAATGGAAGTTTCCTCTTTCAAAGTTGTGCGTTTCTTTAAAGTTCTATAAAGTATTTTATTACCTACTTTATGAAAAAGTTCAGAGGAGGGACTTAGCACTTAGGCTTATTTAATCTTTGGTGCCTGAGGGCCTGACGAGCGCCCCCGAGAGGGAGGGGTAAGGTGAGAGCATACCAAGGGTGGCTGGACCTGAGAAGAGAGGCAGCAGATGGCAGGGTCTCTTAACAGCTAACCCGGTGGCTTGTACAATCGGCTTCATTCCCACCTTGCTGGCTTACACATTCCCTGGTGGGCCTGGGAACCGGAGAACTCCTCCGATCCGGAGTGCGATGATTTACAGAGAGCGAGTTCCCTTCCAACAACACTTAGAACGCTGAAATAGCCAACCAGGAGCAATCCTATGGGTTACTTCAGATAATCGCAGTTGAAGGAAGAAGAGAAAAAGACGAGAGTTAGGCGATTTTTCTACTAGGAAGAAGAGAGGAAGGGGACACCCAAAAGGTGACCAGATTGAGACGACGATTTGCACTAATAAGGACAGACTCGCTAACAATTCGAACAGACAACAATCCTGACGCCGGGTCACCCTGCTTTCCCAAAAATAAAGGTCAACATTCGCGTCAAGTGCGAGGAAAAATCTTTATAGAGATTTCTGCCGCAACATACCAACCGCCGTCACCTGATGTTACAACCCTGAAACATGTGGCTAAACAGATAAAAGTACGGATAAGCAGATAATTCGTGACAGAAGATGAATCATACCAGCATTTATTTATCGACCCGGAAAAACTACGGGGGGGGGGGGGGGGGGAGAAAATATACGAATGCGAATACGAACTTGAAACGTTATCGAACCATCTAGCTCGATTAATTAAATTTATGTTTTTATCCTTTACCATTAACCATTTCCAAAATAATCATTGTCGTCTCTTGCGTTTATCCACTTATAGAAAAAGCATACAAAATTCAGCCATTACCAAGAGGATTTCACAGAGAATGTAAGACACACAATATGTCATGACCTACTTGATAATTCGCGGTTGAAAGAAGAGGTAAGGTAAAACACATGCTCAGTATTATGGGGAGGGAATAAACACTGGACTTTCTCTCACATGAGAGAACAATCTGACCAAGCTGCGAAAATTGGCGTTGTTTACGACCGCAGAAGAAAAGGCATGTCTGAAAACAAACACACAGAACATAAATCTAGATTAATTCAATGTGGTAGAGAATGACTTAGAGCCAGCGCTTTCAGAACCGCAAATTTCAACTAACAAAAACCATAGTATGGTTTTAGGGCGAACGGCTATTAGCGCGCCGACAAAACCGTAATTGCGGTAACGAGGTATGGGTCCACAGAAAAGGAAGTGGGAAAGTAGGGCGGGCGAAACAACGGCTGGGCAATGCAACCATGTTAGCACAAAGTGTATTCTGCAGTTCGTACTTGGATCACATTGATTCGCAAACCAGCCACTGGAAATAGATACTTTGAGGCACCATAATTCATAAGAAATCTTGTGTTGCACTCACATGACTTTCTATACTCTTGTACTAACCATTTTTACAATCTCTCATTTCTCTATCTTCGTCGTGTTAGTTGAGATAAACATTTGTACAAATTATCTTACTACTAATTTCCTTGTAGTTGCAAGATGTGAATACAGTAGGCTTTGTGCGATAGTCAAATCTTTTAAAGCTTTCAAATTCCGTTCTCTTTGCACACTTAACATATAAAAATGAACAACGATGTTCCATTTTACGAAAGTTTCAAGTTTTACGAAACTCACACATATAACAAGGAATATCTCCGAAATGGTTCATCCTACAAGAAAATTTATTCGGTCATAAATTGTGTATTTTAGCAAGATCTATATTTTTCTATAGTAAGATTTGGTCTATTTCTTACGGTTTACCAGTTATGCAAAAGTCATCAAGTAAAAAGGACTACATGGGCTATAGCCCGAAAATTCAAGACATACATATAATTTGTCATAAAAATATCTGAAGCATATGGCATTTTAATCAAAATCGTTAGAGCCATTTTCGATAAAATCAAAATTTTCGAAAAAATTTTCATGTAAAGGGTAGTTTATGGTGGAGCAATTTTCTTCAAAGTCTTCGTGTTGCATCCTTGGAATACATTAAACTTAAATACCAACTTTGGTTTTTAGCCGACTTTTCGCTTTTGAGTTAAGTTGTCCACAGACTGACAGACACAGCTTTTTTTAAAAATGCTTTTTTTTTTATTATTTAGGGTCCTCAAAACATATATTTCCGGTGAAATCTCGACATCGAATTTTTGGATGGAATACAATACTATGCGTAGTAGAGAAAGTAATATAACATTTTTAGAGAAACGTCCATGTGCCTGTTCATTAGCAGTTTATCCCAAAATGTCGGTTAAACAACAAACTTGATATTTATGTTAAGCATCTTCCAGAATTAGGACATGAAGAGTTTCAAGAAAATTGTCCACCTGTAACTACAATTTACGCAGAAGATTTTTCAATATGTTGGATTTATTAAAAATGGCTGTAATGATTTTGATCAACACAGGTGGTTAAATATATGGTTAAGATATCTACAGGACTTTAATACACAGAGGCGTTAAATTATCATATATGAATTATCACCTGCCATTCTTTTGTTTTGTGCAAATTTCACTTGCTGATTCTTTTGTTTAGTCAATGTCACACATTGTATCCCATAAATCGTTGAAAAACAATTTATCACACATTACAATCGATTAACATTCAAAATAGCACTCCATTTCAATTTGACAACTGTGTTTTTAATAATTGTTCTTTTAATGATTAATGTATTTTTCTAGAAGAAAGTTTATGTGTTAATGTTAAAAATAGAGTGAGATTTGAGTTTATCAACTGGTTTTCTGTTATAACAACAAGAGAAGGTCGAAACATTTAATTGTTGGGTTTTGTTTTCCTCACTTGTAAGTCGAAGTACACTAATCAAAATACATTTTATCTTATTTTTGAACATTTTATAGTCAAATATTTGCGATATAGCATATGACTTCATATTTTATTTATGAAATAGTCCAGAGTAGACGCCTTAAGCTTATGATATTACTTGTAACAAACAAAATGAACTTGTATCTTGACTTGTTTGGGAATAATTAATGAAGTGCTGACAGTCCAAATACATTTTGTATAACTGGTAAACAATTAGAGATAAACAAAAGGGAACTACCAAAAAATCTCTTTAAAGCAAAAATGTATTTCAAATAGTTATCGTTTTTTGTGGCATCAACCATTCACGAGATTTCCCTTGTTATTGGTTTGAATTTTTCAATTAAAATTGTCCTCCTTTTAAAGTACTGTCGGTGTTCAGTTGTTTTTCGGGACATCACGGAAAGAGTGTGAAATTTCTACGCTAGGATATAGTGACCCAGTTAAATATTTGGCTATCGATATAGATGTTTTATATATGTATGTGTATATCAACGTTAGTGGATAGAGAAGGTCATATGCATGTAACTCATCGAGAATGTTACAATAGACAGCAATAATATATGCAGTTCAATAAAACCAGTTAGCCCTGTTAAAATGGCTGACATGTGGTTATTATGTAGTGTCAGCGCGTGAGTTTTGAACAATAGGGATCGAGAAAAGAACCGCATTTCTATAATAAAATATTCCAGCACTAAATGTCGGAAGGAAAGAGGCACAAGCCACGTAAATATTCATGATTTGTTTTTATTTCTCTCGGCACCTAATGGAGTTGTTCTTGTAACTTCTTTACAATATCTTTTGCCCAAACATAAAATATTGTAAATGATTTATGTACATCTCAATGTTGAGTGGACAATTTACTTCATGAACCAGGTATTCACATACCAATTCAATTCATCCGTGGTTGAAACAATCACGATAGACTATCACTAAAATCTTGTCGAAATGAGATTGTGATACCTGATTCACAATTGTTTGTGTGAAATTGTCGCCTCGGGTTGGCAATGTATCTGATTTGTAACTCAAACTATGAGGAAAAGTTTCTTAACGTAGAAAGTTTTCTATGTTAATATATTGGCATGCAATAAACTCAGTTAAATATTAGGTAAGATTCCCTATATCATTTCCATTGTATAATTATGTTTATGCTCAACCATGCCATAATGTAGCGCTTGTACGCCACTGTAATGAACCTCATCGTATGTACCTGCTCATAACGATACTGCTACCCACCAATCAAAGCTGCACTAGTTTTAGTTCATAGCGACACTGGTAATCCACCAATCAAAGGTACACCAGTTCATAACGACACTGGTAACCATCGATCAAAAGATCTGCGTGTAGCAATCAAAACTTCGCCGTCTGCGCACATTTCCACGCATCTGAAAGCGAAACTATCGAATCCCGTCTATAAAATAAAGGTACTCTATTTCATAATTAGTGTTAACATTGTAAATAACGTTCTAATGAATTCCATTTTTCTTCTCGCTTTTGAAAGATTACTTCTTTAAAGGTTGTAGCTTATATACTCACCAACTTAATAATAAAAGTTGAAGGCGCAACTATCGATTCTCATTTGTACAATCAAATAACAAATGCATTATTAAAATGTCGGACTCTATTGATAATAACATACAGCTTAGAATATTTAAAACATTTTATGAATTTTTTAAAATCTGATTCATGGTCGACCATAAATATGCAGTTGTATGAAACTTGAATACAAGGGCGATTAAGAAGCTTGTATAATTATTATGAAACTTAATTGCTGCCATTATGCTCTTGTCGCAAAATATACTATTATTAAATGTTTCAATTATCAACAATAAGGAACTATTTCATTGTATTAATTATGATAGTACGACGACCAAAACATTGTATAGGTATATTAACCTCAACAATGAATTACCAGCATTATTTCTCTCTCTAGAACATAATTTTGATATCAAATGGGTGTTTTTTGCACTTACGAAAAGTAATTTAACGGGCAGACCATATTTTGTTACGTTTCTCAGTGACCAGTGTGAAATTATGTACTTTGGTATGTGAACTTCTTCCTCGGGATTGTGTTGTTTTAACTTTCAGCACGAAGACTTGGAAAGTGCTGCCATTGATAGAAATTCGTGTAGAAAAGCATTATATGCGTAATTAAGTCAAGCAAATATTACTTAGCTGTAGTTATAGTAAAATCGATTAGGATAAGTCAATATGCCCAATGTTAGACCGAGCAAACAAAAGCAGATGTAACCATTCGAGTGAGTGCTAATTACTATTGACAACAGCACCACGTATCGATTTCCTTAAACGTAATCCAACTAGTTTCTTCCTCCTGCCTGCTAAATTATCTGGAATAATCTGAGGTAATCGTGCATCTAATGCAACCGGTTGTATGTAACAAAAGAAAAAAGTTTCTTGTACTCGGGCTGACGATGGCTGTCGCGTCAATTAACATCGAACACTTTTCTGCGCGTGTTTAATTCACGTCTCTGTGTTGCTTCAACTACCGATGATATGCGACAAGAAGCTTCTCATTTCAAATCATAGAGGACATTAGTCTAGCTAATGCATTAGAAGCGCGTTCACGTGGCCATAGATGATGTTAAAATCGTGTACTGCCATTTGTTACAAAATAAATGTGGTACCGAATTATAGATTAGTTTGGATTTGGCAGGCATTTCTGTTAGTCGTTCAAGGAGTTTTCGTTAAAATGGAAGAACTGCAGTATTATTCAGTGATTCGGCTTTTATTTTGAATATGAAAACTAGCGAGGCGGTAAAAATGTAATAGAATGCTGTTTATGGAGTCATTCTGCCATCTGCGACAACAGATATTGGTTCAACGACTTTAAACGTGGTCGAACATCCGTTTTTCATGAGGAGTACTCAGGATTGAGCCTATTTTGCCAACCAAAGCCTAATTAACAGTAAACTAAGAACAAAAGAAGCCAAACTAAGATTATATCGGACTATAATAATGCCATTTGTCACCTACGGTAGTAAAGCTCGGGGACTGAAAGAATCAATAAAACAAAAACTGTTAACCTTTGAAAGGAGAATACTAAAAAGGATCTTCGGATCCACGAAATAGAGATGGCAATTGAAGAACAAAAACAAATAAAGAATTAAATGAATTAATACATAACCAAAGTATTGTAAGTTTCATTAGGTCAATGAGATTAACCTGACTTGGACATATTAAGAGAATTGAAGAGCAAAGGCTAGTGAAAGGAATGTATTAATGGAACTAGAGCAGCTGGTGGACCAAAAATCCTTTGGGGAAGATGATCTTACGAACGATTTGAGAAAATTAAAAATATCGAACTGGACAGTGACCATACAGAACAGAAATGCCTGGAAAAGAATTGTTGAGAAGGCCAAGACATTTAACTTTGAAGTCTCGGTGCCTTGAGAAGAAGAAACACCCAGGATGTGGTTACCGCGGAAGTCATTGAAGAAGTCTACGATATGAGTCTCACTGATCGTTGAAGGAAAGTTTACGAAGTGGCAAAGATCTTAGGTGTGTCGACGGGAACGACAATTTACATTTTCACGACAAGTTGGAGATGGAAATGTTGTCGACCCGATGGGTGCCGCATTTCCTCACATTGGATAACAAGCGGGTGCGACTTTTAACTTGGAAGTTGTGTTTGGAGCTATTTGAGCGAAATTTGAAGGACTTTTTGCGTTGAGTTGTCACCGTCAGTGAGACCTGGGTTCATGATTATACTCCAGAAAACCAGCCAACCAAAAGAAGGATTTGCTTTCGGTAAATCTGCTCCAAATAAGTAAAAGTCCCATCGACCGTAAAAGTAATGGCGATGGTTTCTTGGGATGCGAAAGTGTCATACTGATTAACTTCTTGGAAAAAGGAAAAACTGTTATTGAACAATACCAGAGTGAGGTATTAGCGCGATTCGACCAGAAGTTGGAGACACGGCCCCATTTGGCGAAGAATAAAGTACTGTTTTATCAGAACCACATTCATCCAGTGTTGTCGCCGCCAAACTGCATAAATTGCTGCTGCAATCCCCCCCCCCCCCCTCCCCCACATTCGCCTGACCTGGCTCCCTACGATTTCATCTTGTTACCAAACATGAAGAAATGGCTCGCGGAAACAAAATTTAGATTCAATGAGGTCATCGTCGAGACAGAGGCGTATTATACAAAGCTTGACAATTCCTATTTTGGATGGGTTAAACTATGTGAAAAGTGTAGATGCCTAAAAGAGGACTATGTTGGGAAATAAATAGTTTGTGTCTGAAAAATTGGCGTCTTCATTTGTAACACGGGTACCTATTGAACAACCCTCGCATGTCCGCTAATAACATAACCAATTTTGATACACATTTCACCATTATAAAGTCCTATTCTTTCTGTGGTAGACATGGTTTATAAAACAGTTCTAAATTCAATTCATAAACTACTAATATACAAAGGATTTACAATGCCTATACACTAAACAATGAACACACTAGAGTTCTAAAAGAACATACTTGCGAAGAAAGTGGTTTGTGCTATTCGTTAAAGATTTCCATAGAGTAGAAAATAATGATTATTGTTACTCCACCGAAAACGCATATACATTAAGACAATTGCCGGAATATTTCATTCCAAGCAATGGTCACGATTTAGCAAAAAGAAAACAGAAGAAGGAGCAAAATAAAAAGAGAATCGAATCTGTTTACAACGGTACGATGCGCAGTGATGCCACTGCCAAAATACTTTAATAACCTATTTGTAAGAAACTTTCGATTTAGCAGAATATACTAAATAATTTTATAAATAGAGGAAATTACGGTCATTAATTTTAGAAATCGTTCAACGGATATCTAATAATTAGAACCCGGATATTTAGCCATTTATAACAATCAAAACAGAGCAGACAAAACAAGGCAATTAAATTGTAAGAAAAGCCACGGTAAATTGTCATAATCATAACCAGTATTTAGTTTAAAACCATAAATTATACATTTAAATTGTTGCATATTACCACAAAGTATTGCTATAAACACTATTGTGTTCGATTTGTATAAATCATTAGTTGACCAGCACAGTCTAACGAAAACTGTGACTTGCTAGATGTGGCAATGGTTGTTGGAGCTACTTTTTATAGCCACTTTTTGAAGCCAGAACAGATTTGTGTTGATTGATATTTTTTCCACGATTAACTTTCCTTTTTACACACCTTACACAATAAAACTGGTCCTTCAATCAAAACTTACGGCCGACAAATTGAGTAAACTGTCAAGTTTAGTTTTCAATGGCTGACTGAAGCTAGCTGGGCAAGAAATTCACTAACTCAACTGTTAGTTTGCTGCTGACTGAAGTTAGACTAATAATGTTATGTCTGCTTTCACATGATAGTGCTCTTCAAAGAGAAATGTTGAACCTTAGCGGTGGTAAACAGTACTACGCGAAAGATGGTTACTTCAACGCAAAGGACGTCCTGCATGGTCATCATCTAGAGTTTCTATAGAAAATATCGAGCGGGATGACCAACATTCGGGAGGTCGTGGTTTCGATTCCCGTGGCGGATCTTCCTCGCCCATGGGTTTTGTCTGGGATTTCTCCGGGTCGCTGGGTGAATGCTGGAATGAATATTACATCCCCCTATTTTCTCCATCCCTTTCCATTTAATTTCACTCATTTCGTCTCGCTTCATTTCACCCCTCAGTCGCTTGGTTCTTTCAGGACTAAACGCGCAACAAGTGTCTCAGCGCTGCATGGCAGGGAAAAAGGATAAAGTTACAGTTGTTTGATTTCGCCTCTTCAATTAAAATATCAATATCCTCACTAGAGTATTCGTCGTCTGCCATTTTTAATGAGCCGCAAATTATTTTTACTCGTACTGCACATGGATACTTCAGAGGTTCAGAACGTAAGAAAAGATGATATAGCCAAAGTAATAATACGATGACTAAGAGGTGGCAATCCCGCATGAGTGGTGTAGTCGAGTTAACAATGTCCTTAGAGGTTAAAGGAAGCATTCATGAAGAGTGATGTGTTCAGCCACTAAACTTATCAATTGATTAATTTAAGGTCAGAATTCCCTCACTTGAAAGCAGCATACAAGAACGTGCCGAGAAAACTTAAAGAAAATATACTCAATCACAGGCCGGAAATGAACAAGCACAAGCACTCTATACCCCCTCAGGCAACACTTTGAACCCGTGCAGAATAGGTAAATAACATCTTCTTCAGAGGATTCTATACTGCATAGCAAACAGATTTCATGCATACCAATGTGTAAAAACCTAGAGTTGATTGCAGTTTAACGATATGTTCGTTACAATCGCTTACCAAGGGTATCTTAACGGTACTGTATTCACTAAATTATTTGTGCGCTGCAAAGCGATGCTGGTGTGATGTTAATGAATCGTTAGCAATTTACTGCTATGATCCTTCACCTTTAACTTTAAACAACGCTTTATGTATACATCTGATAGTCCCGTGTTGTAGATTTACGGCACTAAAAGAACCTGAAGCCTGATAAAAAGGCCTTTGAGCAAAACAAATGGCTCTTTCAGGCCCAACACAAAATGGAGCGCTGAGAACCACAGCAGTTAATCAGTGTCCGTAAACAACCCAATCTCTTAGGAGACTCCTAGCCAGGGCGAGGCATTTCCGTACCTTTCTGGTCCCAGGAGAGTACTGCAGGTTACTATCACACGGACATTAGGGCAAGGTTAGGCACTGGCTGTGTTACACACAGCCGCTCCAGCATGTATAGTGCGGTAGTTGCAAATAGGGAACCTAACTCTGGATTAGTTATGCACTGAAAATCAATAAAGTAAAGTTTATTGTTTCACATATTGCAGCAGGTTACGAAAATAATATTTATGTATAAATTTATGAACCATGCAAGAAATTATTCAATCCGTCACATATAATTCAATCTTGTATTGTCCCTTTTGCGTATCTCAGTAAGCAATTTAATGGCTACGCTGTAATGCTGCATGTAATTCTAAATTAACTACTCGTCTACATTGAGAACTTTGTACGCCACTGTAGATCGTTTGATTGAGTGCGCATAAGAGGCAGCTTTATTTACTTTGTCGCTGTCCGGCATTTCGTGGATTGCGCTCCGTGTGCACTAACTTCAAATGCCTCGCCCTGCTCATAGCCATTTTTGGAATTTTATAATCATGTTATTTAATATATTTATAGTCCTATATTCATAAAATCCTGAAACGCCAAAACGCATAGGACCATAGCCTCATTTTAATTTTAAAAATTAATGAGGTTATTTATAATGGTCTGTTAAAGGAAAAATAAAATCCTTAGTAGGATATAAACAAAAACCTGTTGATATGTGGTTCATTCGTAATGAAATTGATCTAATCTACAATAAAATTATTAACTGAAACAAATGCAGAGACGTGATTGCAGTTTTATATGTTAATCGTTATATTATTACATAAAAACTTAAGCTCGCTCAAATTGAAATTCTGAATTGCTAGGTTTTTACTTTATCTACTGGTAAGTAGGGGAAGTATTGTATTCCACCCAAAACTTCGATGTAGAGATTTCTCCGGAAATATGTTTTGCGTCCCCTGAATTAAAAAAAAAAAAAAAAAAAAATACAAAAAGGTGTGTGAGTGTCAGTGAGTGAGTGTGTGTGTGTGTGTGTGTGTGTGTGTGTGTGTGTGTGTGTGTGTGTGTGTGTGTGTGTGTGTGTGTGTGTGTGTGTGTGTGTGTGTGTGTGTGTGTGTGTGTGTGTCAGTATTGGACAGCATAACTCAAAAACGAAAAGTAGGTTAAAAACAAAAGTTGGTATTTAAGTTTAATGTCTTTCAAGGGTGAAGAAAATTTTCCCACCCTAAACTACCCTTCATATGGAAAATTTTCCAAAAAAATGTTATTTTCTTGAAAATGACTAACGATTTTGATTAACATTTCATATGTTTGAGATATTTTTATGTCCAAAGAAATGTACATCTTGAATTTTCTGACTATAGCCGCTGTAGTCGTATTTACTCTGGACGACTTTTGCATAACTGGTAAACCGTTAGAGATAGACCAAATCATACTATACAAAAAATGTAGATCTTGCTAAAATACACAATTTATGTCTCAATACATTTTCTTGTAGGGTGAAGCATTTCGGAGATATTCCTTGTTATGTGTGT
Organism: Tenodera sinensis; assembly: GCA_030765045.1. NCBI lineage: Eukaryota > Metazoa > Arthropoda > Insecta > Mantodea > Mantidae > Tenodera > Tenodera sinensis. Next base: position 76,469,695 of record CM060968.1, read on the forward strand.
GAGCTTCGGAAGACAAAACTTTCGTGAAATGGAACATCGCTGTTCATTTTTTTATATGTTAAGTGTGCAAAGAGAACGAGATGTCGAAGCTTTAAAACATTTGACTATCGCACAAAGCCTACTGTATTCTAATATTTCCTTTGTACCTACAAGGAAATAAGCAATAAGATAATCTGTACAAATGTTAATCTTAACTAACACGGAAAAGATATAGGAATAAGAGTTTGTAAGAATGGTTAGTACAAGAGTAGAGAAAGTCATATGAGTGCGACAGATCAGATTTGTTACTGGTGCATTCTCTTAAGAAATAGATAGTAGAGTATGTATGGCAAGTGCTGACGTGTTGTATCTATCAAAAGGAATGATCAAGGTTAGAGCGAGTGTAAGGAAGCATGCTAGTAATCAATGAGTTGCAGATAAACGAATTCCCCCATACATCACAGCCACTTCCTGCGCCCCCTCCTCCTACTGTGGCTATAACCGTAACATTGCCGCCTCAAGCACATTCGACAACACAATAGACAGCTTGTGCTTGTTTATCATTTTCACTTGCTGAACTTTCTCCTTCTGTTATCGCGTACAGCCATGTAAAATTATCACACCTAGTTAAAATATATTTAATACGATTTTGGTGCAGACTACGCCCCTTTAATTGGGTGTTCCAGATTCCTGCCTTTGTCTGCTACCGCGTTTACCATACACAAAACAAAAACCAGTGGACTGGTCATTGTTTCACCAAAAAGGAAACGTGTCTGTTCCTTCCAGGTGCTCGGTATTTAATATTAATCGCTATCTAGTAACGGCTTGAGTTACGTGTAGTCGCCTCTGCCGCTGTAACTGTCAAAATGAAATTATGGTAGCTGAACTTCTGGTCTTTGGCTTTTAGTTGCTGGTAGATGTTAAACTAGAATAAAAGAAAGGTTGTTTCCATTCAAGAGTTTAGATTTGTAGGTAAATTACGTTGAATAATCTAGAGTAAAGGTTAGTGCAAGGACACATACCCAAAAAAGTGATGACAGGAGTGACGTTTGGAAACAGACCGATAGGTAAACCAAGGAAAAGTGGATGGATTTAGTGAAAGAGAACTGTATCAGCACCTAAAATGCAAAAATTGGCAACAGATAGAGCCTCTGGATAGAGATGATTGGAGGTCTCAGATGAAGAAGGCCTAGGCCATTGGAGGAGGAGGAAGAAGAAGAAGAAGAAGAAGAAGAAGAAGAAGAAGAAGAAGAAGAAGAAATAATGCAACCTCTCATTTCATTCAGGTTTCATTAGTTGTTTCAGGGTTCGCGTATCGGCGGGGGTTTGTGTGCATGGCAGGGAATTTGGTCTCAGTAAATCCTCGTCCTCCGGATCGGAGGAGCTCACCGGTTCCCGCCCCCAGGTGACATGTAAGCCCACATGGGAAGATGGGAGCCGTTTGTATGAGCCGCCATCTGTAGCTGTTAGGGACCCTGTTGTCTGTCCTCAGGTCCTTGCCATAGAATCACAGTCAAGCGTTAATGCTATAAGATGGCGCAGGTAAAAGATGCCAGCCTCCCATTTGAATGCGGATGTGTTATTTGGTCCGCTTGAAATTGTTCGAAATTGCAACAGTTTTATGCAATAATCTTTGGCGAGCCACCCATTCCTAGTTGATTGAGGCATGAGCTTTCTTGTCAGCATTTTAGTTTATTCCTGGAATCTAACTTTTGGGCAACACTTTCGGGACCTGTTGCACTGGGTCACTGGTGCTACTGCCTCTTGTACCCATGCTGAGGTCAGGAGTGTCAGTAGCCTTAAAGCTGCCCTTTTTAGAACCTTGATAATCCCTCTACTTCTATACACCTACAAGACCTGTTACATCTTCGCAGATAGCCTGCTGAGCCTAGAGAATAGGTGTCTTCGAGCCACCTATTTCGCTAGCCGCCCTTCACGAAGCCTCGTCTCTCCCATACTAGAGGATGGAATTAGTCCCCGAGGCGCCAAATTCTACGGCGGATTGCCATTCCAACAAGGCACCCTCCTTGGGTCTCTTGGGATTACAATTCCAGACATATCGCTTGAGGCGACACCGGGTGTCTGCGGTGCAGAAGGTACGCTGCACCCTGACCAGCAGCTGTCGAGGAGCAAACTTTTATTCCCTTAACCTCACTCTCAACCACCACCATGCAACCATTACCTCTGAGCGTGTCCAATTGTTCCTATATTATTGTGTACCATCTAGGGTGTCTATACAGTAGAAGTAAGTAATGTAAGTGTAGGTATGGCGCGTAACAAAGGCGCTCAAGGTCCAAGCTTCCCCACACCACTCACGCAATCAGGCAAGCAAACACGTAACAACAATCACAGCTACAAAAAGAGTTTTTCAGAGCATTCGAGGAAAGCTAGTAGCCGGCTTGTTCGTAGACGTTCGAGAAAGATCTGGCGACGTCATCACCGGCATAAAATCTTGCAGAGCACGTGAAGTCAGGTAGTTTTTGAGTCTGTGTTTCAATGAGTGCAAGATAGCTGTCTTAAGAGTGTTGAGAGATTGTATCGTCAGAGTTAGAGGCAGTGAAAGCAGTTAGCGAGGCTAAGAAGAAAACAGTTGTACGTTGTAACATCAAGAAAGACTGTAGACTGCGTTAAATTCAGTAGAAGAGAATTGTGTTTTGGTGCAAAAGTTTAGAAGGAAACTAATGTGCCAGAAAAGTAACTGGGCTAGATTTTGTCGCCTTAGTGACAATAATGTACAATAAAACCAAATGTTTGTGTTCCATAGCCTCAACAAAAAGGTTACTGGTAAGACTGAGTGTACTCCATAGCAGAGCGACCAGCATGAGAAAAATGTGTGGTAAAATGAGCGTCATGCTTGCCTGACTTGGCCGCACAGCGCACGCGAGACTAAACAAAGCTTATCGATTTCATGGCAATAATAGCTCTTTCTTCTTTGCCTGATGGCGTTCTCGTGAAATTCTTATTTGTTTTTGCGTGACGAGAGATTCTATTTCTAATGGGTTTGTCATTCTTGACCTCAGTTGACACTGAAACATGGCTAAAGTTCAATAAGTTGTCAGACTGTTACGCCAAGAGTGAAATGTAGGTTAGCGATAGTTTATTGATGCCACAACTTTTACGGAGAATATGAGCAAACAAATGTATTCAGTCACGTATACAACTTCATGGAAATTTGGTCGATAATAACATAAAAGCTTTCCTTGGAAAGGGAAACACGAAAATACGTTTGAATTCGTTGCTATAATAAAAATCTGATGTGTTGCACTCACGTGACTTTCTCTACCCTTGTACTAAATATTCTTACAAACTCTTATACCTCTATCTTCAGTTTAGTCGAGATAAACATAAACCTTACTGCTGATTTTCTTGTAGGTGCAAGGGGAATATGGGAATACAGTAGGCTTTAAACGATAGTCAAATATTTTGAAGCTTTGAAACTTCCTTCTCTTGTCACTGCTAACATAAAAAAATCGAATAACGACCTTCCATTTGAGTAAAGTGTAACTATTGCAAAACTCACACAAATAACAATAACTCCAAAATTGTTCACTCTATAAAAAATGCATTTGGACATAACTTGTGTTTTAACGAGATCTACATTTTTGTACAGTCAGATTTGGTCTGTCTGTTACGATTTATCAGTTATGCAAAAGTCACCAAGAGTAAACAGGACTACATAGGCTATAGCCAGAAAATTCAAAATACACATTTCATTTTCCATAAAAATATCCTTAACATATACCTAAGCATTTAATCAAAATCGTTAGACATTCCATATAGAGTAGTTTAAGGTAGAGGTATTTTCTTGAAATATTCGTGTGGCATCCTTGAAAGACATTAAACTTAAATACTAACTTTGGGTTTTAACCGATTTGTCGTTTTTGAGTTATGTTGTTCACAGACACACGCGCGCGCAGACCTTTTTCTAAAAATGTTTTTTAATTCAGGGGGCCTCTGACGAAATCTCAACATCGAAATTTTGGGTCAAATACACTTCTTCCCCTACTTGCTATAGCTACTAGAGAAAGTAAAAATAAACGAATTGTTAGATTTTTTAATGGATTTCTTGAACCGTTTTTGAAGAGTACAAGAATTTTCATTTTCAGTGAAATTTGCACGGCGTTTATATTGTAGTTTCGTCTTAAATATTTAATTTTTATCTCTTTAAATGGGATCCTCAGGTAAATGTAAACGAGAGAATTAAGCTACACCTTTGAACTCGTGGATAGAATACCTAACTCGACAGATATGCCCATACCGTTTTGGGCTACAGCATTTCTAATATCCTGATTTCTGAAATCTAATGTGTTATGAGAAAATCATAATTATTTGAAAATTCAAATCAGTAACAAGGAATATCTCGGAAATGATACGGTCCACAAAAAATTTAGGCATTTGACATAAATTGTGTGCTGTAACATTTTGTCCATCCTGTTTACTAGTTATGCAAGTCGTCTAAAATGAGGACTTTCGGGGCTATTCCCAGAAAACTCAAGATCTACAATTCCACTTGTCATGCAAGTATCTTAAACACTGTATTTTAATCAAAATCATTATAGCCATTTTTTAAAAAATAAAAACTATCAACTGTTTTGTGTGTAAAAGATAGTTTGGAGATTTTCTTGAAAACCTTCGCGTCCCATATCTAGAAGATGCTGAACTTCAGTACCAAGTTTGGTATTTCACAGACTTTTGTTTTATAGTGACATTGTTCAAGACAAACACAAGCGCTTGCACAGACCCCCTCCCATTTTTCTTTCTAAATATGCCTGTTTTTGATTCGGGTAATCTCAAGATATTTTTCTGTTGAAATCTCGATATTATGTAAGCAGTAGAGAAAGCAAAAGTGATTAGGTAAAATAGAATTAGTTTATTTGGAAAAGACGGCGGTGAAAGTTCTAATTGTTTACAGCAGTGTTCAATTTTGTGTTGTAAATCCAACTGAACAAACGGTAGTAGGAGATGGGCATCTCTCTCATCCTGTGGAAATAATCAGAACATGTTTGATAACATTGTGTTCTCTTATCACACCATATCAATAACAATGAGGTTTTACCCAAATAGACAAGAGCATACAACAGCACAGACACTGCAGTCTGCAGAGGAAATACTAACCTCTCATGCTCAGGGCCACCTTTCGAGTTCAATTTGGAACAAGCTAACTGATAAAGTTTAGTTTATTCACAAGTGCCAGGGCTGTCTATTGCGTAGCTGTAGATCTTCAGGCCCCTGAACCCTCCCATAGGGCCGGCTACCAGAATCTTGCCTTTTTTCGTGACTTCTCTGGGCCATCATCATTTCATCATTGTAGGCAACAGTGGTTGGTATGCTGTTGCAAGACGGTGCAATTTGCGCTATGGAAATATATTTTCCTGGCGTTAGGCGGGACTCCTGGGGTCCTCTTTCTTCTTGAGTGTGTCTCGTCTGTTCTTGGGACACCCAGGTTGCAGTTGGCTAACTAAATGATTGACTAGATGAATGATTTCTTGGACTAATCTCGTGTATAGGTCAGCACTGTAACGCGAATGTAGAGATTCAGCCGACGAAGTTACCTCTTCAGAAGATTTATTCAGGAATGAAAAAACTATTTTTCGTATCACTATATGATTTTCTACGTTTTCGTAATTCCGCGAGCATGAGGTTAAGTATTAACATATTCTCACTCTAATCAGGTGTCATTATGAGAATTCACAGCGTCATCAACCATTAATTTACTTTTTCTTTGACGAATTTTGCTAGTGATGGCGAGTTCAGACTTTCAATAGCCATTTCTTCAAAGTGGTCATGCATATTATCATTATCTGGTTCTTAACTTGTTGCTCGCAGCTTCATATCGTTGTTAAACTGCGCTTCAAATAATCATCACTCATCAAATAGCCGTTTCCAAGTTTGTCCCCGTCGACGTTTTCTTCAATATCACACAATGTTTCCAA